>CM053034.1:20691397-21066397 GCA_028564925.1 Lithobates sylvaticus
ACACAGAACATTGAGCCATTCCCCATCAGACTACTACGCCAGAGGAGCTTACACTCTAATGTCCCCCCCCCCCCACATTACCAAACTTATTATACATTTAAGCTCTGACATATACCGCAGTGCTGTACAGAGAACACTGAACCCGTCACAGTCTCTGAACCAAAGGAGCTTACACTCTAATGTCCCACATACATAGTTTTGAGTCTACTTGGTTTAAAGCAGCAGAAAGTCTCTTACCAGTCAGAGTAGCCGGCCCGGGGGAAAAGAGAATCCCATATGGGAACTAGTCCAGCACATTTATTGAAGGGCCCCCAGTGCTGTGTCCGACCTAATTGGCCGCTGATTGCCCTTTAAACCAGGCTCCTGCAGGGAAGGGGGCAGACTGACTGGCTCTGTGACCGCCACCCTGATGGACTAATGTAAACAGCATTCTATGGAGGGGTCTATGGTGGGGGGGGGGGGGGGGGGGGACACGCAGGTTATACCTACAGACAGACAGATGAAGGAAGGAAGCAGATGACGCCTGCAATCCAATTACAGGCAACAAAAAAAAAAAATTCTGGTTATCAGAGAATTGCCCATCGGCTGCCCGGACTGGGGACCAGCTGCCCGGACTGGGGACGAGGCCGCAGCCGGCTACAAGGAAATTCTCTACAAATCAAAACTTCTATTTCTAATGCATAAATTGTGTCCGTGTGCAATCTACTTCCTCACTGGCAGAATGGAAAATTGGAAAATGGCAAGATAAAGCAGGAGTTAAAAAAAAAAAAAAAAAAAAAAAAAAATGTAAAAAAATAAAGTTTTAATAAACTGAAACTTTTTCTGCAGCCGTTTCAGAACTAAAATTTAGCAAAAAAAAATGATTTTTGCCATTTAAAGTCATTTTACACACACACACACACACACACACACACACACACACATATATATAAAAATATAAATATAACTAGAATAAAATTCCGGACGTATACAGCAACAGTGTCATTTCTCAGAAAAGATCCCACTTTTAATCATTAAAAAGCTGCCCTTAAAATGCCAATCCAATGACTTTGCCCAGGCTGAGATGTCATCAGTCTGCTGCAGGCAGGAGGAAGCATTTCTTCAGTCTCCCCTCCCCCAGTGAACATTTTTCTGCAGCCGTTTCAGAACTAAAATTCAGCAAAAAAAAAAAAAAAGTAACCATTTTAAGTAAATTTTACATTATATCCATGAATAAATTCCTGACATTTATACAGCAACAGTGTCATTTTTCCTTTTATATCATTAAAAAGCTAAGGATTGTAAAGGTTTTTTTTTTTTTTGTAAATAAACATGTTATACTTCCTTGCTCTGTGCAAGGGTTTTGTACAGGACAGCCCTGATCCTCCTCTTCTGGGGTGCCCTCACTGAGAGCCACTTTCCATGGGGGGGCACCCGTGCGGGCTCACTCACGAGTCTCGCTGCTGCGTCCATTGACACAGACAGGACTAGGCCCAAAATCTCCCCCCCCCCCCCCCCCCGGCGCTCATGTGTCACTGGATAGGATTAACAGCAGCGGGGGAGACAATGGCTCCTGGTGCCATCAATCTATCCAATGAAGATGGAGACAGCGTCTGGAGCTGCTGGGCTCGTGCTCATTTCTGGAATGGATGGGTTCAGGTAAGTAATGGGGGGGGGGGGGGGGGGCTCTGGCTGCAGCACAGAAGGTTTTCCACCTTAAAAGCGGTGTTTCCACAAAAAAAAAAAAAAAAAAAAAGTTTAAAGTCAGAAGCTACAAATACTGCAGCTGCTGACTTTTAATTAAAAAATAAATAAATAAAATCGGACACTTACCTGTCCCAGGGTCCAACGATGCGAAGCCCCTCTCGTCTCCCCCTCTGCGCTGCTTCACAGCCAGGCACCCACTGCGCATGCGCGGGCCGCGCAATCATCTGGGACCAGTCACGTGTCCCAGATGATCGCCTAGAGGGGAGGGAAGTGATGTCAGTAGCCCAGGCGCTGAAGGAGGCAGACTACGAAGGACCCCCTAGCAACAGGCATTTAGAGGCAAGTAAAAATAAAAATAAATAAAAAATTGTCTCCAAAAGGTTTTTTTTTTTTTTTTTTTTTTAAGCACATTAATAAAAAAAATTTTTTTTGGGGGTGGAACTCTACTTTAATGCATAGAATGCGTTAAGGTGAAAAACCTTGAGACTTTACAGCCCATTTAAATGCTAATCCAGTGACCAGGCTGAGATGTCAGTCTGCTGCAGGCAGAAGGAAGCATTTCCTCAGTCTCCCATCCCACAGTGAACATTTTTCTGCAGCCGTTTCAGAACCAAAATTCAGCAAAAAATAAAAAAATAAAAAAATTAACCATTTTAAGTAAATTTTACATTATATCCATGAATAAATTCCTGACATGTATACAGCAACTGTGTCATTTAAAAAAAAAAATAAAATAAAAAAAAAAAAGCTCCTCCTTTTATCATTAAAAAGCTGGCCTTGAATGCTAATCCAATGACTTTGCTCAGGCTGAGATGATATCATCAGTCTGCTGCAGGAAGCATTTCCTCAGTCTCCCCCCTTCCCCAGTGATCAGCTAACATTACTACCAATGAAAAGGAGGATTTTTGGAGCCAACTACACCAACGATGGGGGTTTATTTTTTTTGTCATACGCTGTGATGCAACACCCATTTCATTGGCCACCCCCTCCAGGTGGCATGCTGTATTTTTCTTGATAAAAGTTCTCGATTTAAAGTTGGCAGCTATGCTTCTAAGCTTCGCTACATCGGGGCGAATCAATGTGCCAAGTTCATTCTCTCCGCATAAAGTTTGATTTCATAAAAATACACTTTAATTGGAGAGATAACACTCTTGATCTTCCGGTACGGAATTTTGACCAGCTTGGCGGCAGAAAAAATAATAATTCTAGACTTCCCCATTTCCTCAAATCCAGTAACCATCCCGCCGGAGGCTCTTTGTCCCTAGACCTCCCCAGGATGATGATAATTAGCGGCAGAGCCACTTCTGGAGCCCGCTGACGAGGCACCGTTATCGCCGCGACGCTCTGTCAGCTCTTGGCGCCCGGGCGCAGGTTCTGCATGGAGGATATTGGATTTCTGCATTTTCCCGAGGATGGTTCTGAGGTCTCAGGGGAGCGGGGAAGGTTCATCAGAGCCTTCCAGCCGTTCCCAGCGAGAGAGCGCCGAGCCTCGCCACTACATTAATCTTCCAGTGACAGCAGTCCAGGTGCACTTGTCACGCCAAGTCACCCGTGCAGAATGGCTCCCCCGTGAAATATGGAAACATCAGACTGCGGCCACCGAATCTCGCATCAGACTCCACAATAGAGAATCCACCAGACGTAGCATCGCTATCGATTGGTGCGGCTCAGCCTTTTGTAATGGAGCGTTCCAATTGCAAAGGATATTTTGCTAACCTAAGCTGAAGAAAAAAAAAAAAAAGGGGGGGGGGCCCAAAAACACAACATTCTCATATAAATCTGGGGCCCTGAAAACAAATTAGGCATAAAATTCACTCATTATCCACATTCTGAATTTTAATCTACCGCAGCCGGATTAAGCAGGCTTGTTACAGTGCGTCCAGGCAGAGGTGCGATTGATTGCCAATCAGTGTCCCTATTTGAGAGCTAGGGAAGGCGGCGCTATGACCAGGGAACACACATTAGAGCGGGGGGGGGGGGGGGGGGGGTCCAAACTACGGCCCTCCAGTTGTTTAGAAACTACAATTCCCATCATGCCCAGTCATGTCTGTGAATGTCAGAGTTTTACAATGCCTCATGGGATGTGTAGTTCCGCAACAGCTGGAGGGCCTTAGTTAAAAGGTCCCTGCATTAGAGTGTAAGCTCCTCTGGTGCAGTGACTGATGTGATTGGCTCAGTGTTCTCTGTACAACACTGCAGTATATGTCAGAGCTATATAAAATGTAGAATATTATTATTAATAATAATAATAATAATAATAATAATAATAATAATAATAATAATAATAGTGTGTGACTGTGGGGTGGGGGGGGACATTAGAGTGTAAGCTCCTCTGGCGCAATGACTGATGCGACTGTTTCAGTGTTCTCTGTACAGCACTATGGTATATGTCAGAGCTGTATAGATAACATCGAGCCAGAGGAGCTTAAACAGCAATGTCCCGCTATAGTCATATACTAAATTATAATAGGTGCACTGAATGCATTTTTAAACTGCAATGCTTTTGTATACAATGATAAGAGCATTAAGGGAGGGGGGGGGCATTAGAGTGTAAGCTTCTCTGGTGCAGAGACTGGATGTGACTGGCTCAGTGTTCTCTGTACAGCACTGACATATACCATAGTGCTTTACAAAGAACACAGTCACATCAGTCTCTGCACCAGAGAAGCTCACACTCTAATGTCCCCCCACAGTCACACACAATTGTTATTATACATTTATATAGCTCTGACATATACTGCAGTGCTGTACAGAGAACACTGAGCCTGTCACATCAGTCTCTGCGCCAGAGGAGCTTACACTCTAAAAATGTCCCTCCATTATACATTTATATAGTGCTGACATGTACTGTAGTGCTGTACAGCCAGTCACACATCTCTGCACCAGAGGAGCTTACACTTTAGGCCCCTTTCACACTGGGGTGGTGCGGGCGTCGGTGGTAAAGCGGCGCCATTTTTAGCCCCTCGTTACTGACGTTTTAGCAGCGCTATTCGGCCACTAACGGGGCGGTTTTAACCCCTGCAAGCAGCTGAAAAAAGGGTTAAAACCGCCCGCAAATCACTTTCACACTTGAGCGGTGCGCTAGCAGGACGGTAAATAAAACACTGATCCATCCACACTGGTGTCTGCACCAGATGAGCTTGCACTCCATATTATTTAGTGCCAAAGTCAAGATGCCTAATATAGAGCATTATTTAAAAACATACCAGTCCAGCTTGTAAATTAAAAAAATAAAATAAAAAAGCTACACATTGAATAAAAACAGGTGCGCTTAATTCCATCTGAAGTGCATTCTCCATATTGGCCAGCAGAGAGCAGCACGAACACGCAGGGCGGCAGCGGCGGATTACCAGCATGTAAGAGCTAAATGAAGAAGCTACAGAATGAGAGCGGATTAGTGAAAGGGAGAGATGAGAATGGTGAGAGCCTCATTACAGCAGGAGGATGGAGCGAACAGGAAGCCATGGGGCGCTGATGGCAGTTAAAGGGACAGGAAAAAAAAAAATAAAAAATAATAAAAATCACAATACACCATGCTGTTCTATCACCACTCTGCTACCAATAGAAGTATACACCATGTATATAAATACAAACAAGTATATCTGCTACCTTGCTGCTGTTCCAGGTTATCAGGGGGGAGGGGCTGTCTGGGGGATGAATTGTCAGGAGAAGCAGAAAAATAGCTCCCCCCTCAGGATCAGAACTTTATTTTGGGCATTTACAGTTTAATTACCTGACCTCTAAAGACATCCAGGTGTTTATTGCAAACTGTTCTTCCTTTAACTACCTCAGCTCTGGGAAGATTTTACCCCCTTCTTGACCAGGCCATGTTTTGCCATTTAGCACTGCGCTACTTTAATTTGTAACTGCGCGGTCATGCAACGCTAGTCCCAAAATTGATATAATTTTTTTTTTTTACAAACAGAGCTTTCTTTTGTTGGTATTTATCACCACTGGGATTTTTTTTAAGGAATAAAAATGAAAAAAAAAATAAAAATAAAGATAGAAGATTTTGAAAAAAAAATAAAAAAAAAAATAAAATTTGAAATAAATTATATTATATTATATTATTATATTATATTATATTATATTATATATTTATATATATATATATATATATATATATATATATATATATATATATATATATAAATTTCATATTCTCAAATTATAATTTTTTTTCAAAATCTTCTATATTTATTCCTTAAAAAAAAAAAAATCCAATATAATATATATATATTTTTTTTTAAACTTTGCACTATAAAAAGGTATGCCAAATAGAAAAAAAAAAAATAAAAAAACGTATTCATAAAATTTTGGCCAAAATGTATTCTGCTACATGTTTTGCGCGCACCCTAAACCCGGAAGCAGGCAGCGACATATGGGTACGTTGATTCGCCTGCAAGTGGTTAAGACCGTTCAACAGTTTCCTTTTTAAATGACTCGGTTATTAAAGTTTGTCCATATAAAACTGTATTAATTTGGAGTTGTTATAATGCTAATGATTTAGGTTTTATATTATATTTATTCCATATGCAATAGTAGTCCGGTGACGCATGAAATAGGCAATAGGTATCATGGCTAAAACAAGCAGATGCAAGAAAATGTCCCAAAAGTGGATTATTTACTAAAACGGTAGAGTTCGAAATCTGGTGCAGCTGTGCATAGTAGCCAATCAGCTTGTAAATTCAGCTTATTCAATTAAGCTTTTAAAAAAAAAAAAAAAAAAAAAAACGCAGAGTTTTAGTAACGCTCTAGTTTTAGTAAATCAATCCCAAGGTGTCTGTACTGCCATCAATGGAATTGTGCTTTCCCCCCCAACCTTACCCATTGGCTCCTAGACTGGACAAAATGGCTTTGGAAATCAACATTAGTTTGCCAATCCATTATACCGCCAAGGTCTACCAGTAAACTCATCAGCTGCCACCTTTAAAAAAATGAACATTCTAAAGCAACTATTAGTTTGGCCTACAACACAGAGAAGAACTTAAAATGAAAAACAAGACCTCACACCCAGGTTTCTATAGTTTATAAAAGGAAGCCAAACGCACTCTTCTCCTAAGCCAAACAATATAGTTGAGCGTTAGTTTGCAGTTATTGTCACACCCAAACAGCATGATGGTAATCTCTCCCCTTTGGTCTCTCTGCATGTTTAAGCCTACCATCGGACATGCTCACCAGATATCTCATTATAACCAATGAATGTGCAGAGTTCTTCAGCTAGTCCTATTGTCCCTGATCAGATATTTACACACATATGAAATCGGTAAACTGTCCACAACGTACACACATATGTTGGTGGACACTTGACCATCGCACCTATATGAACTTGTTGGATATACAATTGAAAAACTATGACCAGTAATATGGCGTTGCATGCCAACGTCTCCTTTCCCCCCATTCCTTTGGGGCCATAACAGCTACCACTCTCCTGGAAAGATCTTCCACAACATTTTGGAGGGAGGAGAAAGTTGATAAGAGCATCCATGAGGTTGGAGGAGAAGACCTGGCTCACAATTGGCCTTCCAATTCACCCCAAAATGTGTTCGGTAGGGTTGAGGTCAGGCCACTCAAGTTCCTCCACACCAAACTGGTCACACCATGTCTTTATGAAGTTGGCTTTGTACACAGGGGCACAGTCACGGTGGAACAGAAAATGATCTTCACCAAAAAAACTTTACTACAAAAGGTTGGAAAAGTACAGTTGTCTACAATGTCTTTGCATGATGAGGAGACACCTCAACACCATCATAGGTGGGTGATCACCATATTTTTGGCCCTATAATGTAGTTTACTCAACTGAACTGTTCACCTTGAACGATCTTTTGGGTTTGGTGAATGTTATCGTCCACTCACAAGTAGGGACATTTTTGGAACATCGCCATTCTGCCATGAGCGATCAACATCAAAAAACGCAACTGCCAGTAGTCAGAAGAAGAGCTTGGAGCTCGTTAACAGCTCAAGATGCCTTCAATGGCCCACTTCCATTGGCGGCTGTAATCAGTCACCATGCAGTAATGAGAAGGCGGTGCCCTTCCTATAAAAGCCACCCAGCAGCAGCTGGACAAACTTAAAGAGTCCTTGGACAAAGACATGCTGGGACTTTTAGTCTCCCAACTACTGAAGAACCAAAAATTACCCAGCGGTAATGCATAAAGAACACCGCGCTCTCCTCCCTCTCCTCCAAATGCAATCAGCGTAGCGTCTGCCTCCTGCAGCTTTAGTAATTACCGTCTCTTTTCATCCGCGCCTCCTCTGACACCAGACCTCGGGCCCGCTACCTCCCCTCGCTCTGTAATTACAAGCTAATAGTTTCAAGGGTTTTTTTTTTTTTCTCCTCTTGGGTCCCAGTTCAAGCACCAATTCCCTCCTCCAACACCGCCCACCCCCCCAATTCCGCTCCTTGTTAATAATACCCTACAATGTACGGCTCAGCAGGGAGCCAGGGTTAAGTCACTGGAGTGGCAGGACCACTTCTAATATCCCCTCATCAACCGCGCGCAAATTTCTCAACAGACCAAAAATAAACCCTTATGCTGCCGGACTGGCTGGAAAAAATATACCACAGGCTGCACTGCTGTCATAGTGCCCAACAATAACAGGAGGGAAATCTGCCTCCGTTCCCATCTGTGTGTATCGTTTATCTGGATAGCAACCAGTGGCATAGTTCTACAAGTTCAGGAAGGAGCAGAGTCCTCCAGCAGTGCAGAGTATTTTAGGAGAGGGGAAGAGTTAGAAGGAAGGAGCAGGGTCCTTCAGGTGAGGGGGGGGGGGGGGAGTCAGAAGGAAGGAGCAGGGTCCTTCAGGTGGGGGGGGGTAGTTAGAAGGTAGGAGCAGGGTCCGTCGGGAGGAGGGGGGGGAGAGTCAGAAGGGAGAAGCAGGGTCCTTCAGGAGGAGGGGGGGGGGAAGAGTTAGAAGGAAGGAGCAGGGTCCTTCGGGGGGGGGGGGGGGAAGAGTTACATAGAGGAAGGAGCAGAGTCCTCCAGCAGAGAAAAAGTATTTCAGGAGATCAGAGTTTGCTAGAGGAAGGAGCAGAGAATTTCAGGAGAGGAGCGTTCAATAGAGGAAGGAGAAAAGTCCTCCAGCAGAGAATTTCAGGAGAAGAGGTAGCGGAAGGAGAAGAGTCATCCAGCGGTGCAGAGTATTTTAGGAGAGGAGAGTTTGCTAGAGGAAGGAGCAGAGTATTTCAGAAGAGGAGGAGTTACAGAGGAAGGAGCAGAGTATTTCAGAAGAGGAGTTACAGAGGAAGGAGCAGAGTATTTCAGGAGTGGAGAGGAGAGACAGAGGAAGAAGCAGAGTATTTCAGGAGTGGAGAGGAGAGACAGAGGAAGAAGCAGAGTATTGCAGGAGAGTTAGTAGTACAGTAAGGTTTGCGAAACATGAATATCGGGGAGGGGTGATGCGGAGCATTCATGGTGACATTTTACTCCCTAGTCTTAGGTCAGTAGCTCCAGATCCAGCCAGAAAACTCTCCTTTGGCGGCAGCCAGCATGGCAGAAGATTTGAGCATGCATTCCAGTTATCACGCAGTACAGGACGCTGAGGTATTGCCAATAAAAGCTGTACAAGTCAGCCATTGTGTGCAGCGCCTCTGGCGTGTTCTCTCCTCTCACTGCTGACACCTCGTCTCGTGTCCTCCGCTGGGGAGAGAGAGCAATCGGCCCAGAACCCATCACAGCCCGGCTTCTCACAAGGGAGGATTATCAGGCCACAGCAGACAACCACCCCACAGGGCTTAAAGGAGAACTCCAGAAAAAACCCCAAAAAAATAACGGCCAACTGGTTAGGACTGTAGCACTGCAGTTCTTGGTTCAATTGCCACCAGGACTTACTATAGTCTATACTACTTCCTTCCACAATAACTAAAACCCACACAGGTTGATTGCATACCTCCTAACTGAACCAGCGATGCTGTGTATGACTGTAGGGGGGGGGGGGGACATTAGAGTGCAAGCTCTTCTAGCAAATTGGTGCAGCACACAAGAATTTTATAACAGGGTGTCAGGGTTGGGCTCAGCCCTTCCTTCTCCGAGCTGGCTGCTCAGCTGTCGGCTAATTGCCAGCTCCTATCTCTCTCCACAGTTACTCAGCTGTTGATATCCTGCTCGTCAGTCCTGCCTACTTAAGCCGTCCAGTCCAGAGGATCTCTGCCTTTGTCAACATCACAGAAACTATCTCCTGCGATCCTGTTCAAGATGTGCTTTGCTGATATCCCTTCTGGCTCCAGATCCTGCTTGCTGTTCCACTACATTGATCCCTGACTTCTGGCTTGGCTGACTATCCGTTCCGGTTACTGAACTTTGGCTATGGTTTTGACTAAGTTTGTTCTTTTTACTTTTATTATTAAACAAGTGTGATTTAACTGTACTTCTGTCTCGGCCTGATTTCATGGTTTCTGACACAGGGTCTCTTTAGGTGAAATTCATTCATAGGACCCATGACACTGTTCCCAAACCAAATTGGAGTGTCGAACGGTCTTTCTCGTCATGAACTAATAATCATGTGATCTGAAAGCCTAAAAACAGCTAAATCACACGATCTCTGGCTACCAGCAGCATGGTGGGTTTTAGTCATGTCAGACGCTGTACGGGAAAGCAATCTTGGCACTCCAGCTGTTGTGGAACTACCCATGAGGCATTGCAAGAATTTGACAGCCACAGGCATGACGCCGAAGTAGGGGGCATGATGGGATTTGTAGTTTTACCACAGCTGGAGTGTTGAGGTTGCCTACCCCTGCAAGGGCTACAGTCTTCCCCTGTGGGGTGGTTTTGCAGTAAAGTAGGTAGATCAGCTGCATCCAACCATAGTGTATCACTACTATGTAGAGCACTGCTATGCATCCATATTGAATTGCAAACAGTCCACATAAAAAAAAAAAAAAAAAGGAAAAGCCACCCTTATCTCATCTAAACATACAACAGTTAAAGACGCAATTATCAGAACCCCCCCTATGTAGTTGGGCCATAGGCAGAGGCCCCATTTGCCAGTCTCATGTCACTACAACAATGTGGATTGTGCAACAAGCCCCCCCTCCCCTCCCCCCAGGCTGCACTGTCTAATCTACAGAGGAGGAGAGGGGGGGGGGGGTTGATGGCCTGATTATACAGTGTAATTAGATAATACACCCCCCCCCCCTCCTCACATACACACTCTTCACCTTTGTGTTGTAAAGACAAAGCCCCGATAATAGCCACAATGACATCTGACAATAATCACCGCCTCTGCCGCTTATACAAAACGGAGGTTAACAGCAGCGCTGCTGTCCAAACAAGTTCAGCGCCAACATCTGCCCGGATCAATAGATGTCAGGAGCTATGAAAAGGCGCTGGGCGCTCCGACACCAGGGGGCCCCCCCAACGCTGACCACTACTTAAAGGGTCAGTCCATCCCATAGTGTTGGTTATGTTATATATGGAACCCAGTTAAATGCGTGGCTTTACACCTGACATCTCACTATCACAGAGCACTTCGGAGTCTCACTTCTGCTGCCGGCACAGAGGCATTTCAGCTTCTTACAATTTTCCAGAATAAAAATAAAGTGGGCATCACACCCATCGTGTGTGGTTAAATGTGCACCATCATTATTTAGGAATGGCACCCGACAGACCTACGCTGGAGAAGAAAGAAAGAAAGAAAGAAAGAAAGAAAGAAAGAAAGAAAGAAAGAAAGAAAGAAAGAAAGAAAGAAAGAAAGAAAGAAAAGAAAGAAAGAAAGAAAGAAAGAAAGAAAGAAAGAAAAGACAAAAAAGAAAGAAAGAAAGAAAAAGAAAAGAAAAGAAAGAAAAAGAAACTTCTGATTGCCTTTTTATTTTGTTTCACAAAGATAACACCAAAGACACCAAACTGATTAAGCACATAAATCTTGTGCTTAATCATTACACAGAGAGAGTCTCTGCACCAGAGGAGCTTACACTCCAATGCCCCCACTACAGTCAGGGTACTCGGCGGAGCCCTAAGCAAAAAAACACAGGAAGGAACATACAAACCCAATACATGTTGAGCCCTGCTGGCAATTGAAACCAAGACCCCAGTGCTGCAAAGCAAGGCCGGAGGTATGGGTACAGACACACGCACACACCTACAGATTTTTACACGCGGAGGTCTGCACTCTTCTATACATGAAATATTAATGGAGAGAATATATAATGAGGTGTAGAAGAGGGAGATGTGCGCAGCACGGTTAGATGCCTCCGGGGCAGGCAAGGGAAAAATGAGGGGGGGGGGCTGTGATGCTTATCTCTGGGTAATAAAGGGGGGGGGGGGGAATTATTCTTCCAGTCTCTGTCACACACATTCCAATTAACTTCTCCACAATAGGATGAGGAGGGCAGGCACAGCGGGTCGCTGGCATCTGTGACGTGCCCTGCAGGCAGGACAGAGGGGAGGGGGGGGGGCATGCTTGGGTTTTGGGTCAGAGCTCGCTATCTCTTGCCATCATCACTGACACCGTCATACACGTGAATGCCTGCGTTTTTTTTTTTTTTTTTTTTTCGCCATTGCTGCTGCTACAGGCAGCGCAAGAAGACCACAATTTGGAGTTATTTCAGTAAATTTTCGTCAATTTTTTTTTTTATTTTTTTGCCTGTTGTGCGTTCCAAAGCCTCAACCATTTCATATACAGATGGCAGTTAGCATCCTTGCTTAATGACCACAGCAGTAAAAGGTCTATTGGGCACCCACATCAGTCACCCACAGACTCAGGATGGCAGTACAGCAAAGATGACCACGTGACAATACAGGAGCACAAATAGACACCCGACACTGAAAGTGCCCCACAGACACAAGACCGGGGCAGAACAAAAAAGGAAGCTCATGTGACAACATAGAATCACAGGGACACAGCGTTGTCACTCTAACAGGAAGTGCCTGAACAAGGACCTTCATGGCAGGATCAGCAGGGATTTTATTTTTTTATTATTGAAATCTACAGATTTAAACAACTACTGGAAACAATATTAAATCTATAGATTTCTGTGATTGGGTTTACATCCATTTTAGGCTTCCCCTAGGGAAGAAGCCATATGATCACTGGAGAGGGAGGGACAGTCCTTGGACTATCTGTGTGCAACTGATGAGAACAATGCCGCTATTCAGTACATGGATAAAAGGAAAAGTCCTACCAGCATGATCTATTAACCCCCCCCCATGTGGCTACCTTTATTTTTTTTTGTGATATCAGAAAGGTGCACTGGACAAGACTGTGGGTGGGGCAGGAATCGGACCGCTGCGGTGGGCTGGCAGTTTCCTACATCGGTCACAGGTTCTCCGTCTACGGTTTCAGATCTTTAATTGCACGCTGTCCAGTGCTGAATCAGTTGCATCATCCTCATAACTGGGGGGGGGGGGGGGGCACACCATGGTCTTGCGCGCACATGCGTCTTCCTCACAACGTTGCATTAAAAATAAAAAAAAGACGCGCTTGTGTGCGTTTTCTTCCTAGGAACCATCATATGGGAAATATGGATGTTACTTGGGAAAAGCATCAATTTAATAAAAAAAAAAAGAAAAAAAGGCGCCTAGTGCGTTTTCAATGTGTTGTTGCGGACTAGGACTCAACAAGTTACCAAAAAAAAGGATACGGCAAGCAGGATTTTTCAAAGATGCAAATGATATTATAACTAGATTAAATATTCTGTGATCCTGCGTCATAGCGCACATATAAAACCCTACGTAAACTGTTGGCGCTATATAAATTCTGTATAATAATAACAACAACATAAAACCCGACTTGTGAATGGGCCCTAAGTGTTCTGTAACTTGACAAACGCAATCCAAGTTCTCCTGACATGAGCGAAAGTTCTACATGAGGTTCTTCAGACCCTCTATAGAACTTATAATAGCGCATTTTAATGCGCGATTATCACCGGCGCTCTTGCAAAGTCTTGTGATAATTGGCCAGGGCAATGCTCCACTGGACCCAACCTGATCGAGCTCATTTATTGGCTAATTGCCGCTCCACTCCTCCCAACCTTATGTTATCAGTGTGGAAAGGCCATAAATCAGACAAGTGACCGGTCCGCCATTGTTCGGTGACCCAACGCGCCCATCTTGTCACCGCCTCCCTTCCTTTTCATCAACCCATCAATAAGGCATCTGGAGAATTGGGGAGGGGGGTGTTCACACATGCAGGAAAAAAATCCTATATCGGGGGGGGGGGGGGGGGGGCAATAAAGGGGGGTTTAAATGTCAAACTACAAAATAAAAAAATTGCCTGGTAGTCCATCAGGGAGCAGTTAGTCTGTTTTGCGCTTCAGAGTTGACCGAATGCCGACTTTTATTAAAAGCCATAAAAATGCTGACCTCCGCCGTTCAGACGTGACCATCTGAGGACTATAAAAGACCAAAAAATTAAAATAAAAAATAAAAAAGGGGTGAGCCAGGGCCTTGGCACCCACGGCCAGGACTATAAATAGGAGGGTTTTATGGAGTCGACTTTGTAGCACATGCCATGAAAAACAAACAAACTTTGGTATTCAGAGCAAGTTTTAAAATTTAGGCCATTCCCGGAGGCAGGGAACACCAATACTTCCACTGACAATAGAATAAAAAATAAATATATAAAAAAAAAAAAAAAAAAGAAGAGATATATAGAAAAAGGGGGGAGTAGGCTACAGTATTGTTGAAGCAGTATGTCGGTGTTGATTGGGGCCACACATAGAAGATACCCCCTCTAGGTGGCACATCACAGAGGTATCTGCAGCGATAGTACATTGGATTTGTCACTCTGCCACATTGAAAAGTCCCATATTAGCCAGATGGCTGGAAAATCTTCCACAAGCTTGAAACTTCCATCAGGAATAAAAAGCGTATCCAGCTTCCGATATCCCTTATCTCTCCCATTCCAAAAGGTATAAAAAGAGATGCTCAACATGTGAAGCTTTGCACCAGGGCGTTACAGAATTGCATCTGTATTGTAAACCTTGTAATCCTATGGTAGATTTTCTTCCTGCCAGATAAAGACGTTCTGATTGGTTGCTATCAGTGGTCGCAAAGCCAGCTGTAATTAAAGCCTAAACAGGCAGTTGAGGAGCGATCACATGACAGGTTGGCAGTTGATGGTGAAGGCAGCGGAAGATGTAGGATGGAGGCCACTGTGCTCTCTTGATAGCGCCAACGTATTCCATAGCATTTTACACCCGCATCTGGCACTCCTCCAGAACTTGCGCCAGAGGCCACAATTAGATGGAAGCCTGTAATCTCCGGGATGGATCTGCATTTCCTGCTTCGGGTGACTTTCACAATACAGAATTTCACAGACGCAGAGCTGTAGGGGGGGAGATGGAGATGGATCCAGGGCTCTGGAACTTCAAGACCACAAGATGCCGCTCTGCCAACAACATTTAGAACACCACGTGTATATAGCAGGTTACCAGGCCTTGAATATGGTTGCTGCATTGGTTTTCTTACCTGGTAATCCTTTCAATAACACACCTCCTGTTCTAAGGTGGCAACGCTCCTCACTGTCTGGTATCCATGGAGGAGCAGCGCATTGTCACCCTAGGACCAGGCTATAAAACATCAGAAAAGTTAGAAAATCCGGCACTGACTTGATTGATGAAAAAATGGTTCATGCTTTAATTTAGGTATCCATCGTATAAAATAATTGACACATTTTTGCCAGAACCTTAGTCATAATAAAGGCTATAAAACACCCCCCTTTCCAAACAGGGCAGTGGTTGTCAAGAAGTAGAGGGAGCCTCAACTGTGGACATCAAAGAGCCATACATAATGTTCAATATATATAATGCTAAAAAGTACTGTCAAATACTGCAAACATACTAGAGAAAAGGATGATCAGAGACAGAGGGCCCGCTACAAGCTGGGTGCGAGACCGGGGGGCCCGCTGCAAGCTGGGTGCGAGACCGGGGGCCCCCGCTACAAGCTGGGTGCGAGACCGGGGGGCCCGCTACAAGCTGGGTGCGAGACCGGGGGGCCCGCTACAAGCTGGGTGCGAGACCGGGGGGCCCGCTACAAGCTGGGTGCGAGACCGGGGGGCCCGCTACAAGCTGGGTGCGAGACCGGGGGGCCCGCTGCAAGCTGGGTGCGAGACCGGGGGCCCCCGCTACAAGCTGGGTGCGAGACCGGGGGGCCCGCTACAAGCTGGGTGCGAGACCGGGGGGCCCGCTACAAGCTGGGTGCGAGACCGGGGGGCCCGCTACAAGCTGGGTGCGAGACCGGGGGGCCCGCTACAAGCTGGGTGCGAGACCGGGGGGCCCGCTACAAGCTGGGTGCGAGACCGGGGGGCCCGCTACAAGCTGGGTGCGAGACCGGGAAGCCCGCTACAAGCTGGGTGCGAGACCGGGGGCATGCTGCAGAAGGCAGGGAGAGACTGGAGATATGTTACATAAGGCTAGAAACATGTTACTCAAGGCTATTAGAGATTACTGCCAATTCCCCTTTATAAATCAATGCTCCGACTCCCAATACAGACGGCCCTTGGGCTGCAAGTTGGACACCAGGGACATAGGAGGTGGTGTTCTATAGTCCTAACATACTTCCCGATATCTCAACAGCGTTAAATTTGATACAGGACAGCAATTGATTTATGGCAGGATCAACAGGTATTTTGGAGCACTTATTGAACAAATATAAGACATGCTGGTAGGGTTATTGGCCCCTAGTATGGGTTTGTATGAATGTGAGTTAGGGACCTTAGATAAGATCCTTGAGGGCAGGGACTGATGCGACTGTAATTATATAACGAGTAAAAAGCTTTGCGTAAAATAAAATATTCAAATAGACCAAAAGGGCAACAAATAAGAGAAGTTCTACGTTCGGGTTGACATACACAGGAGCAGCAAGAAGATCATCGAGGAGGTCTCCGCAGCCACCCTGCCCCATAAGGCCCAGAGGCCATCTGGTGCCAAAGGGCAGGACCTCGGCTCGGCAGAGCTCACTCATGTTTGTTGTGAAACAAGACGCCTCTCTCAGTGAATGAGTGAAGGTAGAAAATGGGAATCTCCACAACAGATTCTCTCATTTCCCGATCCCTATCCGGCCCTCTATTAAATACTTAATTATACCTCTGGCACAGACTCAGAACCTTAATCCCGGACTCCACCCACAGGTACGGGAAGCTTCTCCTACCTCAAACATGACGTTCAACCTCACCGACGCTAAAACAGCCCAAAACCAAGTTAGAATACAAAGGAACGAAACAAAAGTTACAAGCAGGCCTAAAAAGTTGAACGAATAGTATATCCAATGTCAACCGCTCAAGGCTACAAGTCGGAGGTTTGTTACAATGTAAACACACGGTTACTAGTTCACTCAGACACAGGAAGCACTAAACCGACACCCAGACTTACTGCCACCATAATATTAGAAATTTGCTGTAAGTGCAAAGTACAAAAGGAAACATAAAACATTCACAAGGGTAAATGTTACATTTAGGGAATCGCCACGTACAGGACTACGCCGCGCTCCTAGGGCATCGCCCTGTACAGGACTACGCCGCGCTCCTAGGGCATCGCCACGTACAGGACTACGCCACGCTCCTAGGGCATCGCCCTGTACAGGACTACGCCATGCTCCTAGGGCTACTCACGCTCTTAGGGCATCGCCAGGCACAGGACTACGCCACGATCCTAGGGCATCGCCACGCACAGGACTACGCCGCGCTCTTAGGGCATCGCCACGCACAGGACTACGCCGCGCTCTTAGGGCATCGCCACGCACAGGACTACGCCGCGCTCCTAGGGCATCTCCCTGTACAGGACTACGCCACGCTCCTAGGGCATCTCCCTGTACAGGACTACGCCACGCTCCTAGGGCATCGCCCTGTACAGGACTACGCCACGCTCCTAGGGCATCGCCCTGTACAGGACTACGCCACGCTCCTAGGGCATCGCCCTGTACAGGACTACGCCACGCTCCTAGGGCATCGCCCTGTACAGGACTACGCCACGCTCCTAGGGCATCGCCCTGTACAGGACTACGCCACGCTCCTAGGGCATCTCCCTGTACAGGACTACGCCACGCTCCTAGGGCATCGCCCTGTACAGGACTACGCCACGCTCCTAGGGCATCGCCCTGTACAGGACTACGCCACGCTCCTAGGGCATCGCCCTGTACAAGACTACGCCACGCTCCTAGGGCATCGCCCTGTACAGGACTACGCCACGCTCCTAGGGCATCGCCCTGTACAGGACTACGCCACGCTCCTAGGGCATCGCCCTGTACAGGACTACGCCATGCTCCTAGGGCTACTCACGCTCTTAGGGCATCGCCAGGCACAGGACTACGCCACGATCCTAGGGCATCGCCACGCACAGGACTACGCCACGCTCTTAGGGCATCGCCATGCACAGGACTACGCCGTGCTCCTAGGTCATCGCCACGTACAGGACTACCCTACACTCCTAGGGCTACTCACGCTCCTAGGGCATCGACCCGCACAAGACTACGCCGCGCTCTTAGGGCATCGCCACGCACAGGACTACGCCGCGTGAGTAGGACATCGCCACGCACAGGACTACGCCGCGCTCTTAGGGCATCGCCACGCACAGGACTACGCCGCGCTCTTAGGGATTTTGCCGCCCAAAGGACTACGCCGCGCTCTTAGGGCATCGCCACGCACAGGACTACGCCGCGTGAGTAGGACATCGCCACCTACAGACTACACATCGCTTATTAGGACAGGGCCACATATAGGATGCCTCACACATAGTAGGATACCGCCATATTACGAATACAGCATGTATATAGGATGCCACACTACGAATACAGCATGTATATAGGATGCCGCGCACATCAGTCTCAGGAAAACAGAGTCAACGATACCAGAAATGTAAACATTCATATGTCCATACAAAAAAAAAATTTTTTTCTTTTTGCACAAATATTTTGCAATTCCATCATTCTCAATACATACAAGCGACAACAAATTAGCGATCTAAACTTTATTCAAACCATTGTGATGCAGGTTTACAAAAAAAAAAAAAAGGGGGCGGAGGGACATTCATTGAAAATCTTTATCAATGGACGCCTTAACGCTGTATTGGCTTATTTGTTAATCATTCAATAAAAACAAAGGTTACAAACCCTACACTACCAGATCTCAGATCAAGCGATCGATACATCTAACCCAAGGTGGGACTACAACAGCCAGCCAGTGTATGAACTACAAGCCCCAGAAAGCCCTCGCTGCTTCCAAAACTCCACCTGGATACAAGGTTGCCCCTCGCAGAAGAGCATGAGGTTAGGACTGCGATACGCCTGGCGCAAGTCGCCTTAAAGGGACAATACAAACAGCGGAGACGAGGCTCACCTTTCATGACAATGGGAAGCCCTTTGTGTCACATCGGCCAGCTCAGAGCCATGACACACAGATCCAGCCAGGGGTGAGTCTCTGCACTGATCTGACTCCCAGCTCCCCCCTGAGCAGATGACCCGGCGGAGGGGCGGAGCCAGCCTCCGTCTACAAACACCTGCTGCTCTGTGTCCACACCCAGCGCCTCTATCTCCCCCCCCCTCCACCCACCGCCTGCCTGCAGCCAAACCTGTGGCCACAAACACACTGACAAAAGGGATCGGATTTCAGCTGCTAAAACACAAAACTCCCTCAGCAGTAATTAGGCTTCAAAGGAGGCAGGCTTAACCCCTTTCACAGCGGAGATTGTGCAATGCCTTGAAATCCGACACGTCGCTTCGCCTACCCACAGACGTGAGATTTCAGGTCTGGCGTTCGCTGGGGAAATTATTTTTTTTTAAATAACGATCGCTTGTGAACTGCGAAAATATTCATCGGTGGAATCAGAATTTTTTATGTTTTTTTTTTTGCACAATTTTTTTATTTTTTCGCATCTCCGACTAGCTGTATGCGCGTTTCTTTGGCCGCGCTGCGCTAAAGCAGCCTGTTAACCTTGAGGTTGAATTCACTCTGACTTCCGATAAAACGCATGTACATTCCCATTCGCCTTAAGCGCGTTGACTTGCGCTGACGCCCGCTTTGATGCGCACTGCTATGTGCAGGACTTCCTGTGACGTCACATCCTGTGTCCACACAATTCGTGTAGCAATACACTGGTTGATATCATTTCACTGGAAATCCTCATCGGGTCCACTAACACATTTAAAAACCACAATTAAAGTGGTGTTTCCCCCCAAAATGACAAGTTTATTTCTATGTGCAGCAAATGAGCTAATAAAAATTAATTGGATAAAAAAAAAAAAATTCACTTACCTATTTCTCCCTGTTGCTAGGTGGTCCCACGAAATCTGCCTCTTCCATTGCCCGGGCTAAACACGCCACTTCCCCTCGGCGCAGTCAGTCACCTGGGGCACGTGACAGGTCCCAGATGACTGCGCGGCGTATCATACCCATTTGCTCGCGCATGCGCAGTGGGTGCCCGGCTGTGAAGCCACAGCCAGGTGCCCACGATAAGGAATGCCGGTGCCACGAGCGGAGCGGGGAACGAGGGGTGGGCTTCGTTCCCCCGCATCGCTGGACCCTGGGACAGGGGCACCCCACTTTAAAAATATCAATCTTATGGAAAAAAATATTCCACACATTACAGAACACTAAGAATTTTTATAATAAAAAAATGGGACCCATGGCTTAATTTTTCAAATCTCTTTTCCAATCTCTTTTATGATATTACTCGTAATTTACGGTATATACTCGAGTATAAGCCGACCCGAATATAAGACGAGGCACCTGATTTTACCACAAAAAAATGGGAAAACTTATTGACTCGAGTATAAGCCTAGGGTGAGAAATGCGCAGCTACTGTAAGTGGAAAAAGAGGGTCAACAATGCCCATTTGCAGCCTCACTGTGCCCATTTGCAGCCATAGGTCCCCGAACTTCAAACTTGGTTGTTAAGGGTTCCTAGATGCCCCCTAGCTGCAGCCAAAATTTGGGGTCTCTGGACCAAAAGGGTCCCGAAATGACATTGCTGCAGATGGACACAGTTGACCGACTTTGGGGCCCCGTATCTCGGGGCCACTTGGTGCTAGGAACCCCAAATTTGGTGCGCAAACCCAGTGGAACTAGCACTACAACATATCCAATGGGGTTCCTAGCACTAAGTGGCCCCGAGATACGGGGCCCCAAAGTCGGTTTGGAAAATGTCAAGCACTTTTCTGCAGCAGAGAATGACATTTTCCGACTCGACTTTGGGGCCCCGTATCTCGGGGCCACTTGGTGCTAGGCACCCCATCTTTAGATATGTTGTAGTGCTAATTCCACTGGGTTTGCACACTTGGGGTGCCTAGCACCAAGTGGCCCTGAGATAAGGGGCCCCAAAGTCGAGTCGGAAAATGTCATTCTCTGCTGCAGAAAAGTGCTTGACTCCGGTATAAGCCGAGGGGGGCATTTTCAGCACAAAAAAATGTGCTGAAAAACTCGGCTTATACTCGAGTATATACGGTATGTCTGAAAAGCCTTATAAAATGTGTATGTTTACAATATTCATAGTGTATAATATTATAATGTTAACTTATTAAAGCAAACAATATCCTTCAAGCATCATAAAATATTTTTTATTCTTTCTTATGTGTAAACTCCCTGTATTGTACTTTCTGTTGGCATATGACAAAGCTTGTTGTACCACCTTTTGTACCAAATAAAAATAGTTTGTAAACAAAAATAAAATAAAAAATAAATAAATCACAAAGCAAACTTTTTTTTTCTTCACTTGCATTTTAACGCAACGCAGGCGAAGAAAAAAAAAAGTTTGAACAGGACACATAGAAAACAATTGTTTTTTGGTATCCTTGCGTTTTACAGCTACGCTAAAACGCAGATCAGCGCACTAGTGTGAATTAGCCCTAAATGCTGGTTCACTCTATGCGGTGCGGGAACCGGGCGCAATCCTTTTAACAGGAATCGCACCACATTCCTATTCAAATCCCATGCAAATTTTTAGCCGTGCGATTTGAGCAATGAGACCCCTTTCACACTGAGGCGCCTGAAAAACTCACCAAATTTTCGTTAAAATCAATGAACGCTTTCACACTGGGGCAGTGCGCTGGCAGGGTGGTGAAAAAACGCCCCTCTCCATTGAAATGAATGGAAAGCGCTTCAAAAGTGCTCCGTGTTTTACTGGCAGCTTACAAGCGTGAAAGGGGCCTTAGGCTGTGTTCACACTTATGCGACGTGGGAAACGCAGTGAATCCTGTGTGTTTCCCCGCATCGCATTGCATTCCAATGCGATCTGCAGCCGTGTCAAAAAACACAGTGCGATTGCCAGAATCACATCGCATGCGTGTGGTGAAAAAAGGGTTCCTGCGCCATTTTGGTGCGAAATGTGATGCGATTTCAGCCATACAGTTTGCACTGCACAGACATCGCATGTGATGTGCACAGGAATGCGGTGCAAATCACATGCGATGTCTGCAATTGCAACAGTGTGATCCTAGCCTTATTCTGTATGGCTCAAATCGCACCAAAGCCGCACCAAAATCGTGCAAAACCCTTTTTTTTGGTTGCAGCAGAATCGTGAACATCCATGCGATCTGATACTGCAAATCGCACTGCATTTTGGGAACCGATTTTGGGGTGTCGTTAACTTAAAGCGGAACTTCAGTCATTTTTTTAATCTTTCCATCTATTAAATCTTCTGCCCTTGTTGTTGTTTTAAGTTTGGATAGTAAAACATTTTTTTTTCTGCCAGTAAATCCCTTATACAGCCAACTTCCTATTTCTTGTCTGGTCATTAGCCTAGGCTTATGACATCATGCACAGCTCTCTCTCTCGTAAAGGTTTGCCAGGAAGGGAGCGGGGATGAGTCATAAGAGGGTCAATGAGAGCTGCAGAGCTGGGGATGTAAATCCAGGAAGTGAACAGGCAGCAGCTTCAGCTGCCCACAGTTAAAATGGCTGCAGCCAGACTCAGTGGGGGGGAGATTTCTGCAACATATTTGGCAAGTACAGAATCACAGTGTAGATAAAGTAATATGCAAAGTGGTTGGAGGGAAGCTTCAGAATGGCAAAGATGTTTTTATTACAAATTATGTGAGCAGACTGCAGTTCCTCTTTAACATACACACCTGCAGCGATTCGCATGAACATGGTGCGATTTGGATGCGGTATCCGCACAGAATTCGCTGTGAATTTGCAGCGCATCAAGTGTGAACAAGGAGTGGATGGGCGTTTAACACGTGAAATAATACACCTGCATTATTTTTGTGAATGTACAATGTATATGTAAAGCGCTGTGTAAATTAACAGCTCTATGTAAGTACCTGAAATAAATAAATAAATAAATATTCCAGGAGCCATTGGCTCTTGCTGCTGCCAATCACAGCCAGTCAAGAGGGGGGCGGGGCCTAGCTGCGCTCTGTGTTTGGCAATGGAGAGTGAGAATGAGGAGTGTCCCCAGAGCAAGTGGCTTGCTATGGGGGCACTCAGCAGTGGGAGGAGCCAGGAGTGCCGGTGGGGGACCCGATAAGATGAGGATCGGGGGATTGGGGGGCACTCTGTGCAAAACCATTACACATAGCAGGCAAGTTTAAAATGTTTGGTATGTTAAGTAAAAAATAAAATGTAGAATCACTTCAATAAAATATAGAAGAAAAAAAATAAAAATAAAATGGTCCCAACCCCCTCCCATATCGTCAGTACTATCCATTGATTGCCCACTCAGCTCCATGGCCCCCCTTTTTCAATACCAGTGGTATGACCCACCACCCCTGTGTTCCCAGCTCCGCCCATTACAAGGGGATCCCACGTGGTGGAGACTACAGCAGCAGGAAAACAGAGAGCTGCAACCAAAAGGAACCTGCGGGCTTCAGCCTCACCCTTCAGGCTTTATTTACACTGAAAGGAAAAAACAAAACAAAAAACAGCACAAACAATGTATCCATTTTTTATTACCTGAATTATTCCCACTGTAAAGAAAACATTGCGAAATTGTAAGCAGTTGTAGAAACTTGTCACCGACCACATCAAACGAGACAAGGACACAGCATCCCCCGGAACATAAAAATGCAGGTTGAAAGCCAAGTTGTAATACCCCCAGCCCACCACTAGGAGGCGCCAGATAGCTGGGAATTGGGATTTAGAGAGCATTATTGCTGCTTTATTTAAAGGAATATTCACCTTTCAAACCCAGAATCTGAAGAGCTACAAATCCCAGCATGCCTGTCTGCTCAGCGACTCATGGAAAGGATAATATCACGAGAACTGGTCCACCTGCCAAACTCATTTTTAAGCTTTATTATTATTTGATATAGTGGACTGCCGCTAGATTGAGCAGGCCTTGAACGGTGCTCCCTCCTGAGCTTCTGCAACCCAAGAATTATACAGAACCAACACAAAAACACCCGCCCATCAAGGGATTTAGAAATTTGCATAACTCCTCCCTAGACCCGGCCCACTGCTTGCATCAGGACATCAGGACTTGGGGCGGGGAGGGGGAAAGGGCCCCCCTCCCGGCAGGATTCCCTCAGTAACGGCGAGTGAAGAGGGAAGAGCCCAGCCCCCCACGTGCCCTCATGCTCCACCCCCCCCCCCCGGTGGGGCTGGAGAGGAGTACCGGGGCATGGGGCTGTGAGGTTATGTGCAGCCCCCTACAAGCCCCTCCCACCAGCCATGATATGCCTGCATTGCATAGAGAAGCATAGAGACCCCACTATGACATCACTAATGAAAACTGTTTTTTTTTTAAAGTCATTATCATGTTGATGAGGGGGGAGGGGGGCCAGGAAACACAAAATATAAGCAGATTAAAGTTCAGCATGAAGAAAAGGGTTGCCGGCACTGATCAGAGTTTAGTGTAAAGGACATCCAGGTGCCGGAGAAGAATGCCAGGATGAGGAGACACAAGCAGCCATGTCTGCAGTGTATAGAGCCAAGTGTGAGAACTCACAGCAACCGTCCAATCAGCTTTCACTGTCTGGACTGCTATAAAGTGGTGAAATCTGATTGCTATAGGTGACTGCACTGTGCGTGTCCTGCACCGCTACATGCAACGACTCCGCTAACATCCTCATTACTGTATATATATATAGAGAGAGCACACACAGGAATGCACCGCTACATGCAAGGACTCCGCTAACATCCTCATTACTGTATATATATATATATTTATATATATATATATATATAGAGCACACACAGGAACGCACCGCCGTGCCCAGCCAGCAGGAAATGCGGATTTTATTGGCTCCTCCGGCATCTGTGCCTCATTCTCACCTTTCCCCAAGCTGGAAGGAAAAGCCATCTCCGAGCTATTACAGGAAACGAGACACAAACTCCGATCGTTTTATTATTGTAAAGGTTAAAGAATAGCAGGGAACACAATGTAACACATCCAAAACAATGTAACGCATCCAAAACAGCAATAAGTTCAATGTAACACATACTGTACAAAACAAGTACAATGTAATAAATCCAAAACAATACGTACAATGTAACACAGCCAAAACAGCAATAAGTACAATGTAACACATCCAATATAACAAAAACTATAAGGTAACACATCCAATAAGTACAATGTAACACATCCAAAGCAACAAAGTACAATGTAACATCCAAAACGACAATAAGTACAATGTAACAAATCCAAAACAAGAAGTACAATGTAACAAATCCAAAACAAGAAGTACAATGTAACAAATCCAATACAAGAAGTACAATGTAACACATCCAAAATAACAAAGTACCATGTAATACATCCAATACAAGAAGTACAATGTAACACATCCAAAATAAAAAAGTACAATGTAACACATCCAAAGCTACAATAAGTACAATGCAACACATCCAAAACAACAAGTACAATGTAACACATCCAAAGCTACAATAAGTACAATGCAACACATCCAAAACAACAAGTACAATGTAACACATCCAAAGCAACAATAAGTACAATGTAACACATCCAAAACAAGAAGTACAATGTAACAAATCCAATACAAGAAGTACAATGTAACAAATCCAAAATAAAAAAAGTACAATGTAACACATCCAAAGCTACAATAAGTACAATGTAACATCCAAAATAACAAAGTACAATGTAATACATCCAAAACAACAAGTACAATGTAACAAATCCAATACAAGAAGTACAATGTAACACCACCAAAGCAACAAGTACAATGTAACACATCCAAAGCAACAATAAGTACAATGTAACACATTCAAAGCAACAATAAGTACAATGTAACAAATCCAATACAAGAAGTACAATGTAACACATCCAAAGCAACAATAAGGCTCCTTTCACACTGGGGCGGGGAGCCGGGGTGGCGGTAAAGCAGCGCTAAACTGCCTTACCGTCGTTTTAACCGCGGTATTCGGCCGCTCGCGGTGCGGTTTTACCCCCCGCGAGCGGCCGAAAAAGGGTAACACCCCCGCAGAGCGCCGCCGTAGCAGCGCTTTGCGGCGGTATTGCCGCGGTTTTACTGCGGTTTCCCATTCAAATCAATGGGAAGGAGCGGTATAGGAGCGGTGAATACACCGCTCCTATACCGCTCCAAAGATGCTGCTAGCAGGACTTTTTTTGTCATCCTGCTAGCGCCCCGCTCCAGTGTGAAAGCCCGCCGGCTTTCACACTGGAGTTAAAGGGGCCGGATTTTTTCATGCGGTGAACAGGCGCTATTTTTAGCGCTGTACCGCATGAAAAACGCCCCGGTGTGAAAGGGGCCTAAGTACAACGTAAAACACATCCAATATAACAAAAACGACAAGGTAACACATCCAAAACAACAATAAGTACAATGTAAGTCCTTATCCTTTTTCTGGGTCTGTGCTTGTACAGCCAAAACATTTTTCTTCAGTTTGGGATACAGAAGGGAAGGATTAGAACTCCTGTCAGGTTTTGATTGCTCTCTGTGACCCCATTAAGTAGATTTACCCTCTCTATTTGTCCTTGTGTCACCAAGACAGAAAGTGATGGGAAATCCGAATTCTTTGAGTTGTCACCAGAACCAGAGGTAAGTGGAAATCTCCCAAAGGGGACACCCGTTCTGGTTACCTCGGTCTACTATGCTCTACTAACATTGTAGAGATTTTCCTTCACTTCCTGTTCCATCTTTGGGACAGGAAATGAAGGGAAATCCACCCAAGGTGACACAGTTAGGAAAAAATAAAGAGGGGTTTTAACCCTTCCCTATCAAAACTAAATGGGAACACTTTAAAGCACTGAAGCCAGAGGATTACCATGCCAGTCAGGCAGAGGATTACCATGCCAGTCAGGCAGAGGATAACCATGCCAGTCAGGCCGGTGGCGCTGGTGCCACAAGAGTCCACTAGGCTGCGCTCTCCAATATTAGGAGGTGTAGGTGGGACAGGTACAACGTAAACACTACAAATAAATTTTTATCCCAATTAATGGCGTTCTATTTCAGACATCAGACGCACGGAGAGCTGAACTGAAAAAAAAAATTAAAATAAAGTGCAAAACTAATTCTGTTGGCGGCCAGATGGGCGTTATAAAAAAAAAAAGCGGAACGGGGCGAAATTTCCATCTGGACACCTTGTTCCGATTCTGCTCCTCGCCATTTTTTCGGAATAATGGAGTTCCTGGCAATCGGCGCGCACTTGTAAAATATGGACAGGCAGGGAGAATGGCTGACATCAATTATCCCGAGTCGGCGCTCAGGAGTGTACAGATGGCAAGAGCGCGATTTATTGCCCATGGAAGGCGGGAGGGAAGAGAGGCGCCCACCGTGAATCATCCTGGAGGGTAACTGATCTCTCCCTGGGCCCAAATCCTGTCATTTTATGGCACAGGCTGCAAACTGGGGCGTGAAAACCATCAGTGGGGTTTTTTTTGGCAGTGTAGGGGGGGGGGGGGGGCAACCTTTAAGGCGTCTTAGAGGACAAAAAAAATACAAAATGCAAATGTTTTTGCACCAAAAGCTTTGTAGAGTAGTGCATGAATGTTTTCATCTTTTCACCCGTTGCCCCCCCCCCCCCCCCCCGCGCTAAAATGGAGGGTAACTTCACGTTTTACCACCCGTGGTTCAGCCGACTCTGCCCCGCCTATGCTGAGCTTCCCCCCCCCCCAAGTATCCTCTTTTCTTGCCTTCAACTGCCAGTTCCACCCCCCCTCCTTAAAAAGTACTCCCCCTCTTTTAAATTAGACATGGTGGTACCCCCCTCTTCCTAAAACAGACAAGGCTGTACCCCCCCTCCTAAAACAGACATGGCGGTTCCCCCTTCAAAAAGACATGACAGTACCCCCCCTAAAACCGACATGGCAGTACCCCCCTCATAAAACAGACATGGCGGTACCCCCCTCCTAAAACAGACATGGTGGTACCCCCCTCCTAAAACAGACATGGTAGGAAACCCCCTCCTAAAACAGACAAGGCGGTACCCCCCTCCTAAAACAGACATGGAGGTATCCCCCTCTCCTAAAACAGACAAGGCGGTACACCCCCCTAAAACAGACATGGCGGTACCCCCCTCCTAAAACAGACATGGCGGTACCCCCCTCCTAAAACAGACATGGCGGTACCCCCGTCCTAAAACAGACATGGTGGTACCCCCCTCCTAAAACAGACATGGTGGTACCCCCCTCTTTTCTAAAACAGACATGGCAATACCCCTCTTTTCTAAAACAGACATGGCAGTACCCCCCTCCTAAAACAGACATGGCGGTACCCCCCCTCCTAAAACAGACATATCGGTATCCCCTCCTAAAACAGACATGGCAATACCCCTCTTTTCTAAAACAGACATGGCAGTACCCCCTTCCTAAAACAGACATGGCAGTACACCCCTCCTAAAACAGACATGGCAGTACACCCCTCCTAAAACAGACATGGCGGTACCCCCCTCCTAAAACAGACATGGCGGTACCCCCCCTCCTAAAACAGACATATCGGTATCCCCTCCTAAAACAGACATGGCAATACCCCTCTTTTCTAAAACAGACATGGCAGTACCCCCCTCCTAAAACAGACATAGCGGTATCCCCTCCTAAAACAGACATGGCGGTACCCCCCCCCCCTAAAACAGACATGGCAATACCCCTCTTTTCTAAAACAGACATGGCAGTACCCCCCTCCTAAAACAGACATGGCGGTACCCCCTCCTAAAACAGACATGGCGGTACCCCCCTCCCAAAACAGACATGGCGGTACCCCCCTCCCAAAACAGACATGGCGGTACCCCCCTCCTAAAACAGACATGGCGGTACCCCCCTCCTAAAACAGACATGGCAGTACCCCCTCCAAAAAAGACATGGCAGTACCCCCCTCCTAAAACAGACATGGCGGTACACCCCTCCTAAAACAGACATATCGGTATCCCCTCCTAAAACAGACATGGCAATACCCCTCTTTTCTAAAACAGACATGGCGGTACCCATCCTCCTAAAAGACATAGCAGCCCCCCCAACAGACATGGTGGTACCCCCACCCCCCATGACAGCGCTGTAAACTAACCAGCTTCTCTCCTGTTTATAAGAAATTCATTTGGCCTTTTACTACTGTGAGCACCTGGCACAGACCTGCGCAGTTGGCCCGTGTTTGGTTTGGCGCTGTCCGCCACTGATAACCGCTAGTGAAATATTTTGAGGTTTCTCAAGGTTATCGCAGCTGACGCGTTAACTGGGGACTTTTCTCTGGCAGCTAATTAGCTTATCTGCGGTAAAAGTTTCCTTTCTCCGGCGTAAAGAAAACACGATATGTACGTGTGGGCGGTGTGTCAGATTGCGCCTGAGGACGACGCATCGCGCCCCGAGTTTGTCCTCCGCCCTGGTGGACACAGGTGACGCCGCGTTTGCGGATAATTAGGATTTCTGCTGGAGATATCAAGAAGCGGATTCAATGATAAATCGCTGAGAACGCACAATAAGAGACTGAGATGTGCGCCTCATTCCAGCCACACAGAGGGGAGTACAGCGCACCATGACTATAGAAAGTCCTCTGGATTCCAGGAAGAGTAAAAACCCCCTTAATTCAAGGATGTGCGTTATGTTAAAGCTGACGTTTAGATTTTGCCCTCCCTGGTTCCATCTCCCTCTCATCTTATCATGACATGTTTAAATAAAACCTTTCTGTGTTCATTTCCTGACACCAAGAGAAACAAGGTGACAGTGGAGGGAGCTCTAGCACACAGCCTGTGATTGGCAGTCGCAAGCTCTGTTCCTGTGAGCTGTGTGAAGAGGGGTGTGTCTCTTCCCACCAATCAGCTCTCAGAGCTCTCCTCACTGAGCTCTACAGTGTGTAATTTCAGCTCTGCGCCCCCTGCTTTCTGACATCTCAGACAAGCTTTATAAGTTTGACTTCGAACAGATATAGAGAAGATATAGAGCAGATAAACAGGTACAACCTATGTGGGAGGATTTGTTTCATCTTTGTGTATCACCTGAGGATAGTGGCGCTCCGAGCCCACCAAGTAGTGTGACAATAGAAAATTAAAATTTGCTATTGTCTTCCTGATTCTCCTCCCGCCCAATCAGGAAACGGGTCCTGAGCTGAGACCCGTCACCTGATTGGCCGAGAGGAGAAGCGATCCTATTGGTCACCTAGAAGGTGACGCAGGTATTGCAGAGGAGGAGGAGATGCCCATCGTCTGGAGGAGGAAGCAATGCCCACGACCTAGACGGGGTAAGTGCGGGGCTGGTGACCACCAGCCGCCCCTGCCTGAGGATAGTCACTTCACTGGGTATACGGAAGGGTTTACAACCACTTTAAATGGCTTCCTGCCAGGGGTGATTCCTTAAAGCTCATGGAGGCTGGCACCCCCCCCCCCCCCAGCCTACTAGTACCACTAAGCATTAGATAGTCCCCGCCCTTCAATTTCACTGGGCGGGGCTGACAACACTGCTCGGGATTTCACTACAGCCGAGGCAGCGTTGTCACCTCCACAGGAAGCTCGGAGCTCTCTGCATTCCAGACGGGATTTCTGGACTTTGCAGCATTTCCCGGATTGTTACATTTCTCCGTAGAAAAGGAAACAATGTTATTTTTCTTATACAAGTCAGAAGGAAAACCTGCAGCAGTCGCAGCGAGCGCGCTCCAGACACCTCCGCCCGATCGATGTCCTCGGGGCGTACAGCGAGGGGGGGAGGGGGGGGGTGACGATGAGACGACGCTGCTTTGTGTACACTTTTGTGGCGGTGTGCGCCCGGCTCCATTGTACACACACACGCCCTACAGAACAAAGAAAACTTTATTTGCATGTCACCTTGCGTCTGGGAAGCGTATCCAAACGGCGATTTGCATGTTTGTTATACGGCGGCATTAACCCGTGCGGGGATCTCCTCTTTCTGTGGAAATGACGACCTAGGTGAAGAGATTCGTACATTGTCTGCGAAGGGTCGCCATACACTGCTAGATCGCTGCAGTTGGCGAATCCAATCTGAGCGCGGCTAGTGTGCATGGAACAATATATAGGGGGGCCCTGGGAATCGCTGGGTGCAGATGGAATATATAGGGGGCCCTGGGAATCGCTGGGTGCGGATGGAATATATAGGGGGCCCTGGGAATCGCTGGGTGCGGGTGGAATATATAGGGGGCCCTGGGAATGGCTGGGTGCAGATGGAATATATAGGGGGGCCCTGGGAATCGCTGGGTGCGGATGGAATATATAGGGGGGCCCTGGGAGTCGCTGGGCGCGGATGGAATATATAGGGGGCCCTGGGAATCGCTGGGTGCGGATGGAATATATAGGGGGGCCCTGGGAGTCGCTGGGTGTGGATAGAATATATAGGGAGGCCCTGGGAATTGCTGGGTGTGGATGGAATATACAGTGGTGTGAAAAAGTGTTTGCCCCCTTCCTCATTTCCTGTTCCTTTGCATGTTTGTCACACTTAAGTGTTTCGGAACATCAAACCAATTTAAACAATAGTCAAGGACAACACAAGTAAACACAAAATGCAATTTGTAAATGAAGGTGTTTATTATTAAAGGTGAAAAAAAATCCAAACCATCATGGCCCTGTGTGAAAAAGTGATTGCCCCCTAAACCTAATAACTGGTTGGGCCACCCTTAGCAGCAACAACTGCAACCAAGCGTTTGCGATAACGTGCAATGGGGCTTTTACAGCGTCCTGGAGGAATTTTGGCCCACTCATCTTTGCAGAATTGTCCTAATTCAGTTACATTAGAGGGTTTTCGAGCATGAACGGCCTTTTTAAGGTCATACCACAACATCTCAATAGGATTCAGGTCAGGACTTTGGCTAGGCCACGCCAAAGTCTTCATTTTGTTTTTCTTCAGCCATTCGGTGGTGGACTTGCTGGTGTGTTTAGGATCATTGTCCTGCTGCAGAACCCAAGTTCGTTTCAGCTTGAGTACACGAACAGATGGTCGGACATTCTCCTTCAGGATCTCTTGGTAGACAGCAGAATTCATAGTTCCTTTTATCACGGCAAGTCTTCCAGGTCCTGAAGCAGCAAAACAGCCCCAGACCATCACACTACCACCACCATATTTTACTGTTGGTATAATCTTCTTTTTCTGAAATGCAGTGTTCCTTCTACGCCAGATATACTTGGACACACACCTTCCAAAGAGTTCCACTTTTGTCTCATCGGTCCACAGAATGTTGTCCCAAAAGTCTTGGGGATCATCAAGATGTGTTGTGGAGAAATTGAGACGAGCTTTGATGTTCTTTTTGCTCAGCAGTGGTTTTCTCCTTGGAACTCTGCCATGCAGGCCATTTTTGCCCAGTCTTTTCCTGATGGTGGAGGCATGAACGCTGACCTTAACTGAGGCAAGTGAGGCCTGCAGTTCCTTGGACGTTGTTGTGGGGTCTTTTGTGACCTCTTGGATGAGTCGTCGCTGCGCTCTTGGGGTAATTTTGGGCGGCCGGCCACTCCTGGGAAGGTTCACCACTGTTCCATGTCTTCGCCATTTGTGGATAATGGCTCTCACTGTGGTTCGCTGGATTCCCAAAGCTTTGGAAATGGCTTTATAACCCTTTCCAGACTGATAGATCTCAATTACTTTCTTTCTCAATTGTTCCTGAATTTCTTTGGGTCTCGGCATGATGTGTAGCTTTTAAGGATCTTCTGGTGGACCTTACTGTGTCAAGCAGCTCCTATTTAAGTGATGCCTTGATTGTGAACAGGTGTGGCAATAATCAGGCCTGGGTGTGGCTAGAGAAATTGAACTCAGGTGTGGACAACCACAGTTATAGTATGTTTTAACAAGGGGGGCAATCCCTTTTTCACACAGGGCCATGATGGTTTGGATTTTTTTTCACCTTTAATAATAAACACCTTCATTTACAAATTGCATTTTGTGTTTACTTGTGTTGTCCTTGACTATTGTTTAAATTGGTTTGATGTTCCGAAACACTTAAGTGTGACAAACATGCAAAGGAACAGGAAATGAGGAAGGGGGCAAACACTTTTTCACACCACTGTATAGGGGGCCCTGGGAATTTCTGGGTGCGGATGGAATATATAGGGGGGCCCTGGGAATCGCTGGGTATGGATGGAATATATAGGGGGGCCCTGGGAATCGCTGGGTGTGGATGGAATATATAGGGGGGTCCTGGGAATCGCTGGGTGCGGATGGAATATATAGGGGGGCCCTGGGAATCGCTGGGTATGGATGGAATATATAGGGGGGCCCTGGGAATCGCTGGGTGTGGATGGAATATATAGGGGGGTCCTGGGAATCGCTGGGTGCGGATGGAATATATAGGGGGCCCTGGGAATCGCTGGGTACGGATGGAATATATAGGGGGGCCCTGGGAATCGCTGGGTGTGGATGGAATATATAGGGGGGGCCCTGGGAATTGCTGGGTGTGGATGGAATATATAGGGGGGTCCTGGGAATCGCTGGGTGCGGATGGAATATATAGGGGGGCCCTGGGAATTGCTGGGTGTGGATGGAATATATAGGGGGGTCCTGGGAATCGCTGGGTGCGGATGGAATATATAGGGGGCCCTGGGAATCGCTGGGTACGGATGGAATATATAGGGGGGCCTGGGAATCGCTGGGTGCGGATGGAATATATAGGGGGGCCCTGAGAATCGCTGGGTGCAGGTGGAATATATAGGGGGGCCCTGGGAATCGCTGGGTGCGGGTAGAATATATAGCGGGGCCCTGGGAATCGCTGGGTGTGGATGGAATATATAGGGGGGCCCTGGAAATTGCTGGGTGCAGATGGAATATATAGGGGGGCCCTGGGAATTGCTGGGTGTGGATGGAATATATAGGGGGGCCCGGGGAATCGCTGGGTGCGGGTGGAATATATAGGGGGGCCCTGAGAATCGCTGGGTGCAGGTGGAATATATAGGGGGGCCTTTTGAATCGCTGGGTGCAGATGGAATATATAGGGGGACCCTGGGAATCGCTGGGTGCAGATGGAATATATAGGGGGGCCCTGGGAATCGCTGGGTGCGGATGGAATATATAGGGGGCCCTGGGAATAGCTGGGTGTGGATGGAATATATAGGGGGCCCTGGGAATTGCTGGGTGCGGATGGAATATATAGGGGGCCCTGGGAATCGCTGGGTGTGGATGGAATATATAGGGGGCCCTGGGAATTTCTGGGTGTGGATGGAATATATAGGGGGCCCTGGGAATTGCTGGGTGCGGATGGAATATATAGGGGGCCCTGGGAATCGCTGGGTGCGGATGGAATATATAGGGGGGCCCTGGGAATTGCTGGGTGTGGATGGAATATATAGGGGGGCCTGGGAATCGTTGGGTGCGGATGGAATATATAGGGGGGCCCTGGGAATCACTGGGTGCGGATGGAATATATAGGGGGCCTGGGAATCGCTGGGTATGGATGGAATATATAGGGGGGCCCTGGGAATCGCTGGGTGCAGATGGAATATATAGGGGGACCCTGGGAATCGCTGGGTGCAGATGGAATATATAGGGGGGCCCTGGGAATCGCTGGGTGCGGATGGAATATATAGGGGGCCCTGGGAATCGCTGGGTGCAGATGGAATATATAGGGGGCCCTGGGAATTGCTGGGTGCGGATGGAATATATAGGGGGCCCTGGGAATCGCTGGGTGTGGATGGAATATATAGGGGGCCCTGGGAATTTCTGGGTGTGGATGGAATATATAGGGGGCCCTGGGAATAGCTGGGTGCGGATGGAATATATAGGGGGCCCTGGGAATCGCTGGGTGCGGATGGAATATATAGGGGGGCCCTGGGAATTGCTGGGTGTGGATGGAATATATAGGGGGGCCTGGGAATCGTTGGGTGCGGATGGAATATATAGGGGGGCCCTGGGAATCACTGGGTGCGGATGGAATATATAGGGGGCCTGGGAATCGCTGGGTATGGATGGAATATATAGGGGGCCCTGGGAATAGATGGGTGCGGATGGAATATATAGGGGGGCCTGGGAATCGCTGGGTATGGATGGAATATATAGGGGGCCCTGGGAATCGATGGGTGCGGATGGAATATATAGGGGGCCCTGGGAATTGCTGGGTGCGGATGAACTATATAGGGGGCCCTGGGAATCGCTGGGTGTGGATGGAATATATAGGGGGCCCTGGGAATCGCTGGGTGTGGATCGAATATATAGGGGGCCCTGGGAATCGCTGGGTGCGGGTGGAATATATAGGGGGGCCCTGGAAATCGCTGGGTGTGGATGGAATATATAGGGGGGCCCTGGAAATCGCTGGGTGTGGATGGAATATATAGGGGAGCCCTGAGCATCACTGGGTGCGGATGGAATATATAGGGGGGCCCTGGGAATCGCTGGGTGCGAATGGAATATATAGGGGGCCCTGGGAATCGCTGGGTGCGGATGAAATATATAGGGGGCCCTGGGAATCGCTGGGTGCGGATGGAATATATAGGGGGGCCCTGGGAATCACTGGGTGCGGATGGAATATATAGGGGGGGCCCTGGGAATCGCTGGGTGCTCTCGTTATCACGCGGCTATAAAATATATATGTAGGGGGTGCTATTTTTTTTCTATGGGGAAAGGGGGGTGATTGGTTTTGCTGTAGCAGTGCGCCCGAGGACGATGTCTAAAGGAGGCAAAGGAAACATTCGGGGAGGTCCAGCTGCTGAAGAACTACAAGTGCCGGCATGCCCTGCCTTTGACACTCTCTAAACACCAGATAGAGCTCACTGCATGGAATCATATGCCAAAATATCTTCATAAGCTTTTCACTCCACCATGTTTGTTTAGGCATCATCAAGGGTCACCATCTACTTCCTGGACTGAGTTTCTGGTTCAGAGATGACACAGTAAATGTAAATACATGTAAATCCTGGTGCCTGTGCAGTTCTTGGCTGCTGTAGCCTCCCACCTTGCACACTGCAAGTCACAACCAGGACTCAGAGTAAGTGGGTTAAATGATGCTGCCCAGCAGACTGAGGGCATCTAGTGTCAGAAAAGAGTACTGCTGCACCATCTTTGTTCAAGCATCTAAAGATGACACAGTCGTAAATCCTGGGTCCTATACAGATATGGTTGTAGTAACAAATATCTGACACAGAACAGCAGACTAACCACTGGGGGGGGGGGGGACTGAGGAAATACTTCTTCCTGCCTGCAGCAGACTAATCACTGGCAGGGGACGACGACGACTGAGGAAATGCTTCCTCCTGCCTGCAGCAGACCGGTGACATCATCTCAGCCTAGGCAAAGTCACTCACTGGAGCTCCAGGGCGACTTTTACTGATAAAAGGTGGAGCTTTTCTGAAATATGATACCGTTACTGTATATTGGGACCGGGGGTTGCCAACTGTCAGTAAATTTACGAACAGTTTGTAAAATCCGTATTTTCTGGATCTGTCCATGAATGTCCGTTACAGATTTGCACTCTGCATGTCTGTAATGGAAATTCACGGACTGATGCAAAAATGACAGATTTTACAAACTGTTTGTAAATTTACTGACAGTTGACAACCCTGATTGGGGCACGTCCGGGATTTATGAATACAGACCTGGAAAGGTTCGGAAATGTCCACTTTACTGAAGACAACTGGAAATTTCGGCACCAGCTGCAGCCCGGGTCTCATCGTTTGCCAGGGCAGCGTAGCGCCCACGTGAGAGCCGCTGATCCCTCACCCATATGCCAGGCTGCAGCTGACGGGTGCTGGGAGGAGGGAGCGCTCTCCTGGCACCAGAGATTTGTCCTTTGGCGCACGAAACCCGCGATGAGTCTGCCAGTGTTTACACAGAGGGTGTGGGAGATACTGCGCCGGGTAAACACGGATCTGTGGGTGACACTGCAGAGAGGGCCAAACCGTGACGAGAGGCAGCGACTAATTCCCGAGAAGAAGAGAGAAGAGATCGTCACCAACGTCACCCCCAACTTTACCCGCGGCGATTCGCCATTCCTGCGCCATACGCGGGCAGCCATGACAGATTTTCCTTCTGCAACTAAGGAGGATATAAGCAACATGATTGCATGTTATAGACGAAATTGTCTGCCGGTCGTTTTATGACCCCCATGGCGAAGTCCGATCGGCCTCTTTTATTGGCCGGAATGTCTGCCTCTTATTGGGGAACGGACGCTCGTGTGGAGCGATTTATGGCGTCGCTGTTTTTCCGCTGCTGCTTCAATAATCCCTCCGCGGTTTCAGATTTTCCTTTTATATGCTTTTTTTTTATCTCTCGCCATTTCTGGAGCCTTGTTATAGTTCAGAGCTGACGCACGGATGTGACGCTCGGGCCATATAATGCGGCCGCTTTTAGAAACGTACGGTTTTGCGTCGATCGTTAAAGATAAAAAACACGGGGGCGCATTTTTTGGCATCCGAAGGGATCACTGATTTTTTTTTTTCTGTTTGATTGTTCTTTTTTGTACGTTTTTTCACTCTCAATGGCGTATCGCCCAAATCAATATGATCATTCAACGCGAATAAACGGAATCAATAAAAATCTAAAAACCATCAATCGATTTAGATTCTGCCACATCGATCAGCCGCAGCGGAATTTTGTTGAACGCCTGAACGAGTATCTGCTTTCCGGTCGTGATAGAGATCAATTAAATGATCTTATTTTAATCAATTATCATATATTTCAAAAGGGATTGATTGTATTTTCCATCAATATTTCAGTCGATCAAACGGAGCAGAACAATATTGTGCGAGATGCGTCAATTATTAAAGTGGTTGTAAACCTCAGACATGAAATATGAACAAAGCACATCCCTCTCGCAGGGGTAGGCAACCTGGGGGCCCTCCAGCTGTTGCAGAACTACAAGTCCCATCATGCCTCTGGGAGCAATTGTAACTGCCAGGCTTGCAAAGCCTCATGGGAAATGTAGTTCCACAACAGCTGGAGGGCCCCCAGGTTGCCTCCCCCTGTGTCTACTTGACTCAATCCAGAGCACTGAGCTTAGGTTCACATTGATCCAATACAGGAAACGCAGCGGTGCCGCACTACTGTACTATACTATACTGTACTGTACTATTTTTGCAGATTTCAGGTGCGACTTGCATAGACATCTGTGCATGAAATCGCACTGATGTCAGCCAAGTCACAACTGAAGTCGCACTGACATGCGGCTTTGAAATCGTGCGATTTCAAAGTCGGAATTGGTGTTATTTCTGTCTGCTGCCCCGTTCCTCTGCTACCAGCCTGAGTCACAAGGGACTGCTGGGACTTGTAGTCCTGCAATAGCTGATCAATACAGTTGCGCAACCTCAGAGGGCCCTGAAACATGTGGCATGCTGGGACTTGTAGTTCTACAGTATCTGGGAAGCAGGTAGCCAGCAGCCGCAGAATGAAAACCTGGTAATTTAAACGGCTGGGACTTGTAGTTCAACAATATCACATAACCCGAGAAAAAAAGAAGACGGTGCTTGTAGATTAGCAGTAGAATCAAGGAACTGCTGGGACTTGTGGTCCTGCAATAGCTGATCAACGATCAATGCAGCCACAGTGTCATTTCTGTCTGCTGCCCCGTTCCTCTGCTATCAGCCGGAGTCATAAGGAACTGCTGGGACTTGTAGTTCTACAATAGCTGATCAATGCCGTTGTGCAGCCACAGAAGGCCTTGAAACTTGTGGCATGCTGGGACTTCTAGTTCTACAGTGTCGGGGAAGCAGGTAGCCAGCAACCGCAGAATGAGGACCTGGTGATTAAACTGCTGGGACTTGTAGTTCAACAATATCTGGTGCCTGGGGGGGGAGATGATGGGGCTTGTAAATTAGCAGCAGTTGCAGAATCAAGGAACTGCTGGGACTTGTAGTCCTGCAATAGCTGATCAATGCAGAAAAGAAAAAAAATTATAAACAAAAAAGAAAAAAATACTAAAAAAAAAAGAAAAAAAGAAAGGAGTAAAAAAAAGAAGAAAAAAAGGAAAAGAATAATTAAAAAAAAGAAAAAAAAAAGAAAAAAAATTATTAAAAAAATAATAATTAAATTATTATTAAATAATAATTAAAAAGAAAAAAAAAAGACAAAAAAAAAAGAAAAAAAAAAAGAAATAAAAAGAAAAAAAAAAAGAAGAAAAAAAAAGAAAAAAAACATTTTCTTTTTCTTTTTCCTTTCCCTTTTCCTTCCTTTGGGAGATAATGGTTTACTTTCTCATTTATTTTTTTTGTATAATATTGTGTGGTTTGTAAATGAAAAATGTAATAAAAATTGAATTATAAAAAAAGAACAGATGCCCGCCGTGATGAATGCACATTGTCACCAGGCCAATCAGGGACATCGATTTGACCAACTGCCAGTGTGGAGCAGCCGGAAGATGTAGAGCAAGAAGAAGCAGTCAATGTGACGCCAGCTGAAAGGAATGATCAATTCTTGGGGTGCATTACCCCGGGAACCCGCCGCCTCTCTGCACTGCGGCTTGGCTGCGAACGGTCAGCTCTTGCGGCGAAAAGCCGTCGCTGGCTCCATTGTTTTCCATAACAGCGGCGGAGCCTCTCGGCTGACACGGCCGCAATCTGGTTCGCATCTACGCCGTAATAAGGACCCCGCGGGAAACAGAGCGATGCACGCACGCCTTTTACAAGGTGTCAAACCTCTGCCGGCGGAAATGAGGGGGAAACCGGCTTCAAGGGCCGCTATTAACACCTTCCAGTGAGAAGAATTTAACCCTTCCTTGCCCCCCGTCCGTCCGTCCGCAGAGGATCAATCTCTTATGCATTCTGCCACCCAACCAAGTCAGTGCAATAACCCGATGCCCCCCGTGTGCCCGGGCACTCAGCTGTCATTACACAAGCTGCAATTTGGAATCAGGCTTGCAGGGAAAGCGCCCACATTGTAATCATACTAAAGGGGGGGGGGAGAAAGCTCAGGATGGGGTGTCACCAAGTCATGTAATGAACAGGATAGGGGGCGTGGCGGTGACACGGCATCTGCAGACTCTAAAAATGGGTTGTCACCCTCCTCCTGCACAGCAGAGGTAGGCGGGGGGAGGGGAATCACACAAGCGCGTGCGTTACTTTACAGATCTTTTGGCAGCTAAAACGGCTCACGTAAGAAAAGGCATCTGTTGTATTTATTATATCTGAGCTCAATTGCTAAAACCTCACATATGTTTCAACACATTATCATTTTCAAAGTCATTTTCAGCATTTTTCAAATCTGCAGCTTTTGTTAAAATAATCGCTGGTGATCCTGTCAGGGAGGGTTTTTGTTCAGCAACTTCCTGCTATAGGGTGACAACGCTTTCACAACTGTGCCCCTGCGTTGTCACCCTGGGGACCATAGCTCCCAACTGTCCCTGATTTGGAGGGACTGTCCCTGATTTGGAGCAATGTCCCTCTGTCCCTCTTTCCTCCTCATTTGTCCCTCATTTTGCTCTGATCTATATAGATGGATATAAAATGCACTTTTTATCTATCAAAAAGTGTTTCCAGTGCTAAACCTTTCATCTGATTTCTAAAAGGCTGCATTTGTAAATTCCAAAAGCCAATATAAAGGAATAGTAGTGGTAAAAAAAGCACTTGTGTGTTTAACCAATCTTGTTTTTTTTTTTGTACAATTCGCTTTTAAGGGGGTGTGGCAATGGGTGTGTCCTATGCCTGCATACTTTTGCTGATAGGTGTCCCTCATTCCCATCTCAAAAAGTTGGGAGGTATGTTATAGTGTTTTTGGGTTTGTGGTGCTTAAGTGCGGCGAAGATCTGCTTCCCTGTTGATCCTGCCATGAATTGTTCAGGCACTTCCTGTCATAGGATGACAACCCTCTGTCCCCGTCTCCTAACTCACGTGTTGTCACACGGGCTTCCTATGGAGACTACAAGTCTCTGTATCAGAACACAATACTCAGGCATGGTCCTCTACACCATATCTCCCAACTTTTTGAGATGTGAATGAGGGACACCTATCAGCAAAATTATGCAGGCATAGGACACACCCCTTGCCACCCCCCTTAAAGGAGAATTGTACAAAAAAAACAATATTGGTTAAACCCACAAGGGCTTTTTTTTACCACTCCTATTCCTTTATATTGGCTTTTGGAATTTACAAATGCAGCAATTTAGAAATCAGATGAAAGTTTTAGCACTGGGAAATACTTTTTGATAGATAAAAAGTGCATTTTATATACAACTATACAGATCAGAGCAAAATGAGGGACAAATGAGAAGGAATGAGGGACAGAGGGACATTGCTCCAAATCAGGGACAGTTGGGGACAGTTGGGAGCTACACTTTTAATTTATCATGCTGCCATGGAGGACCTTGGATCAGGCACTTCCTGTTATAGGGTGACAACGCTATGTTCCTGTCTCCAAACTCACGTGTTGTCACCCTGTCAGATGGGCTTCCTATGGAGACTGCAAGTGTCTGCTTCAGAACACAATACACAGACATGGTCCATGGCAGCTTTTATTTATTATGTGGCCATGAAAGTGGTTGTAAACCCTTACAAACCACTTTGGCCTACAGGTAAGCCTAGATTAAGGCTTACCTGTAGGTCCAATAAATATCTCCTAAACCTACATGGTTTAGGAGATATTTAGAAAAAAAGAGGCATCACTGTCTACGGCGCATGCGCGCAGACGGCGCATGCAGGCAGACGCACTGCGCATGCCGAGATCACGGCGATATGCCGCTTTCGTGCGCGGGAGTGACGTCATCGCCGATCCAGCGAATGACAGCGCTGGACCGGCGAGACCCGGAAGTCACTCCGGGCTTGATGGCGGCGGAGAAGGTCGTGGATGAGGACCGCTTCGGGGGCTTCGTTCTCAGGTAAGTTATTCATAATGAGCTAGTATGCTATGCATACTAGCTCATTATGCCTTTGCCTTGCAGGTTCAGTTTTTTGTTTTTTTTGGGAGGAGGTTTTACTTCCTCTTGAAGGTCTTTGTTCAGGCACTTCCTGTTATAGGGTGACAACGCTCTGCCCCTGTCTCCCAGCTGTGCTCCTGTGTTGTCACCCTGCCTTCTGAAAGAGACTTCACGGGAAAGTTTCCTTACACACACAGTCCACTGTTGGGGTGCATTGTGATAGGAAGTAGCTGCAAATAGGCTGCACAATCCCTCCTGATTTGATTTGTATTGTAAGTGTACTGTCTGCCCTCGTGTTGTAAAGCGCTGCGCAAACTGTTGGCGCTATATAAATCCCATATAATAATAATAATTATATGAGCAACATTGAGATGCAACAAAGAATGAGAAAAAAGGTGAAAACAAGAATTTTTATTACATTTTTTTTTTAAAAATGATTAATATATAAAGCGAAGGGATCAAACTAAACATCTATTTTAACATAAATTCTATCCCCCAACCATAAAACGTTATCACTAAAAATGAATATACTCCACATACGTATTGTTACATTGTTACATAGGAAAAGAAGAAAGAAGTCCACCCCATTCAACCAACAGGAAACAAAATGACTAAATATGCGCATCAGTCTTCGTTTTCAGCGGTGCCTCTATGATGCCCAGCCATCTACCGCGACCCGCCGGGCGGCAAAGGGTTGAACGTCGCAGAATTCCGAGGCGCAAAGAGCGTTTAGGACGCGGCAACAGACGGGAGAGAAAATTGCTGCTCTAAGTGAATAAGCGCTCTTGTGTGATCGCACGGTTCATCGCCGCCCGCGCCCTGGGAATCAGCCGCGAAGGAACAAGAGGCGGCGAGCAATGAGGGGGAGGAAGAAAAAAAAAAAAAAAAAAGGCGGATTCTGGATAAACGGAAAAGACAGAGAAAATGAGCGGGGGATGGAGCGAGCGCCCGGCGTCAGTTAGCCGGTTTGGCCCCTGTCCGCCCTCCAGGGCTCCGGGCCGAGGCGCTTTCGCATTATGCTTTATCGCAGGTGTTAAGGCGGCAGCGGATGCGCCATTAGCCCGCTCAATTCCCATCGTCCCTCTCATCGATCACCGGACCACGGATCATTGATCCGCTAAATGACAACAGCCGAAATAATAAGATCTCATTTCAGGCTCGCCGACACGGCCAGGACCGAGCCGCCCGCCTCTCTCTCTCTCTCTGCGTCGTCGCCAGCCGTGCTTTGCCGCGGGAAACTTTCCCAGGCTGCGCCGTGTTTTCCTTTTTTTTCTGTATTTCGAAACTGCCAGCAGGCGATGTCAACAGCCATCTTGTTCTAGGGGTCGCGTCAATCAAAGGTGCAGATCAATGGCAGGTAGCGAGAGGGCGGGCGTGAGTACTTAACACCCGTATGCCATTAACCGGAGGTCACTGACCCCGCTCTGTGATGGGAAACACCTGTCAGTACGCGGCGTGTAAAGGGCCGCCGCCGCTCACTGAACTGGAGATGAGAACGCATGCTATGCCTACCCATGATTTGCATTCTTCATGGTAGCCTGATTCAGCAGGGTTTTCATAGTGCATCTAGGAGCCACGGCAGGCTCTTGTCACCTGATCCTCCATAATGTGTTGGGCTTTGTTGGGTTTATTGGGGTTTATTATTGGGTTTAATATTATTTGTTGATGCAACCGGGGAACCAAATAGCCCCTTATTCACCAACATTTGAATCTGACCTCCGGCCTTCCCTCCAGTCTTCCACAGTTGTACCGGCTCCTTTCCTGAACTGAAATGGCTTATTCTGATTTCACCGCACACTGTGAGACGTTTAAACGACAGGTGGTATATGGTGGGAGGAGATATTTAAATGGTGGGAGGAGATATTTAAATGGTGGGTAGAATATGGTGGGAGGAGACATTTAAACGACACATGGTATATGGTGGGAGGAGACATTTAAATGACAGGTGTTATATGGTGGGAGGAGACATTTAAATGACAGGTGGTATATGGTGGGAGGAGATATTTAAATGGTGGGTGGTATATGGTGGGAGGAAATATGTAAATGACAGGTGGTATATGGTGGGAGGAGAGATTTAAACGACACGTGGTATATGGTGGGAGGAGATATTTAAATGGTGGGAGGAGATATTTAAATGGTGGGTAGAATATGGTGGGAGGAGACATTTAAACGACACATGGTATATGGTGGGAGGAGACATTTAAATGACAGGTGTTATATGGTGGGAGGAGACATTTAAATGACAGGTGGTATATGGTGGGAGGAGATATTTAAATGGTGGGAGGAGATATTTAAATGGTGGGTGGTATATGGTGGGAGGAAATATGTAAATGACAGGTGGTATATGGTGGGAGGAGAGATTTAAACGACACGTGGTATATGGTGGGAGGAGATATTTAAATGACAGGTGGTATATGGTGGGAGGAGACATTTAAACGACACGTGGTATATGGTGGGAGGAGACATTTAAATGACAGGTGGTATATGGTGGGAGGAGACATTTAAATGACAGGTGGTATATGGTGGGAGGAGATATTTAAATGGTGGGAGGAGATATTTAAATGGTGGGTGGTATATGGTGGGAGGAAATATGTAAATGACAGGGGGCATATTGTGGGAGGAGACATTTAAATAACAGGTGGTATATGGTGAATGAATGAATAACTTGTATAGCGCTACAATGCGAACTGAATCGCCTCAAGGCGCTGTATTGGCGTTTGGTTATCAAGCTTCTAGAAGAGGTAGGTCTTGAGTTTCTTCCTGAAGGCCTGATGGTTTTCTTCCATGCGAATGTCGGTTGGTAGAGCGTTCCATAGCCGTGGTCCCTGGGAGGAGGAGGGATGGTGGGAGGAGATATTTAAACGACAGGTGGTATATGGTGGGAGGAGGCATTTAAACAACATGTGGTATATGGTGGGAGGAGATATTTAAATGGTGGGAGGAAATATTTAAATGACAGGTGGTATATAATGGGAGGAGACATTTAAATGACAGGTGGTATATAATGGGAGGAGACATGTAAATGACAGGTGGTATATAATGGGAGGAGACATGTAAATGACAGGTGGTATATAATGGAAGGAGACATGTAAATGACAGGTGGTATATAATGGGAGGAGACATGTAAATGACAGGTGGTATATAATGGGAGGAGACATGTAAATGACAGGTGGTATATAATGGGAGGAGACATGTAAATGACAGGTGGTATATAATGGGAGGAGACATGTAAATGACAGGTGGTATATAATGGGAGGAGACATGTAAATGACAGGTGGTATATAATGGGAGGAGACATGTAAATGACAGGTGGTATATAATGGGAGGAGACATGTAAATGACAGGTGGTATATAATGGGAGGAGACATGTAAATGACAGGTGGTATATAATGGGAGGAGACATGTAAATGACAGGTGGTATATAATGGGAGGAGACATGTAAATGACAGGTGGTATATAATGGGAGGAGACATGTAAATGACAGGTGGTATATAATGGGAGGAGACATGTAAATGACAGGTGGTATATAATGGGAGGAGACATGTAAATGACAGGTGGTATATAATGGGAGGAGACATGTAAATGACAGGTGGTATATAATGGGAGGAGACATGTAAATGACAGGTGGTATATAATGGGAGGAGACATGTAAATGACAGGTGGTATATAAGGGGAGGAGACATTTTCCTCCTATGTACGGATAAGCCTCTCTCAGCATCAATTGGTTCAGTGCTATACACGGTGACCTAATATGTTTGCTCATCGGTGAATGTTATCAGCGGTCAGGTAAATGACCTGCCAATTGTTGTACTGTGCGGAGACCCAGTCTAAAATATACAATACAGAGAGCCAATGGAGGGAGAACCTACAAATCTTTATATATCATAGAAATATGGAACAGCAATGCCTCATATAAAAAAATGACTTTCAGGCCAACATTAGAGTTCCGAGTTCTCACAATAAGTATGGCGTAGCTGGAGACAGGGCAGGTAAATCTATGTGATTTATGGCCTGTAGTGTATTTGTTTTCTGTCTTATCCGGGTGCTGTTTGCACAGGTGGAGCTTTGTTGGCACAGACGGCAGACGGTGCTCCACGCACAAGCTGGTCCTTCTCTGTACTCCGTGACTTGTGTGTGACAACAGTGGGGTTCCTATCCCCCATCCTATCCAATATGGCACCTCAGGAGGGATCATTATCACTGAGAGATTTAAATCTGACCTCCGGCCTTCCCTTCAGTCTCACACAGTTGTACCGGCTCCTCTCCTGGACTGAATTGGCTTGCTCTGATTTCACTGCACACTGTGAGCTTCTCACAATGTGCATTAGAAGCTGCAGCAAGTCAGATAGAGCCCTCCTAATTACCTGGCTGGAGGACGTCCAGCATTATCTAGTTCTTTCCTCCCCCGCCTGCCTGTGTATTATTAACAACCATCATTTATTTGTTCTTTTAGAAAATGTTGTTTTCATTTTTTAATCCTTTGTTACATCTTGGTGATGCTGAGCTCCTTCCTGTCTGCGTGCATTTTAGTGATGGCCCCATGGCATTTCTCAGAGTGGGTTTAACAATGGTGGTAACAGTGGACCTCTCCTGAGTAATATGTGTTCTGAAACAGTCTCCATCAGAAGCCCATGTGACAGGGTGACAATGCAGGAACACAACTGGGATACGGCGACAGAGACAACCGGGATACGGCAAAAGATACGACTGGGATACAGTGACAAATACGACTGAGATACGGCGACAAATACGGCTGGGATACGGCGACAAATACGTCTGGGATACGGTGACAGATACAACTGGGATACAGCGACGAATACGACTGGGATACGGTGACGAATACGACTGGGATACGGTGACAGATACAACTGGGATACAGCGACGAATACGACTGGGATACGGCGACAAATACGACTGGGATACGGTGACAGATACAACTGGGATACAGCGATGAATACGACTGGGATACGGTGACAGATACAACTGGGATACAGCGATGAATACGACTGGGATACGGTGACAGATACAACTGGGATACAGCGACGAATACGACTGGGATACGGCGAAAAATACGACTGGGATACGGTGACAGATACAACTGGGATACAGCGACGAATACGACTGGGATACGGCGACAGATACGACTGAGATACGGCGACAAATACGGCTGGGATACGGCGACAAATATGACTGGGATACGGCGACAAATATGACTGGGATACGGCGATAGATACGTCTGGGATACGGTGACAGACACGACTGAGATACGGCGAAAAATACAGCTGGGATATGACGACAAATATGACTGGGATACGGCGACAAATATACGGCGACAAATATGACTGGGATACGGCGACAAATATGACTGGGATACGGCGATAGATACGTCTGGGATACGGTGCCAGATACAACTGGCATACAGCGACGAATATGACTGGGATACGGCGACAAATACAACTGGAATACGGTGACAGACACGACTGAGATACGGCGAAAAATACAGCTGGGATATGACGACAAATATGACTGGGATACGGCGACAAATATACGGCGACAAATATGACTGGGATACGGCGACAAATATGACTGGGATACGGCGATAGATACGTCTGGGATACGGTGCCAGATACAACTGGCATACAGCGACGAATATGACTGGGATACGGCGACAAATACAACTGGAATACGGTGACAGACACGACTGAGATACGGCGAAAAATACAGCTGGGATATGGCGACAAATATGACTGGGATAAGGCGGCAGATATGACTGGGATAAGGCGACCGATACAACCGACATAAGGCGACAGATACGACTGAGATACGGCGACAAATACGACTGGGATAAGGCGACAGATACAGCGACGAAAATGACTGGGATACGGTGACAGATACGCATGGGATACAGCGATAGATACGACTGAGATACGGCGACAAATACGACTGGGATAAGGCGACAGATACAGCGACGAATACCACTGGGATACGGTGACAGATACGCATGGGATACAGCGATAGATACGACTGAGATACGGCGACAAATACAACTGGGACACTGCGATAGACACAACTGGGATACTGGGGCACAGCGTTGTCACCCATAATTAGCATGCCATTTCTCAGGACAGGTCTATTTGTGGTGACAACAGCTAAACATGCCTATGTAGTAACGGTAGCCTATATTCTCCATTCGCAGGGTGACAACACAGGAAACCGGGGGGGACACGGACAGAGTGTTGTCACCCTATAACAGGAAGTGCCTGAACACAGATCTTCTTTGCAGGATCACCAGGGATTACTATAATAAAGGCTGCTGATTTACAAGGATTAAAAAATGACATGTTAACCTCCTGCCGTAACACATACGTGTGCGGGGGCAAAAGGGTGGGCTCTAACACCCACATGCAATACATATGTGTCACTGGGTGGCTGATGTTTCTGTGCTCAGGGCACTCTCAGACAACTCTGGGTCCAGACAAACTATCGGTAGCTGGGGGGATCATGTGATCACTGTGACAGCCAATCACAGTGATCACATGATCCCCATTCCCTCCTGCCTCCCACGGGCATTCAGAACTTTTTAAAGGGCAGCCATGGCGGGCAGGAAGTGGTAAAACATTTCATATAAGATTTTAGTTTTTGGGGTTTCCATACAATTTGACCAGCCAAATGCCAACGATAATCCCAAACCGTGCGACCAATTTGAGCACCACTAACCACTACCACATTGTACAATGCGAGTCGGCCGGGAGCTTTTCAAGCGCACTGAAGGCGCCTTCCCATGGGCGACTGATCGCTCCCTCTGCTGGAATACGCACGGCGTGCCATAAGAGGACAGCCGGACCAGTTGACTCACAGAGAACAAGACCGGATTTCTGCCCAAACGACTTAATTGCTTCTTTCCGGGGGGAAAAGTAAAGAAACGGCCGTCTAATGGCTCTGATTGTCCACTTGATCTTTTAAAGGTGACGGTTTCAGAGAGGAGCACGGCATAGAAGAAAAAAAACAACAAAGTGCCGACAGATGGGGCGCAGAGAGCGGCAGCTTGCTGCGGCCAAACCAATTATTGATGTAATTACGATTTACCACTTAACCACATGATCTTTCTGCGCGGTGCCGGGCAATTAAAACCCGTCTGATTATGGGGATTATGCAGATGAGCTGGAAGGAAGTGAGGAAAATTGGAGATTACTTGTTGGCACGGGGCTGAGGTTGGCACGCAGAGGAGAGAGAGCGGGCAGAGGTTACTGACACCGGCGGCGGACATCGCAAAGACGAGGGAGGGGGGAATGGCCGAAGGAAGATCGGAAAGCAGAAAACACACAGCAGGATCTGAGAGCTGGGGGTGACGCCGTGTGGTGGCAGGAGGCAGTGTCAGCGCGTGTTGGGAGTTTATTAAACCCGCTCTGGGGTCACTCGGGAGTTCGGCCGCTCCAGGCGATTGGTGAGGTAATGGATTTCACCGCCATGCAGCGAAAAGGTCACCAATGGGGCGCTGATGGCATTGATCTAAACACAGCGGCTATGCACAATGCTCGGCTATTGGTGAAGATTTTTAGCCGCTCGCTAACGTGAGATTAACCCCTTGCTGGTATAGAAACATTCCAAATAAATAAAATACAAAAAGGTTAGAATATCTGAAGCCAAAGCCTTTGAGTTTTGTGGAGAGGGGTTAGAACAACTGTCAGGTTTTTATTGCTGTCTATGTCCTCACAGGAGAATTTCACCTTCTCTACAGGATCGAAAGCGATGGGGGAATCCAGAATTTGTTGTTCCCGAACCTGAAATAGAGGGGAAATCTCCCAATAGGGACACTTGTCTCTCTGTGAGGGCCTGGACCTGAACCCGGGACCTGTGTCTGGCAGTAGCTCTTCTCGCTGAGTCACCCGAGAGGATGGACAGCTCCCTGCCTGATTGCTTAGACGACCTTGCCTTATGTAGAAAAAATTATCTGCACTCCGGTTGTTCTTAAAATTTCTTAATTTTATTGAATAGCCATAGTGAACAAATGCAGATTAGGTCTGTTGACGCGTTTCAGCCTATAAGGCCTTATAGGTTATGACTAAGGCCTTATAGGCCGAAACGTGTCAACTGACTTAATCTGCGTTTGTTCACTTTGGCTATTCAATAAAATGAAGAAATTTTAAGAGCAACAACCAGAGTTCAGATAATTTTTTCTACATTACTCCACTCAGCCAGCGTCTGTGGATCGAGAACCTGGGAGCTCTGCTATCTATGTGGTGTATGGGTAGTAGCACTGACTATACTGTATAATTTGGACCTTGCCTTATGTCTTGTTTCTGGTGAACCTTGAACTCTTTTCTCCTCCTATAAACTTTCTGATTTAAAGTGTCTCTAAAGCAGGGATATGCAATTAGCGGACCTCCAGCTGTTGCAGAACTACAAGTCCCATGAGGCATAGAAAGACTCTCACAGCCACAAGCATGACACCCAGAGGCAGAGGCATGATGGGACTTGTAGTTTTGCAACAGCTGGAGATCCGCTAGTTGCATATCCCTGCTCTAAAGGCTGAAGGCTTTTTACCTTTATGCATTCATTCACAGAAAAAGCTTCTTGTGAGCAGCGCTCCTCCCAATCTTTACCTGAGCCCTCTCCGATCCTGTGATGTTCACGATAGCCTCGGCTGTAGGCGACTCTCCCTCCTCATTGGCTCCCACTGCTGTCAGTCACAGCCAGTGAGTCAATGAGGAGAGAGCAGGGGAGCAAGCAACGGCCCTATGTGTCTTATGGACGCATGGAGCAGTGGCTCAGGAGCAAGCGCGCAGTGGTGCCCCCAGGGCAAGTGGCTTTCTTTGGGGGCAATGCTAATGGGGAGGAGCCAAGAGCACCAAAGCAGGGGACCCAAAAAGAAGAGGTTCTTAGGCATTCTTATGCCACACACAGTCGGAATTCTCGTCGGAAAAAGCTCTGATGGTTTTCCCGACGGAATTTCACTCAAACTGTGTTGCCTACACACGGTCACACCAAATTCCAAAAGTCAATAACACTGCGGCATACAACACGTTCGACTGCACTATAAAAGGGAAGTTTAATGCTTCTGAGCATGCGTCAAATTGTTTCCGAGCATGCGTCGGAATTTTGCGTGTCGGAATTGCATACACACGATCGGAAAATCCGATAGAAAGGTTTTCCGTCGGAAAAATTGAGAACAGGTTCTCAATCCAAAGTCCGTCGAAAATTCCGACAGAAAAAGACCGATGGGCATACACACGGTCGGAACATGAACATGAAAAGCTCCCACCGGACTGTTTCCATCGGAAATTCCGACCGTGTGTACGCGGCATTAGACTTTCTCTCCTGGTACAAACAAAGACATTCTGAGATTACAGAACAAAATATAACCGGACCATTGGCTGGACACCGACTGCGAGAAGAGTCACAGCTTGGCGACCTCTCTGTGCTATCTACGCTGTTCTATTGGCTGAGTTGAAGACAGAAAGTGGTGGTGTACATATCAGCCAATGGCAACCAACGGTGGTCATAAGGATTTCTGTGCACACTTGAGTTCTTCCTTTAAGAATGAGGACTCCTGAGATATCTGCTCATCCTTGGACTGTTGTGTTTCAGCCCCATAAAATAGCAGCAAACATGAGGCTCGCCACATTCTATGGAAAAAGGAACATTGACACAAAGTTCAAGTCCAAGATGGAAACTGCTTACTGTCGCCCCCTAGAGCCCGAAAACCTGCATAGCACAATATGCGCCAAGCCTGGTTTGGTCTGTGTGTGAGCTCAGACCTAGCAGGGCAGGTAACCTTCATGCCTGTCCTCCGACCTCAGGATCGGACTGTATACTGGTAGCGCATATTTGCGTTTATTCTTTTGTGGACTGCAACAATGACTGCCCCCCCCCCCCCGCAAATCTTGTCCTCTAGTTGAAGAGCAAACCCCCTTGGTACAAACGCTACATGCGCACAGCGGGCGTAGAGCTGCTGGGGAGGACGGAGGGCGAAAATCTTGATCCTCCCAGAAAACGGTGCATTGTGTACATGTAACATGACATTTTCAAATGGCACAAATTTGTCACAGATGACCATGCGGATGGCTAGCCAGCAGATAACACAGAATGTCACCGTCAAGGTGGCGGGCGGGCAGGGGGAGGGCTGCACCCTGAGAATCCTTACCCCCCCCCCCACACATGCAGGATTCCTTTGTGGCATGTGTGTGTGCTCGGAGCGCTGGGTGCCAGGATCAGCAGGGTAAACAGCATCTGCTTATCAACTTCCCTCCCGCCTCGACAGACAAAAACCGCAGATAAAAGATTTCCATGGCAAATGCGAGTCGGCAAACAGCGGCTCTAATCTGCTGACTGGGGAGAGGTGCTGGGGCAAGTTCCGCCAGTCTCTCAAAAGGCGATTAATCAGGGGTGCGTGTACCAGCCTGACCGAGGCTGGGCCGATAAGCTGCCCCGGGAGCGAGGCAGACAAGAGAATGGTGACCCTTTGCGAATGGATGGGGAGGGCGAGCCCTGGGCTAGAGCCACACTTTCACCAATGGATAAAGTACACCGATACCTAGGTGGCGCTGTTGTAGAGAAATAATGCAAAACTGAAATGGACTCGGAGCATGGCCTGCCTGCTACATGGCTGTCCAATTCTATATATGGCTCCAACCTAAATAACTAGGAGTTTGAGCAATGCGATAGAGAACGCACCAGCGTTGCGTGATAGAACTTTATAAATATATGATGTATTATATCACAAAGGTACTTGGCAAAACCACATATAACATAAAATCCATTAACGGAGAGATCCGCTCAATCCAATGGAACAACTGTGGAACCCGTTTAGTAAGCTACGACTAAGTCTTTTGCCGAAACGCGTCAGCTTTATTGTTTTATTGTCACTGTGATGTACCAATAAACGACACTTCAAGGATCACAGTGTTGCCGGCTCTTCTTACTACGAACCCATTTAGTAAAACGCTGTCACTTCCTCAAGCGTGTGTCCTGGCTTACGTGTTTCAGGGACAAGCCCACTTCATCAGGCAATGAATCTGAGCCCAAGATAAAGCAGCCTATGTGTTCCAGCCTCACCCTTTTTTTTTCAAACACACTGCAGTCAGAATTTTCAAGGGGCTGGTTGTACAGGATCATATAAAAGGAGGCTGCAGCCCTGTACAGAAACATTGTGAAAAGCTTGCTGCAATAGATTATATAAGGAATAGATTAAAGATAAATAATATGGACTCATTTTAGCACAATCATTCCCTAGGTAGAACTGGCAGCTAATTGGTCTGTCATTGTAACCAAAAAAAAAGTCCAACCGCCGCACACCAGTCTGGACCAGTTAGCTGTAATCAGGAATATATTAGCAGCGTACATGGCTTCATTAGCTGGAAGCGGAACCATGACACTTTGTATGTGAGTGGAATTAAATGCAACAAGAAAGACCAATTATAACCTTTACAAAAGTTTCAGGTGCGGCTCCACTTCCCCAATCTCCGGTGGCTCTCACTATAAGGTCTTAGATTGTAAGCTCTAAGGGCCTTCTGATTCTTCTTGTACCAAATTGTAATGTAACTGTAATGCCTGCCTTCATTTTGTTAAATGCTGCGCAAACTCTTGGCGCTATATAAATCCTGAATAATAATAATATTAATAAGGGTGCCGACAAGAGCCAATCACGACCCTTAGCACACTTGGTAACCAAAAAAAGTCCAACTGCCGCACACCACACAGAAGCTCAGGTAAGACACGTAAAAACGGCTTCAGCTCGGCTCTGTCAGAAACCATGAAATCAGACCGAGACAGAAGTACAGTTAAATCACACTTGTTCATTAATAATAAAAGTAAAAAAGAACAAACGTAGTCAAAACATAGCCAGGGTTCAGTAACCGGAACGGATAGTCAGCCAAGCCAGAAGTCAGGGATCAAAGTAAAGGAACAGCAAGCAGGATCTGGAGCCAGAAGGGCTGTCAGCAAAGCCAGTCTTTAAACGCAGGAGATGTTTCTTGTGATGTTGACCAAGGCGAAGGCAGAGACCCTATGGACTGGACGTAGGCAGGACTGACGAGCAGGATATGAACAACAGCTGAGTAACTGTGGAGAGAGATGGGAGCTGGCAATTAGCTGACAGCTGAGTGGTCAGCTCAGAGAAGGAAGGGCTGAGCCCAGCCCTGACAGGCTCCACCCGAGCCATGCTCCCCCCTGATGTATTTAGCCTTTCATGACTAAGCCTGGTGGGTGGACGAAACGCGTCGGAAGTGTGGCTTGGGTGGAGCAGGGCTAAAGCTGTTTTTACTTATCTTACCTGGCCTTGTGTGGTGTGCAGCAGTTGGACTTTTTTGGGTTACAGAGTATGCTCAGGGCCGGGTGGCCCCTTTCCTTGTCGGCACACTTATAGTGAGAGTCACTGAAGACATCGGGATCGGGGACCTGTAGCGGCACCCAAAGATTTTGTAAAGGTCATGATTGGTCTGCCTTGTTGCATTTAATTCCACTCACACACATACCAGTGTCATGGATCCGCTTCCAGCTAATGAAGCCATGTACGCTGCTTATATATTCCTGATTACTGCTAACTGGTCCAGACTCACATAAGCAGTAAAGCAGCCTGCGTATTTTGAATGGGTTTGCCAACAAGCCACAAGGCAGGATCCAACGGACATGCAACATTATTTCCATGCAGTGCGCCACATTATAAAGATGGTTTGCACATTACCCCACCCCCACCATAGTGTAAATCAGCTGTATATTTTTATATTACCTTTATATTAATTTTTATATTTATTTTATTTTATTATATTTTTATATTTTTTATATATTTTGTTTTTTATATTACTTTTATATTACCTTTATATTGTTTTGTATATGAAACTGTAAGATATAAAAGTAGAAGTCTAATGCCGCGTACACACGATCGGAATTCTCGTGGGAAAAAACTCTGACAGTTTTTCCAACGGAATTCCGACGGAATTTCGCTCAAACTGTCTTGCCTACACACGGTCACACCAAATTCCGACGGTCAATAACACAGCGGCATAAAACACGTTCGACTGCACTATAAAAGGGAAGTTTAATGCTTCCGAGCATGCGTCAAATTGTTTCCGAGCATGCGTCTGAATTTTGCGTGTCGGAATTGCATACACACGATCGGAAAATCCGATAGAAAGGTTTTCAGTCGGAAAAAATTAAGAACAGGTTCTCAATCCAAAGTCCGTTGGAAATTCCGACAGAAAAAGACCGATGGGCATACACACGGTCGGAAAATCCGATGAAGAGCTCCCATCGGACTGTTTCCATCGGAAATTCCGACCGTGTGTACGCGGCATCAGATTTTGGTATATTTTTTACATGGAGGCCATCTCTGTCCGCTGCACCCCGCTATATGGCGGCGCCATTCCTCGCAGCCCGTAGGCTGATTAATAGCGAGCGAGAGCGTGTGAATCTGGGATGCGCCGTCTGTCTTGCAGGGTGAGGGGGAGCGGATGGTTCGGACCTAAGCGGAGGCTCCACCGACAAGATAAATGTGAGCCATCCATCCTCCCACCGGTGAGGAATCACAGCGGCTCATATATCACACGCAGCGGGCGCAGCTTCCTCCCCACCGCCATCACCGCCGCGGTAATGGCTCTACCAAGGTTCATCCCAAATCGTCACATTTACGGAATTAAACAGCCGCGCACAGAGGAAGGCGGCCGCGTGAGGCGATAGGTAGCATTACAGCCGACGGAGAAATCCACTCAGATAAGACAAATGGAGGCGTAATACACAGAAGCATTTTTCTTTTGTCGATTTGGCAGAAATGGCGGTACTTGTCCACCATGCGGAAAAATAATAAAAAAAATTTGCCACCGATGCAGCTTTCCTACTCCCCCCTCCCAAATTTTCTTCATGGTTTTCTACACATAAGGGTACATGTATAAAAATCTTGAAAAATAGCCGTCCATCCATCTAAGCTGCATGTAAATTCATTCTGTGTGAATGAGGCAAAATCAAATGTTATTGAGCAAAAAAAATAAAAAATGTATAAAATAAACATTGTAAATGGGGATATACTGCATTATGGACACTAGATGGAGCTAAGGAACACACTTCTTTTGCTATGATACTCCGCGCCATCTAGTGGACATATGGTGGTATTTTCCCTCTTCGAACTGCTTTTTTTTTTTCAATGAATAACATTCGATTACCGAGAATATAGTCCGAGAATTTTCAATTTTTCCCCATTTGCACAGAATAAATTCACATGCAGCTTTGATGGAAGAACAGCTATGCAAAGTTTTTATATATACACCCTACAGACTTCAGATTTTTATTTGCAATTGGATTGTTTCTGGTTCTCGGCTTCACATAATTAACAAAAAAATCGCCGACATGGTGGAAACTTCTGCAACTAACGCTACAAGCGTTACGCTATGCCTAAGGCTTGGTTCATACTACTTTCGACCTGAAAGTCGTGCGACTTTCTGGCAACTTGAGTACTACTTTTATGCGACTACTTTCGGGAATGCCTTGGTCATTTCCCTGTAATGTCGAATCCAAATCACATCAATATAGATGAGGATCCAAATGGGAGGCGACTTGCATTAAAGTCTATGGGCACAAGTCAGAATAGAAGTCACCTTGAAGCAGTACAGGCAGGGCCGAGAAAAGGGGTGGGCAGGAGGGACGCGTGGCCTGGGCACTGTGGTGTCATGTGAGCTGGGGGGGGGGCACCGCAAAGAAATTAAGGGGGGGGGGATTTGTGTTGGGAGGATGAATTTGGGGGGTTTGGGGGGGGGGGGGCAGCAGGGAAAAAGAATTGTTCTAGGAGGAGAAATATGGGGGGAAGGGGTTCTAATGCCGCGTACACACGGTCGGAATTTCCGATGGAAACAGTCCGATGGGAGCTTTTCATCGGATTTTCCGACCGTGTGTATGCCCATCGGTCTTTTTCTGTCGGAATGTCCGACGGACTTTGGATTGAGAACCTGTTCTTAATTTTTCCGATGGAAAACCTTTCTATCGGATTTTCCGATCGTGTGTATGCAATTCCGACACGCAAAATTCCGACGCATGCTCGGAAACAATTCGACGCATGCTCGGAAGCATTAAACTTCCCTTTTATAGTGCAGTCGAACGTGTTGTATGCCGCGGTGTTATTGACCGTCGGAATTTGGTGTGACCGTTTGTAGGCAAGACAGTTTGAGCGAAATTCCGTCGGAATTCCGACGGGAAAACCATCAGAGCTTTTTGCGACGAGAATTCCGACCGTGTGTACGCAGGCACAAGAGTGGTGATTTAGGGGAATTTGTGTTGGGAGGGGGATGGGAGAAGAGGCCTTGTGCTAGGAGGAGAATTTTTTTTGGGGGGGGGGGGCATGGATGATTGGAGGGCATTTTTACTAAGGGGGGGTGGGGTAGAGGATTTGTGCTAGGAGGGGTGATTTTTTTTAGGGGGGGGTTTGCTGGGGGGGATTTGGGGGATGGAGGGGGTAAAGATTTGTGCTGGGAGGGGGGATTTCAGCAGGGGGGGCTGATTTGTATTGGAATTAGGGGGAATTCATGCTTAGGAGGTAATCATGCAGATTAATGGCAATTTTTTATTTTTTTTGGGGAGGGGGATTTTTGCTGACACATAATTCTCATACTACTTGGGGGGGCTGTTTGGGATGTTCGCCCTGGGCTCTAGGTGACCTTGTCCCAGCACTGAGTACAGGAACCTTCAGTAGTGCCGATTAAGACCGCTCCCATTGACTAACATGGGATTTCACATGTCATGCGACTTGGGGGTCTCACAAGTCGGATCGGCGAGATCCGAGCCTCAGAGTGGAAATAAAGTTGACATTTAAAGGTGAGCTCTTGCCATAATTTGCAAGTATGCACTAGGCTTACAGTTGCTGCTTCATCCCTCCACCACCTCCATCCCCCCTCCTCTGCTACTCCTGGGTACCCTGTCATGCTCTTCGCTCATTGGGCGCCCTCTGATGATCTAACTCCTGCGTATTACATCGTCTCTGACACCCAGCTCCATTCCTGGCAGCCAAAGTATACCATGCATGGCGCATGCGCTGCAAGGAGTACACAACCTGCTAGTGTTGAGAAGCAGCCTTTTATTGGCAGAAGATACATGCAAAAAACTTGACTTTCTAGCAGTTATTAAAAAAATATTTAAGTTCAGTATTTCGCAGCAACCAATCAGATCTGCCCTTGCTGGTGACTGCTGATTGGTTGCTCTGTGCCTTTATAGGATTAGAGAGCTTCTGCTCAGAGGACGCATTGTGACAGGGAGGTGAGTTGGCGCCGGATTACGGGACCTGTAAAACAGCTCGTTATATTGTAATCATGTAATAATTATGAGGTGTGTCGGGCGGCTTCCTCCCCGGCATTCTTCTCACCTCTGGGACGTGTGTCTGCATTGGTGGAATTCCTCATTATCTAATATCGAGGTGTGATATCTCTGCATCCAACCCCTTCAAACCTCATTATGTACATTTCAGACACAATCAACGGCCCCTGATTCATTCTCGCAGGTACTGAAGTTCACACCTAATGATGGGTGTACAACGTCCTTCCCTGGCCTCGGCCAATCAGGTGTGCCCATCTTATGGCAAGGGCCCTAGGTTGCAGGTTGTGTCCCTAATGCGGCGTACACACGGTCAGAATTTCCGATGGAAACAGTCCGATGGGAGCTTTTCAACGGATTTTCCGACCGTGTGTATGCCCATCGGTCTTTTTCTGTCGGAATTTCCGACGGACTTTGGATTGAGAACCTCTTCTCGATTTTTCAGACGGAAATCCTTTCTATCGGATTTTCCGATCGTGTGTATGCAATTCCGACACGCAAAATTCCGACGCATGCTCGGAAACAATTCGACGCATGTTCAGAAGCATTAAACTTCCCTTCTATAGTGCTGTCGAACGTGTTTTATGCCGCTGTGTTACAGACCGTCGGAATTTGGTGTGACCGTGTGTAGGCAAGACAGTTTGAGCGAAATTCCGACGGGAAAACCATCAGAGCTTTATCCAACGAGAATTCCGACCGTGTGTACGCGGCATTAGATTTGGAATTGGCTGGTCCTGGCTCAGTACTGAGAAATAAATGAGTCCGGGTTCACATATATGCGAATTGGATGCGTTTTTAGCCACATCCAATTCGCATTACGCGTGAATGTGGCCGGCTCTCAATGGAGCTGGTTCACACATGTCCGGGGTAACGGCCGCAGGGCGGTTTTCAAAAGCGTCCTGTGCGTTTTTGGGTCAGGTGTGACTTCAGGGAACGATTCGCACCTGAAATCGGCGAACAGAAACGCACCGGACTGCAAACGGCAGCCGGACATGTGTGGACCCAGCCTAAGGCAATGGACCTATGAGGAATGCACCTCAACAAAATCCCAATGACTTTCATTGAGCAGAACACATGGCAGCTCACAGGCTGCGTTTGACCCGCGTTGCGCCGCAATTCTTTGGATGCAGCATGTCCTGCGCTTGAACCTTGTTCTGCTCAGTGAGGGTCGATGGGATTTCGCTGACCTGCGTTCACTTGAATGGGAAGCACAGCGTTTAACTAGAAAGCCCTAATACAGCTATTATCTCCTCGTTGGAAGCGATTTAAGGAACGCGCTCTATTGAGGCGCACTAAACACAACACCGTCTATACACTATACACCCGTCCAGGCTGATCCACCGATATTCTGGCCCCAAATCTTCACAGTGAAGGTGCAGGTCCGGCTCGCAACTACAGAATACTTAAAAAAGGAACAAACATTGGCGCGTTACGTCTAGGCACTTGTATTGTGAAACGCGTCAACATTTGTTGAGGGCGGGGGTGATGTTCTTTCAATAAGACCCCTTTCACACTGGGGCGTTTTTTAGGCGTTTTTCAGGCATGTTAGCTTAAAAAAAAGCGCCTGTAAAGCGCCTGAAAGAAGCCGCAACTGCAATCCCAATGTGAAAGCCCGAGTGCTTTCACACTGAGGCGCTGCACTGGCAGGGCGTCAAAAAAAGTCCTGCAAGCAGCTTCTTTGCAGCGCTTTGGGAGCGGTGAATACACGGCTCCTAAAGCGCCCCTTCCCATTGAAATCAATGGGAAGCGCCTGCAAAACGCCTGAAAAGCGCCTGAAAAACGACCGAAAAGCGCCTTTGGCAGCAGCGCTTTGTGGGCTCTTTTAACCATTTATTTGGCCAATAGCAGGGGTTAAAAGCGCCCCGCTAGCGCTCGAAAAACGCTGGTAAAGCGCTGCTAGTTTAAGCGGCGCTTTACGAGCGTTTTTTTGGCGCTGGCAGTGTGAAAGGGCTCTTAAAGCACTTGGGCTTTCACATTGGGATTGCAGATGAAGCTTCTTTCAAGCGCTTTACAGGCGCTTTTTTTAACGCTAAAGCGCCTGAAAAACACCCCAGTGTGAAAGGGGCCTTATGTATTATTTCACATAAACCAGTGGATTTTCCATATATCAGAGTGCGGTCACCCGCCTTCCTTTTTAAAAACTCAACACCGTGTTCACACAAAGGCGGCATCTAGTGTGGTTCCAATGTGATTCATTGAAGGCCATGTTCTAAGCTGCTAAAAGCTGAAAGCTTTGACTCGCTAAAGTGAACCTGTCAGTAAATGCATTAATAAATCCCTGACATGTCACAATATCCAGCAGAAGTATCATTTCTCAGAAAATCCCCACCTTTTATCATTTAAAAGCTATTACGGAAGCTCTAGTGCTGTGACTTTGCCTAGGCTGTGATGATGTCATCAGTCTGCTGCAGGCAGGAGGAAGCATTTCCTCAGTCTCCCCTCGCCCCCCCAGTGATCAGGCTGTTCGTTGTGAGGGCTGATCGCACTATGTGGCTTGGGTCAGCAAGGGCTGAGCTGGAACGCACCCAGGAATTGCAGGACTGTGCCATCTTTGAGCTGGCATCCCCGTCCAGGAAGTAGATGGTGACCCTGGATGATGCCTGAACAAAGATGGCGCTGTCTTTCTGGCGAGAAAGGCAGATAAAGCCATTGAAAGGAGGAGTACTGCGATCTCTGCCAGAGGTAATAAATACCTGGAAGGGTAACATTAGTATATAACTCAGCACACTGCACTTAACATAGAAACATATACAGTAGATCTGATGTTGGCTCTGCTCTAATGATGGAGTAATTGGCTGATTGGAGCCATATGTTAAGGGGCCCTTTTTTTTTTTTTTTTTTAAGTGGCTGAACAAGAACAGGGGTCTCCAAACTTTCTAAAGCAGGGGTCTCAAACTGGTGGCCCTCGTTGCTGAACTACAAGTCCCATCATTTCTCTGCCTGTGGGAGACATGCTTGTAACTGTCAGCCTTGCAATGCCTCATGGGACTTGTAGTTCAACAACAGCTGGAGGGCCGCCAGTTTGAGACCCCCATTCTAAAGAAAGGGCCAGATTACTGTCCTTCAGACATTAGGGGGGCCGAACTATGCCCAAATGAGAGCAAAAAAATGCCCAGTCTGGTGTCATTGGGAGGAATAGTGCCCCATTTTTGTTGTCAGCGGAAGGAATTGTGCCCCATCATAGGTGTCAATGGAAGAAATAGTGCCCCATTGTTAGTGTCAGTGGAAGGAATAGTGCCCCATTGTTGTCATTGGAAGAAATAGTGGCCCATTGTTGGTGTCAGTGGAAGAAATAGCGCCCCATTGTTGGGGTCAGTGGAAGAAATAGTGCCCCATTGTTGGTGTCAGTGGAAGAAATAGTGCCCCATTGTTGGTGTCATTGGAAGAAATAGTGGCCCATTGTTGGTGTCAGTGGAAGAAATAGTGGCCTATTGTTGGTGTCAGTGGAAGAAATAGCGCCCTATTGTTGGTGTCAGTGGAAGAATTGTGCCCCATTGTTGGTGTCAGTGGAAGGAATTGTGCCCCATCATTGGTGTCAATGGAAGAAATAGTGCCCCATTGTTGGTGTCAGTGGAAGGAATAGTGCCCCATTGTTGGTGTCAGTGGCAGAAATTTTGCCGCATTTTTGGTGTCATTGGCAAGAATAATGCCTCAAGGGCCTGATAAAGCAAGCAAAGGGCCACATCCGGCTGCAGTTTGGAGACCACTGAACTATAAGTTGGACTATTGTTTCTTTTTTCAACCCAACTATGTAACAATGTAACCTTCTATATCCTCAGCTCAGCCAAGTAATACAATGTATCTCTCTGCAGCTTCGGGATTGGTTGCTCCAAGGAATTGCTTACAAAGTAGCAGCAGTGGTGATCCTTCCACCGATACATAACATTTCACCTCATTCCTCTGATACCAGACCTGTCTACAGGCGGAATTTCCCTGCTCAGTAAAATGGCGTTGCACCTGTCCCTCCAGCCACGTACACAGTTATGTAAATCATCCGCTGAGGCGATCTGATGGCAGATTTCCAGCATGTAAGGTGAGAATTTCAGGAAGAAATCCCATACATGACAAGTGCCTGCGGCTGCTGGAGCCTCGCGGAGCGTGGCAGGTACACCTCGCTCCTCGGGGACCTGTCACTTTAAATCAGGCCTGTGGAGGGTCACGGGGGGGGGGGGGGGGCACTCGGGGCCTGGGGGCAGGGCTATGGAGCCCCTGACAGGTGATGGTGGTGACCCCCTCCATTACTTAGCAGCTGCCTAGTTGGCCAAAAATCTAAATAGCTCAAATTATGATGAAAGTTCCCGGGTTTTTATCTGCCTCCTAACCAGACCTAAGATGACCATACATCTTACAATATGATTGTACAATCTCTTTGCAGTGTCCTTTAGATTCACCGAAAATAATGGCTAGCTCACTCAATATTATATAATCGGACAGGCTCTTGTAGGACATAGATGATGCTATATCTAAGTGATTGTACAATCAAATGGTAAGGTGTATGGTCAGCAGGGCCGGTGCTACCACTAGGCAAACTAGGCAGCCGCCTAGGGCGCCATGATGCCTAGGGGGCGCCCGGACACTGGTTTTCCTACTCTCTTCTCTCTGCAGCAAGCAACTAAGTCTCAGCATCAGCAGGCAGCCGCCTCTCCGTTCACAGATAGTGTGAGAGGCGCAGCAGCGGTGAAGGACTGTGTCTGTGTCCCAACTCCTGAATGAATGGAAGCAAGCAAACATTCATTGATGGGCACTGGTAGGCTGCATTTGATGGGTCTGGTGAGGCTAAATGTGATGGGCGCTGGTGAGGCTGCATTTGATGGGCGCTGGTAGGCTGCATTTGATGGGCGCTGGTAGGCTGCATTGATGGGTGCTGGTGAGGCTGCATTGATGGGCGATGGTGGGCTGCATTTTATGGGCGCTGGTAGGTTGCATTGATGGGCGATGGTGGGCTGCATTTTATGGGCGCTTCGTTAGAAAGGTGGGGTTTACATGGGCAGAGAAAAGGGGGTGGAGTGAAGGGGGGCGGCAAAATTAGGTTTTGCCTAGGGTGTCAAAAATCCTTGCAACAGCCCTGATGGTCAGCCTATCGTTGACTCCAACTACTGGGAGTCAACTATCAGAAGTCACTGGAAGTCCGAAACATCCGGCACTACCAGCTGCCTGGCCTCATGCCAATAGCACCTTCCGCCTCCTTCATAACAGCGCAGGTATTTACAGAGGGCATGCACAATGAAAGTGCCGAAACCTGCATGTCTGAGTGGGGCAAACCTGAGCCTAAAGAAGGGGGCGGGGTAGTTCTGCTGTCGCCGGCCAATCATAGAGGACAACAATGGTGAGGAAAGGAGACAAAAGTCGGCAACTCATTCTGCTGAATATTGCAGTTGGGTACAGAAAATGCAGCAGCTTATGGGTTTCCGCTGTTAGCCTTAATCATAATATGATTAAGGCAAACAGCCGAAATCTGTAAACCGTTGTATTTCCTGTACTCCACCTGCAATAAAACTACAATATTCAGAAAAAAAGAGTTGCCGGAATTTGTGCCCTTTTGTCATGTTGCTCACGAGATGGGAAGACACCACAAGCTAGTGCAGCGTCTGCTTTCCTTCTCCGGGAAGTGATCCTGGCATTGCCTGCCTTTCAGTGGTGGCTTTCAGTGGCCCTTCAGTGGTGGCTTTCAGTGGCCTCAAGTATTGGTGAAAGACTCCAAACATAGGAAAGGCTGCAATAGGGGGGTTCTCTTTAATCTGTGGATACTGTAATGGTCACTCAGGGGCTGGGAGCCAGTGAGAGTTACCAAATCTGAGTCAACTGTCAGACCTCGGGGGGCTCCAGGAGTCAATAAAAAGAATAAGGCAGGAGGCCCCATGTCTGTATACAGAGCAGTGGGATATCTGGGATGTGAAGGGTTAACCAGGAAGAGCGAAAGGTCAGTTCATTACAGCAAACTGATCCCATAGTAATGTCTGTACAACCGCTGCGGGCCCTGGGAGACTTAACTATTTGTGCAGCATATTGTAATACACACCACATCTCTCATCCTGAATGCCAGGTGTAATTCTCAGTATCTGTTCTTGTTCTGTATGTATGGACTCTGCACAGTACTACTTCTCTTATCCTGTATGCTGGGTGTAATTCTCAGTATCTGTTCTTGTTCTGTATGTATGGACTCTGCACAGTACCACTTCTCTTGTCCTGTATGCTGGGTGTAATTCTCAGTATCTGTTCTTGTTCTGTATGTATGGACTCTGCACAGTACCACTTCTCTTGTCCTGTATGCCGGGTGTAATTCTCGGTATCTGTTCTTATTCTGTATGTATGGACTCTGCACAGTACTACTTCTCTTGTCCATTATGCTGGGTGTCATTCTCAGTATCTGTTCTTATTCTGTGCATGTATGGACTCTGCACAGTACTACTTCTCTTATCCTGTATGCTGGGTGTAATTCTCAGTATCTGTTCTTGTTCTGTATGTATGGACTCTGCACAGTACTACTTCTCTTGTCCTGTATGCTGGGTGTAATTCTCAGTATCTGTTCTTGTTCTGTATGTATGGACTCTGCACAGTACCACTTCTCTTGTCCTGCATGCTGGGTGTAATTCTCAGTATCTGTTCTTATTCTGTATGTATGGACTCTGCACAGTACTACTTCTCTTGTCCTGTATGCTGGGTGTAATTCTCGGTATCTGTTCTTATTCTGTATGTATGGACTCTGCACAGTACTACTTCTCTTGTCCTGTATGCTGGGTGTAATTCTCAGTATCTGTTCTTATTCTGTGCATGTATGGACTCTGCACAGTACTACTTCTCTTATCCTGTATGCTGGGTGTAATTCTCAGTATCTGTTCTTATTCTGTATGTATGGACTCTGCACAGTACCACTTCTCTTGTCCTGTATGCTGGGTGTAATTCTCAGTATCTGTTCTTATTCTGTATGTATGGACTCTGCACAGTACTACTTCTCTTGTCCTGTATGCTGGGTGTCATTCTCAGTATCTGTTCTTATTCTGTATGTATGGACTCTGCACAGTACTACTTCTCTTGTCCTGTATGCTGGGTGTCATTCTCAGTATCTGTTCTTATTCTGTATATTTGGACTCTGCACAGTACCACTTCTCTCGCGCTCTATGCCAGGACTGGTGTTTGTTGCTCAGGAACGGGCCAAGGCTGCATTGTCACATTTCTGCCCCACACTGCAAAAAGAGGTTAAGCGCATTGTGTTGAGGGCACCGAGGGCACTGTGCACTTGGCACGCACCGCCGGAGTCGCAGCTGTTTGCTCTGGCTGGCAGCCGGCTCCTCGTCCTGCCAATCACACGCCCGGCCCTTGCCAGCCCCACTCTGCGATGCGCTGCTCTGCCCACCGGGGAAGGGCGACGTGCTGCAGGAGAGGATGAACATTGACAGGCTTGGCTGGTGGCAGGCGGTGGGTGTCAGAGGGGGGGGGCGCTGCGGGCAGCCCAGCTGGTTGAGCTTCGTGTAAGCAGAGACATCCGCCGAGCCGGCCCGGGTCTCCAAGGAGCAGCAGATCAGACAGAAAATGATTGGTCAGGAGATCGCGATGTAATCAGGATGCCTGGAAGAGACAGCGCAGCTCTTAACGCGTCCCAGGAGAGCGCGCCGCTGCTGGCGTGAGATGTTTCTTTCCGTAAGATCAGAGGCGGCTTCACATAATCCTGTACTGATCCCGGCCTTCCTCCTCCAGCCTACGCTCAGCTCTCTATAACTGGCTGTGCACTAAGGCCAGGTTCACAGAGGCGTTGAATTTTAATGCAGCCTTTAACCCGCAGTAATGCGCCGATAGCGTTAAAGTGCATTTCGGACGCCTGTTTAAACCCTGAAAATGCCAATCCACTCCGCTGCAACGACATGCATTGTACACGTGCGACTAGACCACGTTCACTTCAATGAGTTGGCAAGGGATTATATTTCTGCCATGACTGCAAAGCATCACGGCCATGGCATGTGTACAGCCCTGAGTGGCTGCACGTCCTCAGGGTGGGAGGTAAAACCACAGCGTAACTGCCTGCTTTTCTCACCCCTCGGCTGGGTGCCACCATTTTGGATGTGATGTCAGCAGCCCCAGCAGACTCAGAGCTGTCACTCAAGTAACACTTCATAGTATTCTTCTTCTTCGCCCCTCCCCTGAAGTTGTTTCAAAAGGTTGTGTAGGGAGGTGAGGGGTGGAAGAGCCGGGCCAGCACAGACAGTAATTAGACACTCCCAAAAGAGGAGAGGGCTATGACATGCAAGGAGGGAGAGGGCTGTGGTAGGAAATTGACTTTTCCTAGGAAAATGAGAAACCGCCACTCCGAAGTCTCCCCTCCTTCCCCCGCAGTCTTCTGGGACACAGGTCCCAGAAGACTGCGGCCTATTCACAAGGCGCTGGTTTCCCTTAGTCAAGATGGCGGTGCCAGCACCCGATAGCAGATTGAAGAATGCGTGTTTGTTTCTTTACTATCCCCCCCTTTCCTTTTTTCCCCCCTATACCCATCTGTAGTCTTTCTCCCCTCTCAGCTGCTTTCTCCCTTCTACCTGTTACTGTATATCAAAAACCTGCGTAACCAACCTTATGTACACTTATGCCATGTACACACGAGCGGAATTTCCGACAGAAAAAGTCAGACAGGAGCTTTTCATCGTATATTCCGATCGTGTGTATGCCCCATCGGACTTTTTACGTCCAAAAAATTCCTATCATGAAAACCGCTCACCTGTATGCTGTTCCGACGTACCAAAAACGACGCATGCTCTGAAGCAAGTAGGAGACGGAAGCTATTGGCTACTGGCTATTGCACTTCCTTTTTCTAGTCCTGTCGTACGTGTTTTACGTCACCGCGTACTAGACGGTCGGACTTTGGTGTGACCGTGTGAAGGCAAGACCGCTTGAGTGGAATTCCGTCCAAGAAACCTTCAGAGTTTATTCCGACGTCAAAAACGCTTGTGTGTACGTGGCATAAGTAGTCTTATTTTAGCTAAAATACCCCGTTTCCCCCGAAAATAAGCCCTACCCTGAAAATAAAACCTAGCGTGATTTTCGGGGATAGCTGCAATATAAGCCCTACCCCGAAAATAAGCCCTAGTTAAATTCTTGTAAAAACATGTAATCCGTTTTGTAAAAATATTATATATATATATATGTGCAGTGTGTCTCCTTGTGTAAATTTCCTGTGGAAAATACCTTATTTACAGCGCCGTTGGGCGCTCGCGTAACCCGCCGGAGATCTTTACACAAGTTACACAAGGAGACACATTGCACATTATATAATCGTTCTGCAGAACAGATTACATCACTTTAACCAAGGTTTTGAGATTACAGAATTTTCTAATGCCGACTCCTGAACTGAGAGGTGGAGAGAAGACAGGGGACACAGGAACTTTAAAAAAAAAAATTTTATTGTTTTATTTCAGTTTTTTTTTAAAGAACATAAAGAGGGGTAAATGAAACAGCACATCACTGTGCTGTCTATGATGCTTTAAAGGATCAGGATATATATTTTTTTTCCAGAAGATGATGACATGACTGTATTTCAATAAATGTCGATTATTGTACATGCTGTGAATAAATAAGACATCCCCTGAAAATAAGCCCTAGTGTGTTTTTTGTAGCCAAAATGAATATAAGACCCGGTATGATGGTTCCTCTCTCAAAGAGAGGCAGTCACCCTTCCGAGGCTGCAGCCACGTAAAACAGGTTGAGGAGAGGCGGCCGCCATGTTTTCCCCCGGCACACAAGCCCCAGAGATGGAGGGTAATTAGATTAATTCTATTCGGCCAACGGTCCCTGCCTATCTTTGCCAAAACACTGTCATGTGCGTGTAATTCGGCTCCCTTTCGCCTCCGGTAATCTTCCGACTTTACTGCAAATTATTAAAATTCACTTCTATTTAATCTGCCTTCTGGAATTAATTGAATTTTTATGCTCTGCAAATGTCAGAGTTAGCAGCGCCGGAGAGCTGGGATCCCTGACGGGTGAGCAATATTGCGCTGGTGCAGAGTCGGCAGGATCCCTGTTCGGTGTCAGAGTACAGCGGGAGCTAATTAATCCGAGACAGAGCCAGAGGGGGAGACGGGAGCTTGTCAAGGCTTGATCCTAAATCACCGAGATACCTGTGCCAATAATTAGCAGCGGCTGTCTCGTGGACGGGGCCGCGTTTCAGGCTGCAGCCATCTCAGTGGGCCAGGTACCAGGGAGGTCTGATGAAGGACAAGACATAAATTCAGCACTTATTATTGACCTTACATATTGTTGGCGCCAGTTTGTCCCTGAAAATCAGACTAAAATTTACCGGGCCCTGCAGTGGAGGTCTTTGCTGACCCCCCTTCTGGCTTTGGGGTTCTAACCCTTTCATGACCACTCTTCATTAAAGCCAAGATGTCTAAACCAAATTATGCATCGACACGCAGGTTTGTGCTCCTCCAACCTCGTGGTAACAGTTTGGTGAAGGCCCTTTTCTGTCCCACCAGATCGTGATCATAAATAGTGATTGGGACATGTTGGTGACAGCTTGGTGGAGCCCCATAAAATATGGTAGACAATTGTGCTCCTCCAACCTCGTGTTAACAGTTTGGTGAAGACCCTTTTCCGTCCCACCAGTTCGTGATCATAAATAGTGATTGGGACATGTTGGTGACAGCTTGGTGGCGCCCCATATAATATGATAGACAATTGTGCTCCTCCAACCTTGTGGTAACAGTTTGGTGAAGGCCCCTTTCTGTCCCACCAGTTTGTGATCATAAATAGTGATTGGGACATGTTGGTGACAGCTTGGTGGAGCCCCATATAATATAGTAGACAAATTTGCTCCTCCAACCTTGTGGTAACAGTTAGGTGAAGACCCTTTTCTGTTCCAGCATGACTGTGCCCGTGTACACAAAGCCAGCTCTATAAAGACATGGTGTGACCAGTTTGGTGTGGAGGAAGTCAAGTGTCCTGTACAGAGCCCTGACCTCAACCCTACTGAACACTGTGATGGAACGTCCCTACACTCCGCTTGAGGGCTTCTGTCAGTATACCGCTTCCGAAGTCCTGGAACACGAGTCCAATGGATCTAGCTATAGGGACCCCCAAGAACCAGACAACACCAATCTTGGAGTACATCAGGAATAGTCTTTTATTTGAGATCTCACACCACCTCAGGGGTCCCCAGGCATACAGCTCACAAAGAGCACCGTTCCCCAAATGCCAGGGCCCATAATCGCAAGGCAAGAGGCTTGCATTCAGTCCCCTCCAAAAGCCTCGGTCCCGGCTAGGTCTGTCACAAACACCTTTGGGATGAATTGACACACCAATGGAGAGGCAGGTCTTCTCACCCAACATTAATCCCTGACCTCACAAATGGGCACCAATTCCTATAAAACACACTCCAAGATCATATGGAAAGTCTTTCCAGAAGAGTGGAGGATGTTATAGCCACAAAATGGGCAACTCCATATTAATGACCATGGGGGGAGGAGCAACTCTATTTTAATGGCCATGGTTTTGGGATGGGATATTTAACAAGCTCATTTTAGTGTGATGGTCAGAGGTCCACCTACTTTTTATACAGTGCTTTTACCTAGTATTCCCCTTTACTAGTGACCCCTGACCCCATCAGAAGAAAGGAAGGAAGACACCATTTTTCAACCTCCATGTGTATTTGAACCAGAAGGAGCTTCAAACAGACATTCTTGGAGTCCAACGGTATTTTATGAAATATGTGGATTACAGCATAAAAAGGCTGATCATCCTCCTGGTCTAGATTGATATATCCGAGAGCTTTAGGCCTCACGCACACCAGGCTCTTCTGAACGCGTTTAAGCGTGTTTAGACGCGTTCAGGCGCATCAAGCATCTATTATTTTTTTATTTTATTTGCCAGAATATTAATTTATACTGGCCATTGAAATGAACGCTCAAGGACTAAACGTGTTTGGGCAGGTTGGACGTTTTTTTCTGCCCAAATGCTCTTTTCCCAAATGCAATTTTGGTGCATTCAGATTTCTGCCCCTAATCGCCCCTGCCCCTGAATGCTTGTAAATGCCTATGTGTGCATGGACACTTATGCCGCGTACACACGGTCAGAATCTCGTCGGAAAAAGCTCTGATGGTTTTCCCGTCGGAATTCCGACGGAATTTCGCTCAAACCGTCTTGCCTACACACGGTCACACCAAATTCCGACGGTCAATAATACCGCGACATACAACACGTTCACTATAAAAGGGAAGTTTAATGCTTCCGAGCATGCGCCGAATTGTTTCCAAACATGCGTCGTAAATTTTGCACGTCGGAATTGCATACACACGATCGGAAAATCTGATAGAAAGGTTTTCCGTCGGAAAAATTAAGAACAGGTTCTCAATCCAAAGTCCGTCGGAAATTCCGACAGAGAAAGACCGATGGGCATACACACGGTCGGAAATTCTTATGAAAAGCTCCCATCGGACTGTTTCCATTGGAAATTCCGACCGTGTGTACGCGGCATTAGGCTAACATAGAGGGGGGTTTGTAGGCAAAAAAAAATATAGGCATTTGACAGCTGCAGTGTGCCTGAGGCCTAAACTGATGAAGAGGGGTTTTTGGATCCCCGAAAAGTGTTGGATACCTTTTGTTTTTTCCTTTTTTTTTTTTTTAAATACTTTTAGACCCCCAAGAATGTCTGTTTGGTGTTCCTTCTGGGTTCAAATACACATAGACTTTTCAATCTTGGTGATCCCTGCTCCTGGGGGGGGGGGGGGGACCCCTGCTTTGTGGAGAGCTGCTGAATTCAAACCATCAAGCTTTATTAAGACCTTCTTATCCTATTAGTTGGAGATACATATCCTGCCCTTTCCTCCCTAAGGATTCTTCAACTTCCAGGCTTCTAGAATTGGGCAGTGACATCATTTACGGTAACGCCAAAGCAGGTTTAATCTCGCAGCTCTGGAAGTGTGGCGAGGCCGCTCCCGCCGAGGCTTCTCACACAGGTTTTCACTTTAGATCCCAGTGGTTTGGCAATAAAGGAAAAAATTATATATATATTTCTGGTTGCAGCTGAGAGGTAGAGATTTTCCCAGGGCGGTGGGCGGTGGGGGGGATTGTGGCTCCTGTAATGATTCCCACACATCAGCCGCCAGGAGTGTGACTGCAGCTACTCAGCGCAGATTCCACGGAGCTGCAGACTGAACTGACATTATCCTCCCCGCTGTAAATCACGCCTCAGGCGCCAGCCACTTCATGGCTCCCTCCTGGAAAATTAACCTCTTCCTCCCCGCTCGCTGCCACCCTCTCTGCGTGCCAGAAAAGGCCTCCCGCGGACGGACTACAACTCCCAGCATGTCCAACGGCTTCCCGCCCCGGCCAGTATTTTTTTTTTTTATTAGTTGGATTCGTTATCCAGTGTTATTAATATTAAAGAGATCTGAAGGGCCGCTATTTCTTCCCAGAAAAGGTGGCGACGACGGCAGAGTGCTACTGGAAATGATTTAAAAAAAAACTGGCAGCGATGCTCGGAGAGGGGCCTCCGACTGAAAGACGCTCACACTTTTAACCCCTTATTTCCATTCAGAGGGGGCTTTGATGTTCCCTGTTACTACGTAGGAAGTAAATCTGCCCTTGCTGTAACTTTGTATCACATGGATGATACTGTATTAAAAAAATGACGTGTGACTAAAGCAGTTTAAAACCCAAACCCAAAAATGGAATATATTGCAGCTTACCAATCATTAGATCTGATGGCTGCATTCATTTTTTTTTTCCTCCCTGTTTTCAGCTGGTGATCTGGCCAGTAACACACCTCCTGTATCAGGCCTCATGCACACTGGACATTTTTACAGCTGCTTCTAGGGGCATCAGTGGCAGCCCGTCCATAGCGGGCGCACGGGCGCTGCCCCCTCCCCCCCACCCAGCAGTCACACAAAAAGTATGGGGCACAGTGAAGCTGTATTTGATGGGTACAGTGGTTGCATAAGATGGGCACAGTGGCTGCGTTTGATGGGCACAGTGGCTGCGTTTGATGGGCACAGTGGCTGCCTTTGATGGGGCACAGTGGCTGCGTTTGATAGCACAGTGGCTGCGTTTGATGAGCACAATGGCTGTGTTTGATTAGCACAATGGCTGCATTTGATGGGCACAGTGGCTGCATTTGATAGCACAGTGGCTACGTTTGATGGGCACAGTGGCTGCGTTTGATGGGCACAGTGGCTGCGTTTGATGGGCACAGTGGCTGCGTTTGATGGCACAGTGGCTGCGATTGATTGGGCACAGTGGCTGCATTTGATGGGCACAGTGGCTGCATTTGATAGCACAGTGGCTGCGTTTGATGGGCACAGTGGCTGCTTTGATGAGCACAGTGGCTGCGTTTGATGGCACAGTGGCTGCATTTGATGGCACAGTGGCTGTGTTTGATGGGCACAGTGGCTACGTTTGATGGGCACAGTGGCTACGTTTGATTGGGCACAGTGGCTGCGATTGATGGGCACAGTGGCTGCGTTTGATGGCACAGTGGCTGCTATTGATGGTACAGTGGCTGCTATTGATGGTACAGTGGCTGCGATTGATGGTACAGTGGCTGCGATTGATGTTTTTTTTTTCAGAATTTTTTCAACTTGTTTGCGCCCACCACCAAAAAACTAATTTTGAGCACCAGCCACCACTGGGTGTCAGGCGGGTCTTTCTTTCCTGCCTCTGAACTTCCCTGCATGTTAGCCTATGGGGTTTATTAGTATATACAGTATATACTTATAAAACTAAAGATCAGTCACACTTCTGCATAGAAAACCAATCAGCTTCCAGGTTTTATTGCCAAAGCTTAATTGAACAAGGTTAGAAGCTGATTGGTTTCTCTGCAGAAGTGTCTGAACAGTGCTGATTGGCCCTGTGCTGATCACATGAACCCTCCCAAGTAAAAACAAAAAACAAAAAAACATTTCTAGCAATACACACCAAACTGAGCATGTGCAGAGTGCCCCCAAGGCTCTGTACTATCAGGAGATGGATTGGGGACAGTGGAAGAAGGGGAGGATCAGAGAAGACAGGATCAAACAGCCTTTTTACACAGTGCAGAGGATTAACCCCTTAGGTTCCACAGTGAGTATAAGCACACTTTAATGCATATATAGACTGATTTTGCTGTTGTGACTTTAGTAACACTTTAATTAATTTCAATGGCGAAAATAAAATATTTATTCAGGCCAATGCAATTAATTAATGCCCAATTGCTTGAAGCCTGTAAACAGCGTTAGACACTTTTACAAGCGTCAGGCATTTTTTCTGCAAAAATGCTGCAGGCTGCCAGGAGAGTTCAAAGATAAGTCCTGTCTGCATGAGGCCTTAGAGAGCCCCCACTCTGGATGAAGGAGCACAGGGTGGCATCTTTGGACAGCAGCATTGTCAGTCTGGGGGGCGAGGGGAGTGTTAGATTTTCTAGAAGGTTTAGATACACCAACAAATTAAATGCCGCTTTAACAGTATGTGGGGAATCCCCCGAAAACGCTGGAAAATGTTCAGTTAAACCCAAGTGGGATTAAAACGTGGGAATGTGATGAAGGCCGGACCTGTTGGACTTTCTGGACTAGGAAAACAAGGTGGCTTCCAGCATGGCGGCGCTGGCCAGGGTTTCACCCATCGTTGGTTCTTCCTACCTGAGATGCTGGTTCACCGCGGTTTCCCGAGCAAACCAGAAATTAACAGCTGGCCTACGCCGAGCTTCCCACAATGCACCAATCTTCAGACTACAATGATTCCCCCAAATCTGAGCTTGCCGGGGGCCCCCTCCCTGATCTGCACACAAGGCCCGCCAGACGAGGAGAAGCGCACAGAAAAGAAAAGAGCCATCTCTGCAATTAAGGCCCTTTCTGCAGTACGGCGATAATTAGCTAATTATACGATTAATGACAGGAGAACCTGCTCTGGAAAAAAAAAAAAAGCGGCTAAGAAAAATAGGAGGGGAGAGGAAAGTCGCTTTTCCACATCTCAGTGCCAGCTGCTTCTCACAGATGTCACTGTTCTTTTATGTACAAGGGGAGCTGCGCCTTTCATGTCATCTTTCATATCTGGATCGGAACCGTGGTCCGCGTATGACACCATGGGGACCTTCAGCTGGCACTGATGAGCTCCGATGATCACACACAAGCTTGTAGGGGCAGCTCATCAACCAAGGTGGGGGACGAGGAGGGGGGGCTAGTTGGGGGCATGAACTGCTCATATGGGGTAGTTGGGGGCATGAACTGCTCATATGGGGTAGTTGGGGGGCATGAACTGCTCATATAGGGTAGTTGGGGGCATGAACTGCTCATATAGGGTAGTTGGGGGCATGAACTGCTCATATAGGGTAGTTGGGGGCATGAACTGCTCATATGAGGTAGTTGGGGGCATGAACTGCTTATATGGGGTAGTTTTGGGCATGAACTGCTCATATGGGGTAGTTGGGGGCATGAACTGCTCATATAGGGTAGTTGGGGGCATGAACTGCTCATATAGGGTAGTTGGGGGCATGAACTGCTCATATAGGGTAGTTTTGGGCATGAACTGCTTATATGGGGTAGTTTTGGGCATGAACTGCTCATATGAGGTAGTTGGGGGCATGAACTGCTTATATGGGGTAGTTTTGGACATGAACTGCTTATACGGGGTAGTTTTGGGCATGAACTGCCCATATGGGGTAGTTGGGGGCATGAACTGCTCATATAGGGTAGTTGGGGGCATGAACTGCTCATATGGGGTAGTTGGGGGCATGAACTGCTCATATAGGGTAGTTGGGGGCATGAACTGCTCATATAGGGTAGTTGGGGGCATGAACTGCTCATATAGGGTAGTTGGGGGCATGAACTGCTCATATGGGGTAGTTGGGGGCATGAACTGCTCATATGAGGTAGTTGGGGGCATGAACTGCTCATATGGGGTAGTTTTGGGCATGAACTGCTCATATGGGGTAGTTGGGGGCATGAACTGCTCATATGGGGTAGTTGGGGGCATGAACTGCTCATATGGGGTAGTTTTGGGCATGAACTGCTCATATGGGGTAGTTGGGGGCATGAACTGCTCATATGGGGTAGTTGGGGGCATGGACTGCTCATATAGGGTAGTTGGGGGCATGAACTGCTCATATGGGGTAGTGGGGGCATGAACTGCTCATATGAGGTAGTTGGGGGCATGAACTGCTCATATAGGGTAGTTGGGGGCATGAACTGCTCATATGGGGTAGTGGGGGCATGAACTGCTCACATGGGGTAGTGGGGGCATGAACTGCTCACATGGGGTAGTGGGGGCATGAACTGCTCATATAGGGTAGTTGGGGGCATGAACTGCTCATATTCTCTGTTGTGACTCTGCAACTAAAAGCCAATCGACACCGAGGACCAAAGAGTTCCAAGTGTCCAGCACTGCCTTCAGATGACTTTTGGTTACTTCCATAGGTGTGCACCCCAGGTATTACATTAGGGTTTGCACCCCAAAGCTCAGTCACACATGCCTTTCTCTGCAGCCTCAGCTTTACTGGACAGTGAATGAATGGGAAGTGCTCTGTGCTGAGCGGCTTCCTGTTCCTTCACAAACTGAAGCATAGTAAACAGTTTTTTTCTGCTTCAGTTATAATTGAACACAGCGACTGAGTGTGTTCACTGTGTTCATTTAGAAAAGGAAGGGGCTGGTCAATGACATATTGACTAGTCCCCCCACTTTTCATCCTGAAACATCCCCCGCAGCAGCTGAGGAGAGAAGAGGGAAGCCAGCAGCACTGCAGGAGACGGGGCAGCACAGGGGTAAGCCCAGGCAGTAGGGGAAATCGGCACCACACAGAGTGATTAGGATGTGCCCAGGCACACCTGGCACACCCCCTGTGTATGCCTATGGTTACTTTAATCTTTAGTCTTGAACAAGCCTAGTAAATTTCATATAGTTCAGTGCTTCACAACGGTGTCCTGTGCTTTTCAGCAATATCTCTCTACCCTGCAGCAGAGAGTTTAAATGTGCCAACGCAAATCATAGAATGTCATGCTGGTCTGCATTCTACCTGAAATTTGTAGCCAAAAACACTGATGGTGAGACACTGCAGACATGGTATGGGACATGATCAGGGACTGCAGACACTGGTCAAATTGCCGAAATACCAAAGGTGACGGTCAGAGACTGCAGACACTTCAGGAGATGGTGAAAGACTGCAATCCTACTACAGGAGATGGTCAGAGACTGCAGACATGATAAGGGAGATGGTCAGAGACTGCAGATATATTACAAAAGATGGTCAGAGGCTGCAGACATACTACAAGAGATGGTCAGAGACTGCAGACATACTACAAGAGATGGTCAGAGACTGCAGACATACTACAAGAGATGGTCAGAGACTGCAGACATGATACAGGAGATGATCAGAGACTGCAGACATGATACAGGAGATAGTCAGAGACTGCAGATATACAGCAGGATATGATCAGAGACTGCAGACATACTACAGGAGATGGTCAGAGACTGGAGGTATACTACAAGAGATGGTCAGAGACTGCAGACATACTACAGGAGATGGTCAGAGACTGCAGACATACTACAAGAGATGGTCAGAGACTGGAGGCATACTACAGGAGATGGTCAGAGACTGCAGACATACTACAGGAGATGGTCAGAGACTGCAGACATACTACAGGAGATGGTCAGAGACTGCAGACATATTACAGGAGATGGTCAGAGACTGGAGGCATACTACAGGAGATGGTCAGAGACTGCAGACATACTACAGGAGATGGTCAGAGACTGCAGACATACTACAAGAGATGGTCAGAGACTGCAGACATGATACAGGAGATGGTCAGAGACTGCAGACATAATACAGGAGATGGTCAGAGACTGCAGACATGATACAGGAGATGGTCAGAGACTGCAGACATACTACAGGAGATGGTCAGAGACTGGAGACATGGGACTGCTAGAGATCACTGTCATTACAGCCCCTTTACAAATCATCGTATTATTAGCTGCAGGGGGGCAAGGATCAGCCCTCTGACATTCAGACCCATTTATTACTGATCTGCTGTAAAAAAACAAACCAATTATCCCAGGCGATGCTCTGAGATGTCTTTGTGCAAAAGCGCGGCCACTCCAAATCCAGGAGGAGAAGAGCTCGACTGCTACAGTGAGCGGCAGAACTGATTTATGTTGGGGAAGGGGTTAACATCTTTCCATCTCCAGATAAAAAAAGCCGCAGATCCAACCAGAAACATCCAATCTCGGGTCTAATTCCGCTTTATATGGCTCATTAACCCCTCGCCTGCCGCACAGCCCTGCAACACTTCGCAGGCGAGCGACGTGTCACAGCGAAGCTAATGGGTCGTTAAATTGCATGACATCATTAACACCAAGGTGCCAGCCGTCACCGGCAACCGCTAATTACAATATTCTGCTCTGCGGCGCCTCCTCTTTTCTGCGTGGCTTGCTGAGTGAACCTGATCTTGTGACACATTGATTTATCTTATCCAGCAATCTGATTTGGTGTGCTAATGCCGCCCGTATATCTGTCCTTTATATGGGCGCACAGCAGCTTCCTACTGGGAAGATCGCACTGCCTGCTGTACACAGAACCAAAGGGACAACAGTGGAGGAGGGGGGCAAATGGAGGGGTAACGTTGAAGCCACGTGAGGACAAAACAGTCATGTAGAATGGGTAACCTCCATCGGTGATGATCACCATAGAAGGAGGACTCCCCATTTGGTTGCTAATCACCACAGAAGGAGGACCCCCCATTTTGTTGCTAATCACCATAGAAGGAGGACTCCTCATTTTGTTGCTAATCACCATAAAAGGAGGACTCCCCATTTTGTTGCTAATCACCATAGAAGGAGGACTCCCCATTTGGTTGCTAATCACCATAGAAGGAGGACTCCCCATTTTGTTGCTAATCACCATAGAAGGAGGACTCCCCATTTGGTTGCTAATCACCATAGAAGGAGGACTCCCCATTTTGTTGCTAATCACCATAAAAGGAGGACTCCCCATTTTGAGGTTGATCCCCACAGAAATAGACCCCTGCATTTTGGTGCTGATCACCATATAAAGAAAACTCCCCATTTTGGTACTAATCACCATAGAAGGAGGACTCCCCATTTTGGTGTTGATCACCATAGAAGGACGATTTGGTTGAACTAGATGGACTTGTGTCTTTTTTCAACCTGACTAACTATATAACTATAATTTCCCATTTTGGTGCTAATCACCTTAGATGAAGGATTGCCCATTTTGGTGCCGATCATCATAGAAGCAGGACCCCCCCTCCATTTGGTGCTGATCACCATAGAAGGAGGTCTCCCCATTTTGGTGCCCATCGCCACATAAGAAGGACTCCCCATTTTGGTGCTGATCACCATACAAGGAAGACTCCCCATTTCGGTACTAATCACCACAGAAGGAAGACTCCCCTTTTGCTGTTGATCACCATAGAAGGACGATTTCCCATTTGGTGTTAATCACCTTAGATGAAGGATTCCACATTTTAGTGCTGATCACCATAGAAGCAGCATCAACCCCCCCTTTGGTGCTGATCACCATAGAAGGAGGATTTCCCATTTTGGTGCCCATCACCACAGAAGAAGGACTCCCCATTTTGGTGCTGATCACCATAGAAGAAGGACTCCCCATTTTGGTGCTGATCACCATAGAAGGAGGACTCCCCATTTTGGTGCTGATCACCATAGAAGGAGGACTCCCCATTTTGGTGCTGATCACAATAGAGGGAACACTCCCCATTTTGTTGCTAATCACCATAGAAGGAGGACTCCCCATTTGGTTTCTAATCACCATAGAAGGAGGACTCCCCATTTTGATGTTGATCACCACCATAGAAGGAGGCCCCTCCATTTTGGTGCTAATCACTGTGGAAGGAAGGCCCCCATTTCAGTGCTGATCGCCATAGAAGGAGGACTTCACATTTTGGTGCTCATCACCTTAGATGGAGGATTTTCCATTTAGGTGCCAATCGCCATAGAAGGAAGACTCCCCATTCTGTTGCTAATCACTATAGGACTCCCCATTTTGATATTGATCACCACAGAAGGAGGCCCCCCCATTTTGGTGCTGATCACCATGGAAGGAGGACTTCCTATTTTGGTGCTCATCACCATAGATTGAGGATTTCCCATTTTGATGGCAATCACCATAGAAGCAGGACTCCCCATTTTGGTGCCAATCACCATAGAAGGAGGACTCGCTATTGTTGTGCCAATCACAATAGAAGGTGGTCTCCCCTTTTTGGTGCCGATCACCACAGATTGAGTGACTGCCCCTTCTGCCGTCCCCTTGGCCTGGCCCTGGGTTTAGCAAGGTTGGAGAGATAAAGTGCCAAATGCTGCTTTGCAAATTATATTTACAAAAATCGCCGGCCCTGCCAAGCCGCAAAGTGAGAATGGTTACACTGTGCCCTGGCACTTTGCCACCATCTGACAAAGATAACATAAATTCTCACTGGAACTGCCAGTTCCATCAAAAGGCTCTGGGACTGGGCATCATTGAAGGATATGCCAGGCAGCAGGCACAGAACGGGCAGCTTGGCGGGTGATGCGCGCTGGAGATGCCATGCTCTAAGTGGCACCAAGGCAGGTAAGCATAATGAGTGTGCCAAGGGGTCCGAACCATACAGGGCCCTCAGAAGTCTTCTGGTAAAGAATAATTAACAGGCATGCTAACCTTATTAATGTCAATGAGTCCCTTTTCTATTAGCCCAGCCAGTATATTACCAGCCACTTCCAGAGCCTCTGAATAGCTTTTATAAAGCAGACACTCTATCATATCTGCAAAGCGTACCCAGCGCCGCCGTCACATCCGATCAGGTCATTAACAAGGGCGGACGTCCAATTTGTCACCTTTCCCTCTGACATGTCTATAAATACCAAGAGACAAGGCTCCCTCGTGTCACCTGCAGTCAGGGTGGGGAGATAAATGGCTCCGAGGACCGTGTGACACGTCTCCTTTTTAATAAAACGTCTGCATTTTTGTGGTAGAAGAGAAAAACAAGCGGCGGCGCTTCTCATATCTGGTCAATTCTGTGCCAGCAGCTTCTCTACCGAAACCCCAGCAAGTCCCTACATTCCCTTTGCTAAAGATGAAATGGCAACAGATATAGAAACCGTATGTTCAAGTGATCAGACTGCAACGTTGTAACTTTGTAGCAAACCACAAGGTGAGAGGCCTGATCTGTGTCAGACAAAAGAGACTGCGGAAATTCCTCCTCCTGCCTGCAGCAGACTGATGAAGTCATCTCAGCCTAGGCAAAGTCACTGATAAACTATATTGTTGCTGTACACGTTAGGCTTTATTTACTAAAGCTGGCGAGTGCAAAATCAGGCTCGCTTCTGCAGAGAAACCAATCAGCTTCCAGGTTTTATTGCCAAAGCTTAATTGAACAAGCTGAAGTTAGAAGCTGATTGGCTACCGTGCACAGCTGCATCAGATTCTGAGTGCACCAGTTTTATTAAATCAACCCCATTGTGTCTTTGGCTGCAGTGGAACTACAAGTGCCAGACAATCAGTAAAACAGAGGAACAGACTGGCTGCGTTTTTCTATCATTTGCGGCCATTGAGATGAGGGCACCGCCATATATATTTAACCACTTGACCGCCGGAAGATTTACCCCCCTTCCTGACCAGGATATTTTTTTGCGGCAATGCGTTACTTAAACTGACAACTGCGCGGTCGTGCGATGCTGTACCCAAATAAAATGTATATCCTTTTTTTCCCACAAATAGAGCTTTCTTTTTGTGGTATTTGATCATCTCTGCGGTTTTTATTTTTTGTGCTATAAACAAAGAAAAAAACGTCAATTATGAAAAAAAAAAAAAAAAAAATGATATATACATAGGAATGAAAAATTACAAAGAAATTCTTTCAATTTTTTTATTGGATATTTTACAGCAGAAAAAAAAAAAAAAAAAAAAAAAAAATATATATATATATATATATATATATATATATATATATATATATATATATTTTTTTACTTTCTGCTGTAAAACATCCAATAAAAAAATTGAAAAAATGTCCTTGTAATTCTTCATTTATATATATATATATATATATATATATATATATATATATATATAAATAATTTTTTTTTTTTTTTTTTTTCATAATTGTCAGTTTTTTTTTTTGTTTATAACACAAAAAATAAAAATGGCAGAGGTGATCAAATACCACCAAAAGAAAGCTCTATTTGTGGGAAAAAAGGACATACATTTTATTTGGGTACAGCAACGCACAATCGCGCAGTTGTCAAGTAAAGTAATTCTTAATTTCTTCATAAATTTAGGCCAGTGATGGGGAACCTTGGCACCCCAGATGTTTTGCAACTACATTTCCCATTAGGCTAACGCACTCTGCAGCGTAGTTGAGCATCATGGCAAATGTAGTTCCAAAAAATCTGCAGTGCCAAGGCTCGCCATCACTGGACTCGGCCAATATGTATTCTGATACATATTTTTGGTAAAAAAAAAAAAAAAAAAAAAATCGCAATAAGGGTATATTGATTGGTTTGCGTATAGTTATAGCGTCTACAAACTATGGGATAGTTTTATTTATTTATTTTTACTAGTAATGGCAGCGATCAGCGACTTATAGCAGGACTGCGATTTTGCGGCGTACATTCTGACACTAACTGACAGTTTTGGGGAACCAGTGACACTAATACAGGCATACCCCACTTTTAAGCACACAATGGGGTGTACAGTGATTAGTGCTAAAAATATGCACTGTCACTGTCCTAATTATTATTATTATTATTATTATACACGATTTATATAGCGCCAACAGTTTACGCAGCGCTTTACAATGTATAGGGGGACAACACAATTACAGTACAGTTCAATACAAAAGGTAGAGGGGGCCTTGCTTGTAGAGCTTAAATTCTAAAGGGAGGGGGTGGTGGTACAAAAGGTAATAGCTGCAGAGAATAATTTCATGGGGGTACTAATACTAATACTAAATTACTAATATACTAATGACTAATACTATATTACTAATATACTAATACTAATACTATATTACTAATACTAATACTATATTACTAATATACTAATGACTAATATACTAATACTAATAATATAATATTACTAATATACTAATGCTAATACTATATTACTAATATACTAATACTAATACTATATTACTAATATACTAATACTAATACTATAATATTACTAATATACTAATACTATATTACTAATATACTAATACTATATTACTAATATACTAATGACTAATATACTAATAATATAATATTACTAATATACTAATGATACTAATGACGCTGGCTGGGAAAAGGTTAACATCAGGGGCGATCAAAGGGTTCAATGTGTGCCTAGCCAGGGTTATACTATACCAGGGGGTCTTCAAACTACAGCCCTCCAGTTGTTCCGGAACTACAATTCCCATCATGCCTAGTCATGTCTGTGAACGTCAGAGTTTTACAATGCCTCATGGGATGTGTAGTTCTGCAACAGCTGGAGGGCCGTAGTTTGAGGATCCCTGTATATACTGTGTGAGGTGCTTTTACCAGGGGAAGAGATGGAATTTATTCTCTACTTTGCAGAGAGACAAACTCCTCCCCTTCCCTCCTGTCATATCAGCGATCTGCCTTGTTTACATAGACAGATCGCTGTTCTGTCTCTCTGCCCAATGACTGGCAGGTACTGGCGGACATTGAGTACCCTGCACCCGCCGCTTGGCTTCCTCTGTGTGTAATGACAGCCGCCGGCGACGTGCACCCCTACCCAGAATTGTCGGATCATGTATATACACACATATATATATATATATATATATATATATATATGTGATCCTGCGCACAGCTGCGGCCCTGTAGCAGTAAGTTGGCAAGCGGGTTAATTAGAGGGATGCAAAATATTTAAGCTAGTATTATAAATAGGGGTTGTTGCTGATGCAAAACTTTAACGTTTGACCTCAGCGCCCCATTTCAGTGAAAAACATCTGCACGCTGCCCCCCCCCCTGTCACCGCCCGCGGGAGGATTTTACGGGAGGATTTTAGGGTGTCACGAGGCGAGCTCTGGACAGCGACGTCCCGCTGCTGTCGGAGCAGCGCAGTTAATCCGTAAATCAGATGAGAATATTATTTCCCTGACTCCGGGGAAAAGAGCTTCTTATGCAATTTACTGAGCGCAGAGCTGCTGAAATGCCAAATATTATTAGCACGGAGAAAGCGGGAGGCGAATCCCCCCAACGCGGTAGAGCTGGTCAGGCACCGATTAGCATGTTAAATATACAGCAGAGAGGAGAGAGGCGGCGGGGAGGAGGGGGGTTGATAGGGGGGTCGCAGCCCCCCCCCTTCACACAGGCTAAAAAACGAGTGGCCGATATACTGAAATACCCTGCGCTGCGCACAGCGAGGAACATACCGTCTTCCTGAATGGCTGGGTTCACACGTTGTCACTTCGGGAATGTGCGCCGCTGGGCACACCTTACCAAAGGGCACATGTTACGCGTTGGGGTGCTGCAGTGCCATACATTCTTAGTGGTACCCCAACACACCTTGCCAATGCATTGGCATTTTACCACACTACTGTATGTTACAGTGCCCTTCACTTGCACCTTTTTTAGTGCATTTTTGAGCATTAACCACTTGACCTCCGGAAGATTTACCCCTCTTCATGAGCAGGCCATGTGCAAGGAGAATACAAAAAAAAATGTTTTGCTTGCACACGATTGGATGATGGAAGTCAGAAGAACTTGCCCTCATTTACTAAGCTCTGGAACAACTGCGCTTGCAAAGCACACAGTCTATTTGCTTTAGTAAATCAACCCCAATGCACACATGAAATAACGGTCATCAACGCGCTTTGTGTTAACGCACCGCAAACGTGTGAGCCCAGCCTTAGTCCAAAGGTATATGGTGCACCTCGGTGACGCACAACCCTATAGATAGCAGAGGAGATGGGTGTCAAGGTCGCCACATATCCTTAAAGTAGATAACGGAAGAAAATTGAAGGTTTATGGAGCTTTTATGGTTTGTACTGTATTTACCATAGGGGTGGAAAGACCACATGGCTGCTCGGGCCACAACCGAACTCGCTATCTTCTTACTATCCATCTGTGACACATAACAGCCAATCAGATCTTTTCTGTGACCCGCACTGGCTCAGGGTAACAGAGAGAAGGAAAAATAAATGTGAACTTAGGATAATTATAAGTAGTGCAGGAAGAGAGTTCTTATTAGACCAATAAGGTGTTTCTGTTTCCCGATGGCGGCCAACAAGCAGGAGGTGATACAAAGGGGCAGATTTATAAGCATTAGAGTACAGGAAACAGAATCCCGTACAAAAGCACCTTCCTTGGAAATGCGTTGGTATGGCAATGTGTAATCTGAACTCCAATACAATTATCCCTATCACTGTGTCACCATCTCGGAGCATGACCTCCTGCTTGTTAGCTGCCTTTGTAACACAAAGTACGTTTGCAATCCTCTTCTTTGTGCGTGCGCTAGACAAGCTGCATTTTGATTGGCTCCTCCAAGTATCAGAGCTTAACCCCCCAGAGGAAAAATCTGAGCTATATAAATGTAGAACAATATTAGTGTGTGACTGTGAGGGGAGGCATTAGAGTGTAAGCTCCTCTGGTGCAGAGTATGATGTGACGGCTCAGTGTTCTCTGTACAGCACTGCGGTATATGTCAGAGCTATATAAATGTAAAGCACTGCAGTATATGTCAGAGCTATATACACACACACTATTATTATACATTTATATAGCTCTGACATATACCGCAGTGCTGTACAGAGAACACAGAGCCAGTCCCATCAGTCTCCTCACCAGAGGAGCTTACACTCTAATGTCCCCACCACAGTCACACACTATTATTATTATTATAATACATTTATATAGCTCTGACATATACCGCAGTGCTGTACAGAGAACAATACGACAGTCCCTTCAGTCTCTGCACCAGAGGAGCTTACAATCTAATGTTGTCCTCCACATTCACATACTATTATTATTATACATTTAAATAGCTCTGACATATACTGCAGTGCTGTACAGGGAATACTGAGCCAGTCACATCAGTCTCTGTACCAGAGGAGCTTACACTCTAATGTCTCTACACAGTAACACACTATTATTATACATTAGAGTGTAAGCTCCTCTGGTACAGACTGATGTGACGGGCTCACTGTTCTCTGCACAGCACCCCAGTATATGTCAGAGCTATATAAATGTATAATAATAATAGTGTGTGACTGTGTGGAGACATTAGAGTGTAAGCTCCTCTGGTGCAGAGACTGATGTGAATGGCTCAGTGTTCTCTGTACAGCACTGCAGTATATGTCAGAGCTATATAAATGTATAATAATAGTGTGTTATTGTGGGGGGGGGGGGAATTAGAGTGTAAGCTTCTATGGTGCAGAGATTGATGTGACTGGCTCAGTGTTTTCTATACAGCACTGCAGTATATGTCAGAGCTATTTAATTGTATAATAATAATAGTATGTGAATGTGGAGGACAACATCAGAGTGTAAGCTCCTCTGGTGCAGAGACTGAATGGACTGTCTTATTGTTCTATATACAGCACTGCGGTATATGTCTGAGCTATATAAATGTACAAAAATAATAGCGTGTGACTGTGCAGGGACAACATTAGAGTGTAAGCTCCTCTGCTGCGCTATGAATCATAAAGCAAACCCTGACCCTCAGAGCTTACAATCTAATAAGGGGGGGGATATCCATATTTCTAAACGCAGAGGACGCGGCTCAGCCGGAGCGCCGGGAATGTGCAGAGCGCCGAGGCTGATTGAAACGCAACAGGTCTCTTCCCCGTCCACCTCGTCGCTGATGTGTGTGACGCCCTCGGGGCTCGAGGGTGCTAAAAGCCTTGCCACTTCTGTCATCTCGCTGGCACCGGATTATCTCCAGACCTCCTCAATAGTCCCAAATTCCGTTGCCATGGAAACCATGTCAACCGCTGCCTGCTTTCCCTGGCGACCAGAGGAAGGAAAAGGGGGGTGGGTGGGGGGTGGGGGGGGGGGAGTGGTGCTGGAGATAGAAAGGATGAGGAATAAGCATTGAGGGTGGGGTGGGGGGGGGGAGCTCAGCGGACTAATTACTACAGAGACAGCAGAGGATAGAGTGTGACAGAGCAATAACACGCTGGTCCCTAAGCTCCTGAGACATCCCAAGAGGGGGGGGAGGGGGGGTACAGGGGGATTACTGTATGGATTTATACATCGCCGCGTATCGCAGCAGCATTTAATACGTCTCTAGACGGGGATATTTTAAAATCAGGATGCCACAAGGCAGAACAGATGCCGACAGCGTTAAATCGTACGCCATAAGTCGGCTGTGGATGTTTAAGGTTTATTGGCTGAGAAGAGGAGCTGGGGGGGGGACCGAAAATATTATAATTACTAAATAATAACCAGCATTCTTTTTTTTTCTGCCATTGATCGCCGTTTTATGTGTTCATGTACGATTTTACCGTTCTGCGCTAATAAATCACGGCTTTGCGGTAGCAACCGAGCGTTTTTAAAAAAAAAAATTCCCCGCCGTTCACAGTGAGCCTACCCTGTTGAATTATGTAGGATACCCATTCTAGGGCAAGAGCTGTACATCCCATAATTGTCTTATGTTCTGTATTGGCCTCTCATCCGCACCTATTTTTTTATTTTATTTAATCAGTGATTTTACCGCTGACCGCAACAGAACGAGCCGCCTTGCTCTGTCCAGCACCGTCATCAAAAGTCCCCGACCCTTTTCAAAAAACGCACCGGCCGCAAAACGCATAGATGTGAACTAGTACCATAGGAAACCATGTTAAATAGACTGTAGTGCGTTTCTGCAAACTGCAAAACGCACTAAAAAAAATGCATAGATGTGTACTAGTACCATAGGAAACCATGTTAAATGGACTGTAGTGCGTTTCTGCAAACTGCAAAACGCACTAAAAAAAATGCATAGATGTGAACTAGTACCATAGGAAACCATGTTAAATGGACTGTAGTGCGTTTCTGCAAACTGCAAAACGCACTAAAAAAAATGCATAGATGTGCACTAGTACCATAGGAAACCATGTTAATATAGACTGTAGTGCGTTTCTGCAAACTGCAAAACGCACTAAAAAAAAATGCATAGGTGTGTACTAGTACCATAGGAAACCATGTTAAATGGACTGTAGTGCGTTTCTGCAAACTGCAAAACGCACTAAAAAAAATGCATAGATGTGCACTAGTACCATAGGAAACTATGTTAAATGCACTGTAGTGCGTTTCTGCAAACTGCAAAACGCACTAAAAAAAAATGCATAGATGTGTACTAGTACCATAGGAAACCATGTTAAATGGACTGTAGTGCGTTTCTGCAAACTGCAAAACGCACTAAAAAAAAAATGCATAGATGTGCACTAGTACCATAGGAAACTATGTTAAATGGACTGTAGTGCGTTTCTGCAAACTGCAAAACGCACTAAAAAAATGCATAGATGTGAACTAATCCCATAGGAAACCATGTTAAATAGACTGTAGTGCGTTTCTGCAAACTGCAAAACGCACTAAAAAAATGCATAGATGTGAACTAATCCCATAGGAAACCATGTTAAATAGACTGTAGTGCGTTTCTGCAAACTGCAAAACGCACTAACAAAATGCATAGGCGTGAACGTAGGGGAAGTCCACATTCACAACGCTGCAAATGAGGATTTGAGCCGCAATTCCTCTTTGTATATCCCGCCACTCATCGGCACCACTGAAACTCCTGCAAAATATTTTTTTTATTAAATGGGGCCAATGATCAGCAGCTGGGGGGAGGGGATCCGTATACGCCAATGTGCCTTTTTCAAATACTGTGGGTATACACACGCAGCCTCTGTCATCTCTGAAATAAAGGGAATATATTGGTAACAAAGCAGGATGAAATATTTATTTCAGGAAAAATGTTCAGGTCCCACCTGAGCGACGCGAAGCACGGGTTTTGCGAAACGTTTTAAAGCTCAATATCCAAATTCTCATTACGTTCAATGGTGGGCTTCACACCTGAGCGTTCCTGTCGCTTAAAGCTTGTTGCTTAGAGCTCGAAAAGGTACATGGGATTCCTGGGGGCAGAGGTGTGTGTTTTTGGCCCCTATAGAAAACGCACATAATGCGTGTTCTTATGCATTTTCTTGCCTCTCCTTCGCCTAGTAACTAGCTTTCCATTGGCCGAAACAACGTGCAAGCCTCTTAGCGGCCCCCTCTGTATTCCCTCTTATTGGCTTCATCAGAGAGCATTTGAGAGGCAGTGAGGAGGCGTTGCATTGCCTCTTCACTGTGTGCTTCAACCCCTTGAACCCTGCACTAGTGTGCCGGAACCATGTGCATTGCATGCGGTTGCCAGGCGTTTGTAGAGCAACACCATTCACTTGAATATGCCTTGTTCAGCGGTTGCTACACCTTCCGAAAGCAACAGAGAGTGTAGTTCCTGCTACAGCCACAATGCTTTGCTTTGGCATGTGTACACCCTCAGCCGTTTCCTCTGCAGCTAAAGGGGGTAGCGGTTGGGGGCAGTAAAATTGCGGCTCAACCATGGGGTTTTCCCACCCGTCAACCAGTAGTGTGAATGAGCCCTAAAGCCTCGTACAAACGATCGGAATTGTTGGCCAACAAAACCGTGGACTTTTGTCCGAAGGGCGTTGGCCCAAACTTGTCCTGTATATACACTGCACACAATTGCTGGCCAACAATCACACACAATTGCTGGCCAACAATCAAAACGTAGTGACGTACTACATGGTTTTTCAGCTCTTTGGGCTCCTTCTGCTAATTTCGTGTTAGTAGAAGTTTGGTGAGTGTTGATTTGCACTTTTCATTTCGCACTTTTCAGTTCACGCTTTTCAGTTTGTTTCTGAGCAGCCGTTTTGTCAACCAGTCATGTTGCGGAATCGGAGGAGATAACGTGTAATTTATTATTGGCCTTGGAGTTATTGCTTTGACCCAAGTTCAGTCCAGGAACAGGAGGAGGAGAAGTTCTTGGACCAAAAATTTAATCGTGACCAATTATGTCATATGCTTTTGCTGCGGGAGCTCCAGGAGAATAATCCAGATGATTTTCGGAATTATCTCCGGATGACGGACCCCTGCTTTCACCAACTCTTGGCATTGCTGACCCCCTATATTAAGAAGCAGGACACATGCATGAGGCTTTTATTTTATTTTTTGGTTGAATAATGATTTGATTTGGAATATTTTCTATATTTTTGGATGCATAGAATGCACTTTTTGGTTAAGTTCTATTGGCAGATATCATCATGTCTAATTTTATTTGTTTTCTTTTTTTAATGCACAATAAAAAAAATTATGGAGAATAATACTTGGCTGTGTGTTTTACTTCTAATGACAGTTTGGGAGTCGGCGGTTACATTTAAAAAAATACAATGTAAAATTGACACCAACATAGTTGTATCTTTGATCTTAAAAACTACGGGATAATGATGTTGTGGTAACTTGAACAAAAAATAAATAAATAAATATATATATATATATTATTCTTGATATCACTAGAAAAAAAAAGCCTTTGAAAATTCATTTGCAATAACTCCATCAGTATCACCAGCAAAGCAGCTTCATTATTATCCCATTAAAGAAGAAGAGAATTGTGCGCTGCATTTCCAGATTTCATAATTTGCCGCGTCACGAATGTTAATTCTCCATTACGAGCGCTAGTTTACAAGACCGACCGCTTCTGGCCCGTCCTTGCTTCCGAGCATGCGTGTTTGTACTTTTGACTTTTGTTCCGACAACAGACATTTGTCGGCAGAAAATTTTAAAACCTGGCATCCAACATTTGCAGAAAATCCAACAATTGTCCGATGAGGCATACAAACGGTTGGATTTTCCGCCAACAGTCTGTCATCACACAATTCCCGTCGGAAAATCCGATGGTGTGTACGAGGGCTTAAGTCAGAAGAAATTGTTGCCATTGTAGTTACCGGGCAGATCGAATAAAGAGAGCAATGAGACCGAGGAGCTGAAAGCATTGAGGGCTTCATTTCTTACTGCCGGGTCCAGAAAGAATGAAAAAAATTGCACTCTTGCGAAGGTTGATGGCATTTAAATCATAAAGGTAAAGTCAATGCATTTCAGGGATCTGCACCTCCTTTATCAGGGCTGTATGTTTTGCAAGGATTGCTTGAGGAACAGAATAGCAAATTGTAACGATTACTTGTGGAACAGAGTAGCAAATTTCTTGACTATATGCAACATATTCCTTTCTTTGGGCAAAGGTCCACGTCTCTGTCTTCAGCAAGTACTTCTCATACAACATACAGACCTGATGAAGGGGGTGCAGAGAGCTGAAACATGTTGGCTGAGATTTATTTATATTTTTGGCTTCCAGCAGTCACCTCTTCATATTGAGATTGACAAAAAGACTGGTCAGTACAAGTTAGGAGCCTACAACATGGTTATTCACCCTTTTTGTACCCACAGACCCTCCTATTCTCATTGTAGAGACCGGCCCATCTATGGCCCTTCAGTCTCTCTGTTTAGCATATAATATTGTGATTCTTGTGCCAGTTATTATCGGATAATTACGTTTTTAGAATACTATTAGAAAGAAAATTATGTTTTTTGGTGACACACAGCTGCCAACTATTACCAGGTGAAGTACAGAACTAGTTCAATGTTCACTTTTCCAATATGTACATGTTTACTTTTAGATGGAGTCTGGTATTGGAGACTCCATGCCACAGTTTTGGTATATCCACCTTTATATGTTCCGGCTCCTAGAGCTGCATTCCCCATAATATAAAATAAATAAAAAATGCAGCAGGGATGGTGGGAATCCCTCATAATGGGGAACCAACCAACAGAGTCCTTAAGATAGAACACGTTGTCAGGTGGTTTACCTCTCCATGGAAAAAAATCAAAGCTCATTTTTGGGTGGACTGACCCTTTAACACGAGAAGAGAAGCCAACCAGGAGGCCATTAGTGCCGGGGTCCGCGACGAGGCCGGGAGCCGCCAAATAACACCTCGAGAAAAAAAAAAAAAAATCACAAACAAGACGCGCTCTCCTCTCCTCCCTCCGCCTGTCTAAATAACACAAAATGACAGACAATGAGATGCATTCTGAGCAGCAGGTTACCCAATCCAACTACTGAAAGGGGCGAATCAGACCTCGGGGAGTCGATGTGGAATAAAGAGCGCCGTAGAAGGAAAAGGGGGGAGAAAAAAAAAAAAAAGCGGCACTTTGATACGCGGCGGATCACAGCCTCTCATTACCGCCTCCCTTTGCTCTTTTTGAGCCTTTCAAGAAAGAGCCGCAGCCCTTTGAAAGCGGCCGCAGGTAGCTGTAAAAAGCCGTCCCCGGAGCCTTGCCAGGGAGGTGCCGCTTTTTTATTTTTTTTCCTCCAAAGGCTGCGTTGCAATTTCTCTCCCCGAGAGCTCATCCGCTGAGTGGGCACGCTACCACAGATGATGCCGTGCTATTAAATAATAACGATAATCACGCAGCCGGTGGCGGGATGGGGCTGCCGGAGAAGCCAGAACAGCCGCCGCCGGTAACTCCTTAATGGCAGGAGAGGCGCTAAGATGTATTTAAGCCTATGTGCCTGTCTGTGTACAGCGACCCCCAGGAGGGATCAGAGAAGGAGTAGACATGTGCTATTCGTTTCGTAAGAATCTGAAATTCGTATGAATCCGAAATACGAATTTTTATGCATACGAATTTTGTACGAAATTTCACGAATCTGAAATACGAATTTTTATGCATACACCCTCCTGATAGTACAGAGCCTTGGGGGGCACTCTGCACATGCTCAGTTTGGTGTGTATTGTTATGTCGCGTATACACAGTCGGTTTTTCCAACGGGGAAATGTTGGATGTGAGCTTGTTGTCGGAAAGTCCAACCGTGTGTATGCTCCATCGAACATTTGCTGTCGGACTTTCCGCCAACAAAAGCAGGTTCTCAAATTTTCTGCCAACAAAACGTTGTTGTCGGAAAGTCCGATCGTGTGTACACAAGTCCGTCACACAAAAATTCACGCATGCTCGGAATCAAGCAGAAGGAGCCGCACTGGCTATTGAACTTCCTCTTTCTAGGCTCGTTGTATGTCTTGTACGTCACCACGTTTGTAATTGTTGGCCAACATTTGTGTGACCGTTGTGTATGCAAGACAAGATTGAGCCAACAACCTTCGAACAAAAATCCACGGTTTTGTTGGCGGAAAGTCTGATCGTGTGTACGAGGCATTAGAGTTTTTGTTTTTTATTGGGAGGGTGCATGTGATCAGCACAGGGCCAATTAGTACTGTCCAGACAGAGGGTCAGGGGTCCTGCAGCCTCATAGGACATTCAGAGGAGAATGAAAACCCCTCCTATAAGCTTTAACTAGACACTGATAGAAGTCACAAGACTGCTATATACTGCTGATGAGAAAAGATATTTAGCAGTTTGTATTTACTGAAATAATTGCATTTCCATGTTCTGCGTACTGTGGGAGACCAGATATAGTGACTGCAGGGTCCGGGGTTTAGTAACACTTTACCACATGAACTTTGGTTGAAATAAGTGTCCAAAAAGCTGATTATTTCATAGCCTGATCGTATCATTTAATATCTTTGACTTGTTTAAGACAAGGAACAATCTCCACTGAACACAATGCTTTAGGCCTGCTTTAAAGAGGAGCTCCGGCTAAAACCCAGCTTGGCCAGGGGGCGCTATAGTCAGGTTTTACTTTTAAATTTTTCTAATATTACGTCTTTTGCCGCGTACACACGGTCGGAATTCTCGTCGGAAAAAGCTCTGATGGTTTTCCCGTCGGAATTCCAACGGCTCAAACTTTCTTGCCTACACACGGTCACACCAAATTCCGACGGTCAGTAACACAGCGGCATAAAACAGGTTCGACAGCACTATAAAAGGGAAGTTTAATGCTTCCGAGCATGCGTCGAATTGTTTCCGAGCATGCGTCGGAATTTTGCGTGTGGGAATTGCATACACACGATCGGAAAATCCAATAGAAAGGTTTTCCGTCGGAAAAATTAAGAACAGGTTCTCAATCCAAAGTCCGTCGGAAATTCCGACAGAAAAAGACCGATGGGCATACACACAGTCGGAAAATCCGATGAAAAGCTCCCATCGGACTGTTTCCATCGGACATTCCGACCGTGTGTACGCGGCATTAGTCATATGACTATTTTACCATGCACATAGCGCTTAGCAGAGGAGCTCTTACTGGCATCTCAATGGGCACCCAATCGAGAGATCTCAGCCATAGACGGAGGGGGGGGGGGGGGGTTAATGGAGGAAGACGCAAGCGACCCCATTTTGCTGCCTGACTGAGCGCAAACACAGGAGTCTCCTGGCTCCTCTCCTCCGGCATCACTCAACAAACACCTACTCATGTGTGACAAGCATCTCTGCGGGAAGGGGGCGGGCCCGGGGTGCGGCTTGCAGCGATGTAGCCGGAGAGAGGAAACCTGTGGCGCGGTCTGGCCAAGCGAGGCAGAAATACAGCTTGGTAAACAACCGATATTACCGCACGGTCCCTGTCATTTATTCTTCATTAAATTTATTTTGTGTAAACAGATTCTGACCTGCTGCGTGATCAGATTAGGAGCCAGGCAACTGGCATTTTGAGCAACGACGACCATCGTATCGCTTTAATGACCGTCTCCTAACCGTCAATGCAACCTGCGTATATTTTCTTGCATATGGTATATCGCGGTCTCTCTGGAAATAATCGTAGTCTAGTTTAAGCCATTGTTTTTTGAAATTTGTAAAATGTAATCCAGCTCTGACGGTGTCCATACATGGAGTCATTTTATATATGATCAAATTAGGGACTGAGTTACTTACCATATATACTCGAGTATAAGCCGACCCGAATATAAGCCGAGGCACCTAATTTTATCACAAAAAACTGGGAAAACGTATTGACTCGAGTATAAGCCTAGGGTGAGCAATGCGCAGCTACTGTAAGTGGAAAAGAGGGTCAACAATGCCCATTTGCAGCCTCACTGTGCCCATTTGCAGCCTCACTGTCCCCATTTGCAGCCATAGGTCCCCCGAACTTCAAACTTGGTAGTTAAGGGTTCCTGGATGCCCCCTAGCTGCATTTGGGGTCTCTAAACCCAAAGGGTCCCGTAATGACATTGCTGCAGATGGACACAGTTGAACGACTTTGGGGCCCTGTATCTCTGGGCCACTTGGTGCTAAGAACCCCAAATTGTGCAAACCCAGTGGAACTATCACTACAACATACCTAAAGATTGGGTTCCTATCACCAAGTGGCCCCCGAGATACGGGGCCCCAAAATCGGTTCGGAAAATGTCAATCACTTTCCTGAAGCAGAGAATGACATTTTCCGAACCGACTTTGGGCCTCATATCTCGACGGTATCTCCACTTGGTGCTAGGAACCCCATCTTTAGATATGTTGGAGTGATAGTTGGGTTCCTAGCACCAAGTGGCCCCGAGATACAGGGCCCCAAATTCGGGTCGGAAAATGTCATTCTCTGCTGCAGAAAAATGCTTGACTCAAGTATAAGCCGAGGGGGGGCATTTTCAGCACAAAAAAATACTCTAGTATATACGGTAATTACCGAAAATTTATTATGAAATTATTTCAGGGTCTTGGCCATCTTCTTATAGCCTAGGCCAGTGATGGTGAACCTTGGCACTCCAGATGTTTTGGAACTACATTTCCCATGATGCTCAACTACACTGCAGAGTGCTTGAGCATCATGGGAAATGTAGTTCCAAAACATCAGGGGTGCCAAGGTTCGCCATCACTGGCCTAGGCCATCTTTATGTAGAGCAACAATTCTTTTTTTTCAGCTCCTCAGAGAGTTCTTTGCTATGAGGTGCCATGTTGAACTTCCAGTGACCAGTATGAGAGAGTGAGAGCGATAACACCAAATTTAACACACCTGCTCCCCATTCACACCTGAGACCTTGTAACTCTAACGAGTCACATGACACCCGGGGAGGGAAAATGGCTAATTCATTTACGAAAATTAATTACGAAAGCAGAAATTAAAAAAGATTGTTTTATGAGCCACACTCTTATGCCGCGTACACACGGTCGGAATTTCCGATTGAAACAGTCCGATGGGAGCTTTTCATCGGATTTTCCGACCGTGTGTACGCCCAACGGTCTTTTTCTGTCGGAATTTCCGACGGACTTTGGATTGAGAACCTGTTCTTAATTTTTCTGACGGAAAACCTTTCTATCGGATGTTCCGATCGCGTGTATGCAATTCCGACACAAAATTTCCACGCATGCTCGGAAACAATTCGACGCATGCTCAGAAGCAATAAACTTCCCTTTTTTAGTGCAGTCGAACGTTTTTAAGGCGTGGTGTTATTGACCGTCGGAATTTGGTGTGACCGTGTGTAGGCAAGACAGTTTGAGCGAAATTCCGTCGGAATTCCGACGGGAAAACCATTAGAGCTTTTTCCGACGAGAATTCCGACCGTGTGTTCGCGGCATTAGGCCCCATTCACACCTGAGCATTTCATGAACGTGTGCAAAATTGCACGTTTGCAACACGCATGAAAAAAAACAAGTGACGCGCTTGCAGGGCCAATTATGGTAATAGCACACCATATGCATCAAGAAGACACGAGTCTTTCTTCGTGGAAAAACGTTTAGTTAGAAAGCGTGTGAAGCTCAACAAGCTACATAAGCTACTTACAATATCTCACAAAAGTGAGTACACCCCTCACATTTATGTAAATATTTTATTCTATCTTTTCATGTGACAACACTGAAGAAATGACACTTTGCTACAATGTAAAGTAGTGAGTGTACAGCTTGTATAACAGTGTAAATTTGCTGTCCATTTTATCTGAGTGAAATGATCGACATATGGACAGATAGGAGTTCAAAGTGTCTACGGCAAGTTTACGTCTGATATATACATGTACGTTCTATATAGTGTACTGAACATCAGTTGTTTTAGATGCTGCTGTCCTCAACCGAAACATGTCCACAGGTCCCACATACAGTAAGTAACACAAAGTTGTTTCAGCAGAAGTAACAAATCTTCATTGTTTTAAAGTTACAAACAAGATAATATATCGCCAACAGATTCAGGTCTAGCTCCTTGATCCTTCCTCAAGTCCATTGCACTTTACATTTATATGTATGTATCGGAGTGTAATCCAGTAACTGGTCAGCAGATTGCACAGTTAAGGTCTGCAGCACCTAGTAGCCATCAAAGAGGAGCATGCAGGACTGACCGGGGATGTTCTTTCATATAACGCTCTTGGCAGGGTGCAATTATGTTTACATGGGCCTCCTGGTCCCTCTCACCAACCTTTGTACAATATTGAGCAGTGATGGCGAACCTATGGCACGCGTGCCACAGCTGGCATGCAGAGCCATCTCTGTGGGCACACGAGAGGGTCCAGGACAGAGTTAGAGGTCTCTATCTCCTCTCAGCCCCCCTCTTTTTCCGCCCCCCCCTCTTTGTGTCCCCCTCTCTCTGTTCCCCCTCTCTCTCAGCTCACCCGTCTCTCAGCATCTCTCTCGCACCCCTCTCTCTCTGTCCCTCTTCTGTCTCTCTCTGTCCCCTTCTCTTTCTCTGTTCCCCCTCTCTCACACCCTCTCTTTCTCTGTCCCCCCTCCCTCTCTCTATCCCCCTCTCTCTCTCAGCTAACACCTCTATCAGCATCTCTCTCGCACCCCTCTCTCTCTGTCCCCCCTCCCTCTCTCTATCCCCCTCTCTCTCTCAGCTAACACCTCTATCAGCATCTCTCTCACCCCTCTCTCTCTCTGTCCCCCCTCCCTCTCTCTATCCCCCTCTCTCTCTCAGCTAACACCTCTATCAGCATCTCTCTCGCACCCCTCTCTCTCTGTCCCTCTTCTCTCTCTCTGTCCCACTTCTCTTTCTCTGTTCCCCCTCTCTCACACCCCTCTCTCTCTGTCCCCCCTCCCTCTCTCTATCCCCCCTCTCTCTCAGCTAACACCTCTATCAGCATCTCTCTCGCACCCCTCTCTCTCTGTCCCTCTTCTCTCTCTCTGTCCCCCTTCTCTTTCTCTGCCCCCTCTCTCACACCCCTCTCTCTATCTCCCACCCCCCTCCCTCTCTCTGTCCCCCTCCCTCTCTCTGTCCCCTCTCCTCTCTCTCTCTCTCAGCATTTCTCTCACTCCCCTCTCTCTCACACCCCTCTCCCTCTCTCTGTTGCCCTTCTCTCTCAGCATATCTCTCACACCCCTCTCTCTCTGTCCCCTCTCCCTCTCTCTCAGCCCCTATCTCTCTCTCAGCCCCTCTCCCTCAGCATATCTCTCACACCCCTCTCTCTCTGTCCCCTCTCCCTCTCTCTCAGCCCCTATCCCTCTCTCTCAGCCCCTCTCCCTCAGCATTTCTCTCACACCCCTCTCTCTCAGCCCCTCTCCCTCTGTTGCCCCTCTCTCTCAGCATATCTCTCACACCCCTCTCTCTCTGTCCCCTCTCCTCTCTCTCAGCCCCCATCCCTCTCTCTCAGCCCCTCTCCCTCAGCATTTCTCTCACACCCCCTCTCTCTCAGCCTCTGTCCCTCTCTCTGTTGCCCTCTCTCTCTCAGCATATCTCTCACACCCCTCTCTCTCTGTCCCATCTCGCTCTCTCTCAGCCCCAATCCCTCTCTCTCAGCCCCTCTCCCTCAGCATATCTCTCACACCCCTCTCTCTCTCTCAGCCCCTCAGCCTCTCTCTGTTCCCTCTCTCTTTCAGCATATCTCTCACACCCCTCTCTCTCTCTCTGTCCCCCTATCTCTCAGCCCCCCTCCCTCTAAGCATCTCTCTCACACCCCTCACTCTCGCTGTCCCCTCTTTCTCTCTCTCCCTCTCTCTCTCACACAACCCCCCCTCTCTCGCGAATTGCCGTGTTGGCACTTTGCAACACAAAACCAATGTATTTATTTCAGTTTGGGCACTCTGGCTCAAAAAGGTTGGCCATCACTGATATAGAGCAGCCACCAGTTGAACCATGTTTTATAAGGGCTTTTTTTTCTTTGCCCTCCTCTGGATCATCTGTGGGTATATGGTTCTGTATATAGAGGTTTTCTAATATTGGTTCAACTCAATGGACTTGTGTCTTTTTTTCAATCTCACTATGTTACTTTGTTACGTGAGTTTGGTAGCAACCGATCTATAGCAAGCAACCCTCAGTACCTCTGCTCCACCAATATTGGGAGCCATTACAGAAAAGCCTTGAACAGCGAGGTAAGTGAATATACCGTTCTAGCCCTTCTTGAGTGCCTTGGGATGTGCAAAAGCCAACGCTCTGATATGCAAATACCGACTTGGAGCAGAAAAGTCGATGGCTGGACGTCGGCCTCCTGGTCTCGCTATCGGTTACTGTATCTGCCTGTTAGATTTAAGGTCCAATGGTCAGCCACTTGAGGGTCCATGCTTTTATCTCTGAGCATCCATAGGTTGACTTTTGAGAGACTGAAGATGTTCTTGGTTCAGCAGAGTATTAAGGTGACACTAATGCAGACAGACGAGTTGCAGCCAACATGTATTTTTCTCTGGAGTCACGATGACAGAATGTGAAACTGCTCGCCTTCTCTTCACAGATGAAACTTTAACAGGAAACGTCTTGGTGTCCACCAGAACAGCAGACTGATAGCGAAACCTTGAGTGTGGTCTATCTGTATGTGATGCTAAGCTTGCGACGTGTCTGTGGGCGACTGTGTAGCACAGGATAGTTGTTAAAGCCTAGCTTGTCAGGATCTGTCCAGAAGGAAAGGGAGAGGTGCCCGATACGGGGTGTGTCTACATGTGTGTGGGTGACACCAGCACTTAGGAATATAATCACAGAACAGCCCAGCTCCATGGCAAGTAGTGTCACCATTAAAGTGTATGTCAAGGCAACTTTTGTTCAGTTATAGAGTTATGCCCAGTACACACGGTCGGAAAATCCGACCACAAAATCCATCAGATTTTTCCGATGGATTTTGTCCAACACTGGTGTTGCATACACACGGTCGGACAAAGTTGTCGGAAAATCCGATCATTCTGAACGTGGTGACGTTCGTTGTGTACGACGGGACTACGTAGAGGCTAGTAGCCAATAGCTTTGGTCTTGTAATGTGATCTGAGCATGCGTGGCACTTTGTCCGTCGGAATTCACTACAGACGATCGGAAAAAGTCCGATAGGACTTTGTTGTCGGAAAATTTGAGAGCAGGAGATAAAAAACTTTGTCCGTCGGAAAATCCGACGGAAAAAGTCTGATGGAGCCTACACACGGTCGGAATTTCCAACAACATTGTCCGATAGGACATTTTCCGTCGGAAAATCCGACCGTGTGTACGGGGCATTAGAGTAGGGGAGATTTCCCTTTACTTCCCATCCTGGGGACACAATGAAAAGTGGGAGGAAATCTGTCCAAAGTGAGGGAAATTGCCATTTCTGTGCCTGGCTCGGGAGCTCGCATGCATGGGTGCCCCCTTGCCATGCAGAGTAGTGGACAGCGCTGGCAGGGGACTGCCAGAAGAGGTGATAAGGGACCATTCTGTGCAGAGAAGGTACATAAAAGCCCCTTTTTTATTTTAACTAGAAAGAAAAAAGCCTTTAGTATCACTTTAAATTTACGATTATTCTATCATATTGGCAACGGTCACCAGGAGCAATAACAAGGGTAAATCTTCCCAGTGGACCTGGGAGTAAACATACACAGGGAACTGAGACAATTTATCCCCCTTAATCTAGACGCGGTGGTGTCCTCTACGGCTCAGAGGTGCTCGGCATGGAAGTCTCTCCCCCTCACACCGGTAGGTAGAATCAACCTTATAAAGATGTCGGTGCTCCCCAAGTTCACCTATCTATTTCGGCAAACGCCGGTGCACATTCCACAGTCTTTCTTCAGGAGGCTGAACAGCCTACTCACTGCCTTCATCTGGAACGGTACTGTTCCTAGGATAGCACAGAGTACGCTGCAGCTCCCGACCACGCTGGGAGGACTGGCAATGCCCAGCTTCCTGAAGTATTATTGGGCGGCGGTCCTGGTGACGGTCAAGTGGTGGCTGTCGGAGGGCCCGCCTAACCCTGCGGCTGCACTGGAGGCAGCGTTGTTGGGATCCCACTCAGACCTCCAATCCCTAGTTCACAGGGGCCCAAAAGGCAGCCCGGGGGTGACCCCCTCGATGAGGGTGACACTGAGGGTGTGGGACACAGTTAGGGTGAAGATGGAAGGGTCGCACGCCTGGTCTCCTAACACACCACTTTGGGGCAACCCGAGGCTCCCCCACCTTGGCTCCGTTCCCGACCCTGCATTGTGGGCACGGAGCGGAGTCAACACTTTGGCGGACATTGTCTCCGGCAACGAACTGCTCTCCTTTGACGATTTGAAGTCAAAACACGGCCTACAAAATTACATGTTTTTCAGGTACATACAGCTGCGTCATGCCTACCGAGCACAGTTCCCACAACCTATCAGCATAAAACTAAATACCCTGGAAGAGCTCTTATCCACAGATAGGGACAAGAAACCTATGTCTGCCCTCTATGCCGAATTGATAGGTCTGGACACCTCAGTGGTCTCTAGGCTCTTCGATAAATGGAAGGCTGACATACCAGAGATGGCGGACGATGACTGGGAGGAGGGTATACAACAGTACATCCCACTCATGGTCTCGTCCCGAGACAGGTACACCCAACTCAGATTTATACACCGAGCATATTACTCTCCGGAACGCCTGGCCAGTATATACCCCACTAGGAGCAACCTGTGCCCTAAATGCAACACAGACATAGGATCCTTTCTGCACGTAGTATGGTCTTGTGAGCACCTGCAGACGTACTGGAAGGATGTAGCAGCAGAGATCAACAGAATAGGGAAACTACACGTTCCATGCGCCCCACTACCCCTGTTATTAGGAGTAGTCGACACGTTGCAGACGACACAAGCAAGGAAACACTTTGTTTTCTATGCAGCCTTTTACGCCAGGAGGGCGATCCTTCTCAAGTGGAATGACCCCAGTACCCCTACAATATCCCAGTGGCGGGCCCTTGTGGACGCAGCATTACCTCTGTATAAACTGACCTACATGGGGCGCAACTGCCCCCAAAAGTTTGAAAAGATTTGGGGGGCCTGGGTACAAGAAAGACAGCTCGACCTTCCATAGTGTCTACAGGGGAGCGCTTGCAGGGAGGGAAAGTAGGGTAATACACTCACTGAGAGAGATTAGATATCTTCCTATTTTGTTCATTGTAGACCACTAGGGGGACTTAGACCCTTAATACTGGAAATAATGTATCTCTGGAATGGAGGGAGGGATGGGGGAATACGGATATGGTTACTCTGAAAACAAACTATGCTCTACCACTGATCCCCCGGATACTAGTTTTTCCTTTTCTTCTTCAACTTTCTCCACTAAACATGCCTTATCGGCTAACATCAACTGAGAATGCCTTGACAATGTTTGTTGAATGTAAGTTCGTCATTATGTAATTGCCCTCCCTGATGTGATGCCAATACACACGATTGTATTTGATCTGATGCTATGACATGTACTGTTCAAAATAAATAAAGTTCTTTGTTAAAAAAAAAAAAAAATCTTCCCAGTGGGAATTCTCTGAGACTTTAAAAATACACACCGATGTGTTCCCAGGTCCCAAGCGCCACCCTCTGTAGTTCCCAGGAATAGAAGATTTGTCAGCAAAGAATCATGTGACAGAAGGCTGCAGTTCTTCCCACAAGCTGAAAATGGCTTCCACGAAATTAAACTTTGATTTATGTAAATGATGTGTTTAACCTTACTTGTGTCTCAGACTTACTCAACCATCGTGCGCTTCATTGATTGATAATAAGTGTTGAAAAGCAACAGATGTTCAGAAGCGACCGACATGCACATCTTCCAATAAGGTATTTTTTTAAAAGGTCCCTTAAGAAAAGAAGGGAGGATGAGGATAAGTTGTTACCAGCATGACTGAAGAACTGATGAAGATCTGCCGTCTATTGGGTCCTTGGCCAATAAAGAGTGTTCTGGTCTAGAGGCACACAACAAGACAGACGCTTGCATCTATTAGCCTTGAGACAGTTCCAAAAAGGTCCCTCGGCCAAGATGACGTCTCTGGAAGGACATGCTGGTACTTTTTAAGCAATTCTACAGCTTCAGGTCTGTGGGCTGGCCTCTAATCATTGTAAATAGGGAACAGACTAGTGTCCTCGGTGACGGGCCTTCACAGACACACAGAATTCCATTTTAGGTAGTAAAAGAATCTGCTATCTTCTAGTGAGAAAGATAAAGATGATTCATACTGGCAGATAAAGTTTGCTGAAGAAAAACCACAAGAGGTCGGCCCAACACCCAGGGATAAAACCATGACATAGTCCTAACATCCAGTACTAGAACCATGAGACAGGCCCAACATTCAGGACCAGAACCATAAGACCCAACACCCAGTACTACAACCATGAGACAGGCTCAACACCCAGTACTACAACCATGAGACAGGCTCAACACCCAGTACTACAACCATGAGACATGCCCAACACCAGTACTAGAACCAAGAGACAGGCTCAACACCCAGTACTACAACCATGAGACAGGCTCAACACCCAGTACTACAACCATGAGACAGGCTCAACACCCAGTACTACAACCATGAGACAGGCTCAACACCCAGTACTACAACCATGAGACAGGCTTAACACCCAGTACTAGAAACAAGAGACAGGCCCAACACCAGTACTACAACCATGAGACAGGCTCAACACCCAGTACTACAACCATGAGACATGCTCAACACCCAGTACTAGAAACAAGAGACAGGCCCAACACCAGTACTACAACCAAGAGACAGGCTCAACACCCAGTACTAGAAACAAGAGACAGGCCCAACACCAGTACTAGAACCAAGAGACAGGCTCAACACCCAGTACTAGAAACAAGAGACATGTCCAACACCAGTACTAGAACCAAGAGACAGACTCAACATCCAGTACTAGAAACAAGAGACATGTCCAACACCAGTACTAGAACCAAGAGACTGGCCCAACACCAGTACTAGAACCAAGAGACTGGCCCAACACCAGTACTAGAACCAAGAGACTGGCCCAACACCAGTACTACAACCATGAGACAGGCTCAAAACTCAGTACTAGAAACAAGAGACAGGCCCAACACCAGTACTAGAACCAAGAAACAGGCTCAACACTCAGTATTAGAAGCAAGAGATAGGCCTAGCATTCAGGACCAGAACCATGAGACAAGCCCAACACCTATTTTTTTTTTTTTTTTTTTATTGAAAGCCGATGGCGTGCAAAACACACTCAAAAACTCACCCGGTGCATAAAAAATGTGCACAACATAAAGAGGTGCGACAAAAAAGTGCAACGGGTACACAAGACCTCTAAAATCAGAGGACCTTGTCCTGAATCCCCCGGGGGCGTTAGGCTCCTGACAGGGACAAGGACCGTAAAACTTGGTCTTCCTGGCCGAAACCAGTCAGACCCCGTTCTCTGGAAGGTCTGCCGAAACAGACCCACCCAAATACTAGGTGAGGCTCTCCCGAAGAGAGACCCCAACCCTATGAGAGAGGGCGAACTGAGCCAGAAGGCCATGTCCACCCCCTCCCTGACGTTCAGGACAGGCCCTGGGACCTGTGACCCTACTAATCACACGTGCTAAATCGTGTACAAACATAAAAATACAAAAAAAAAACAACGTGACACACAACAAAGGAGTGAATAAAATAAAGTGGGGGAAGGAATAGTGAAGAGGAGAGTGAAAGAAGTGGCCATTGTGTGAAACAATGACCAGGCCCTCCGGCCAGGAATAAAAAAATTCCTCTGGTCCCAGCCAAAAGGCCCGGCCCAAGAGGCAGGTGCTAAAAAAGCGTGCATAAAAGGAATGGTGCAGTGACCTTGGTGCCTACAAATCAATGTGTCCCTCACACACAGTGATTGTTCGGCACCCCTGGACTGCCACTCCAGGGGCACATGCTCCATTGGCTTTCAAGACCGCCCTGGCCAACGGTCCGGACCACAGCAGCCCCCACCCCAGACAGGTAGGCCTAGAGATCAGGAAGCTTGGTGAGAACCTGCCACCTACAAGCCCAACACCTAGTACTACAACCAAGAGACAGGCTCAATGACAAGTACTACAACCATGAGACAGGCTCAACACCCAGTACTAGAAACAAGAGATAGGCCCAACACCTAGGGTGAGAACTATGAGACAGGCTCAACACCCGGTACTAGAATCACGAGACAGGCTTAACATCCAGTACAAGAACCACGAGTCAGGCTCAACACCCAGTATTAGAAACAAAAGACAGGTTCAGCATCCAGTACTACAACCATGAGACAGGCCCAGCACCCTCTACTGGAACCATGGGACAAGCCCAACACCCAGTACTAGAACCCTCAGGACCAGAACTGTGACACATGCCAACATTCAGGGCCAGAATCATGAGACAGGTCCAACACCCAGTACTAAAGCTATGAGACTGGCTCAACACCCAGTACTAGAACTGCAAGACAGGCTCAACACCCAATACTAGAACCAAGAGACAGGCTCAATACCACCAAGTACTAGAACCAAGAGACAGGCTCAACACCCAGTATTAGAACCACAAGACAAGCCCAACACCCAGTACTAGAAACAAGAGACAGGCTCAACACCAAGTACTAGAACCAAGAGACAGGCTCAACGCCCAGTACTAGAACCACAAGACAGGCCCAACACCCAGTACTAAACAAGAGACAGGCCCTGCACCCAGTACTGGAACCATGGGACAGGCCCAACACTCAGTACTAGAACCATGAGACAGGCTAAACACCCAGTACTAGAAACAAGAGACATGCCTATCACCCATTATTAGAACCATGAAACAGGTCCAACACCCAATACCAGAACCATTATGGACAGAACCAACAAGTAAAAGAACCATGAGACAGGGCCAGAACCAGGAGACAGGCCCAACACTAGCATCAGGACCACGAAAGAAAGAATCAACACCCAGTACTAGAACCACAAGGCAGGCCCAAAAGCCAGTACTTTTAAAAGGAGACAAGCACAACTAGTACCAAAACCAAGAGATACAGAACCAACAGCCAGTATCTGTCCTGAACCACGAGACAGGCCCAACACCCAGTATTAAAAGCACAAGTATCAGAACCATGAGAGCCATGATCCACTGCTATGCAATTTTGCAATGTATACAGTACAGCAATACTCTCTATTCTGAAAAGTATATCATACAGTCATGCTTTCTATCATGCAATGTATATAGTTCAGCCATGCTCTCTATCCTGCAATGTGTACAGTACAGGCATACTCTCTATCCCGGAAAGTATATAATACATCCATGCTCTCTATCCTGCAATGTATACAGTTCAGCCATGCTCTCTATCCTGCAATGTATACAATACAGCCATGCTCTCTATGCTGTAGTGTACACATTGCAGACGTGCTCTGTTTAGTGCGCAATCATATATAATCTAGTTAAAATGTAGGCGAAAGTGCTGTAGACAGTTACAAGTCAATGACTTGGGGCCAGAACAGGTGACACAACATAACAGATGCTACATAATTTACATTGTGATCTGCTGGAAGGTTTGGGGGGGGGGGGGGGGTAGTAATTCTCTTGGCTGGCAAACTGGATGTTGACACTCTTTAACCCTTTATTCTCCCCCATCATATAGTTCCATGCTTAATGGAGAGGCAAAACTGAGGACGCCCTTACATCTTACATAATAGCAGAACTACACAGCACTTGATTACAACACGCCAGTTTCCTAATCAACCGCACATCCCACATACAAAGGATTTGGTAAGTAATGAACAGTTCTATTCTACAGAATGGAGGTGACATAAGGCGGTCCATCTGACGGTGATGAGATTCTTACATAGTGGATAAGTGTGGATATAGAGGCGGAATCAGTTCTGGGAATGGGGAAAAAAAAAAAACAAGATAATCAAGCACATCGGTCAATTATAGATCCCACGGGCATTTTAAAGCCGGCTGACACAGTGCCGAGAGAGCTTTAAATTTTATGTATTTCCGCTGCCTGGACACTGGCTGACCTAAAGAAAGGCCCTCGCTTTAATGATCAAACTACATCTTGTCCAAAAGATTCTCTTCCAGAAGAAAATACTAGCTGCGGAACACAAAATTATATTTTTTAATGGTATTGATATATCAAACTAACAGGACATTACTACAACAATCCAGGTGCCGGTTCTCTGGCTGGTGTCGCACTTAACGTCTCAGCCTTCATGGGACATATCACTCTATAATAACTGCGTTCTGGCTGTCAGGCTACACTGTAAGTTGCAGTCCCCTATCTGCACATATAAGACTGGTTTGCTGGACCCACCAGGTTAGGTGTTCACCACTAGAACCTCTATTGGTCTTAAGAGTCCTGCTGCCGGTCACTGTAAGCAGTGCAGAGGGAACCTTCATCTAAAAATTTGTCTACAGGGGAAAGGTCCTGCTGTGCTGCTTAAAGAGACAGGAGATGGGACTTTAATGTTTGCTGGATCCACTAGGTTAGGGGTCAATCGCCAAAACCTCTAATGGTCTTAAGAGTCCTGCTGCCTGTCACTGTATGCAATGCAGAGGGATCCTTCCCCCCAACCTTTGATTAAACAGGAAAGGTTCTGCTATGCTGCCTAAAGAGACAGGCAGTGGGACATTAAGGTTTGCTGGACCCACCAGGCTAGGGGTCCACCACCAGAACCTCTAATGGTCTTATTCCACGTACACATGGTCGGAATTCTCGTCGGAAAAAGCTCTGATGGTTTTCCCGTCGGAATTCCGACGGAATTTCGTTCAAACTGTCTTGCCTACACACGGTCACACCAAATTCCGACGGTCAATAACACCACGACATACAACACGTTCGACAGCACTATAAAAGGGAAGTTTAATGCTTCTGAGCATGCGTCGAATAGTTTCCGAGAATGCGTCGGAATTTTGCGTGTCGGAATTGCATACACACGATCGGAAAATCCGATAGAAAGGTTTTCCGTCTGAAAAATTAAGAACAGGTTCTCAATCCAAAGTCCGTCTGAAATTCCGACAGAAAAAGACTGATGGGCATACACACGGTCGGAAAATCCCATCTGACTGTTTCCATCGGAAATTCCGACCGCGTGTACGTACAGAGTCCTGCTGCCTGTCACTGTAAGTGATGCAGATCCTTCCTCTAAAACTTTGCCTACAGAGGAAAGGTTCTGCTGTGTTGCTTAAAGAGACAGGCAGTGGGAATGTAAGGTGTATAGCAGGCTATGCCCTGAAAGCCAGGTCTGACAGAAGAGGGGGAAAGGGCTGTTGATATAAGAAATATGAAAGCCACCTATACAATATCTTCCCTAGGCTCATGTATTTTGTTTTTTAAAGGGCCATGCTTCTAGTTTCTTCACCTTTCTAAAATCAAGGGACCCTGTCAGGATAGAAAGTTACTGTTGCAAACTTGTTTTTGAAGGGGCCAGTTCCACGGCTGTCATCTCCACTTCACTATTTGATGAGTCACTGACCCACAACAGGTACAGTATGTGTATATCAGATGTCTCGACAACCAGACGCGCCAACCCTTGTTCCAGGTCAGTGCCTTGCAGGGAGACGGGACCAGGATGATAGCACTGGGGCACAGGTCACAAATGTCAACAGACCAAGAAATAATACATTTTGAAATTCAACCAGAACAATACGGGTACACTTGTGCATTCCTAAAATTCACTAATACATGACATTTCAGAATACATCAAGGCACAGAGTTAGAAGGAAAGCCATCTTATTTTCAGGACTATTTTGAATGACAGAGCCCAATAAAAAGTGCCGATCGATATATAGTCAGCTGGTATTTTACCCCCCCCCCCCCATAACTCAAAGCGCCTATTGCCTTGAAAAATTGGCCATGTTCTCTGGCAAGGAAAGGGTAAATTCCTGCAGTTCACCCCACTGTCTGCGTGCAACAGACATTTCCGGAAGAAGCAGCCCTTAAAAATGAACAGTATGTTAAGGCCGCAAAACCGCCGAACACAAAACTGAAAATGTTATCTTGAAAGAAAAGAAATTCCCTTTAAACGGGCTGTTAAAGGAAGAAGTGGCAGTAAGTATCATGCCATGTTATCAGCACAAGCTGACCACCACCACCTCCGGCCCTTAACCACCAGTGCACACGTTCAGTAGTGTTTCTCAATATTACAAAGACCGTCAAACCTATATAAAAAAAATAAAAAAAACAACAAATACAAAAAATAAAGTTCCTTCAAGTAAAAGAGCTACACAAAGTATAAACGTCTGCATTGAAACTCTGTCAGGTGACACTGTGACTCTACCCGCGCCCCCCCGGCCATGTTAGGCTTAAAAAGGCTCAGAAGTGACAGCTGGATGTGTTATCAGGATCCCCAGCGAGGGCGTCCGCTGTGCGTAGGTGCAGCCCCATACTTGCCACAACGCTTCCTACAATATAACACATACAAACGATAATTGTGAAAACAAAAACATCTGAACGATCAAAGCTACAAAAATCAACCTGAATAGATATGAAAAACTGGAAATATTTTTATTTGCAATGACCCCTTCTCGACAAACCTTATTAGCCTGAGAGATTGCGTGGGTACATTCCCATCTGTTGTATAATAGTCACAATGAGGAAAAGTCATACAATTGTACACAAATATCCATTAATATTGAATAATTTCAGTGCCACAAAGATATAAAAAAAATTGTAAATAAGCCCCCCCCCAGATTTCCTCCACCCCGTCACTGCCTGTGATATCTTATTGTTTGCTTTAGTATTAAAATCGTTTTTCATTTGTATTTTCTAGTCCTATAAATGTTTCTAGTTCCTGTCACAGCTTGCCTCTTCAACAGTACCAGTGGAGCAGAGCTAAAGAGCTGACGCTCTAATTCAGACTGCAGCCGAGGCGTACAGGGTTAACGTTCTGCGGCTGCCAGGCTGTTGGCAGAGTGTCTCACCCTTAGCTGTGCTCTCTGTACGGGTGAAATCATCTTCTGATTACCACTGTGAACCTGGAACGGAAATATCTAATCCACTGACAGCTCATATAAGTTTTTCACTCTGTCACAGCTGCTTTGAACGCTTCCCCTCCCTCCCATACAAGATCCATCTGAAGTCGCCCTGCAGCTACCCAACAATCTCCATCTCCCCCTCCTCCTCTAAGAGGGTCCTGGAAAAACCCACCAGCACCCCTCAAATGTCAAGATTCGGGAACCAACCCAAAAAAGACGTTCAACATTCGCTATCAGCAGATGTGATACATTATAACAACCTTCTGAGAAAAATAGATTCAGTTTTCTTTTTAGTGCAGGAACCATTAGCAACCAATAAGCAGTTTCCTTTCTCTGCTCTGACATGATATAGACAAAAGGTTACATCTGGTTGGCCATGGTCATCTGGTTGAACATGGTCATGTTGGTTGGCCATGGTCTTGTTGGTTGGCTGTAGTCATCTGGTTGGCCATGGTCTTGTTTGTTGGCCATGGTCATCTGGTTGGCCATGGTCTCGTTGGTTGACCATGGTCTCGTTGCTTGGCCATGGTCATCTGGTTGGCCATGGTCCCATTGGTTGGCAAAGGTCTTGTTGGGTTTTGTACCCCATCTTGCTTTTTTTCTCTTAAAACATGAAGTTTATTTTAAAGGTTGTAAGAGGATAAGACGCAGTTAGTGAGGTTCTACAAGACCCAAGCCACCCCAGGTCTGCCTTCATCCCTCATTATCCTGCAACAAAACACATGCCAAACGGTTGGCTCTTCTAAGTGGTGGCACTTGAGAGTCCTATATTAAAGGAAGGGGTTGGGGGGAGTATGGGGGGGCTCTGTATAAAAAAAAAGCAACAATCAGACTTCCGTCGTACTAGAGCGTAATCCACTCAACCATGAAAACACTATTAAGCATTGGTTGCGGCCAGTAACACCACACCGTCCTGACACGCTCGCTCACCTCGCCTTAAGTGCCTCTGTCTTTTACTGCTAAATAAAACAAGGATCTGCACTTAGCAGCAGACAATGCATGGACACGCAACACCGGGAGGGAATTCGCTCTCGCGGCACATCTCCGATGGCACGCTGTCAGTCACCCCGGCGAGCATTGAGACGCCGGGGCATCCCTGACACTCAGACGAGGTCAAAAGGGCAGAAGGCGATGCCGGGCAAAGACCCGCGCCGCTCTAATAATAAACCCAAAGCCGATGAGGACATGACACCACGATGACAAAAAAAAAAAACGATGAAAGTAAGTCGCTTTCTTACCTGGCAAGTAGTAGAGCGGAGGCTTTAATCCAAACATGATCGCTTCCGAAGTTCAATTAAAGAAAGAAAGAACGCTGGCGGATTATAGTCCCATCGTCTTTTAGGGGGGGGGGGGTGAAACGAAACGTTAGCGGCAGGACTTTGGGAAAGGGGGGGTGGAGGGGGAACCAAAGGACTTTTCCTCTCTGGGTGATCCAGAGAGTAACACAGCTCAGTCCTGTCTGCTTTGGCTCTTCCGTGTTTTCAGGCTCCCAGCCCAGTAATGCAAATAATGACAAAAAAAAAAAAAAAAAGAGAGAGAGAGAGGAAGAAAATCGCGGGGAGGGACGGAGGGAGTGTTCAAAGCTTTTAAGGCTCCTCTTTTAAGAATCAGAAGGTTTAGCAATCCCTCTGTGTAGCAGACAGCCAAAGCACCCCCTGGCTTTCCATTCAGCAATTTGAATGTCAAGGGCGAAGGTCAATGGATCGCTGTAATAGGGCATGCTACTTGGGATTAAGAGGGGAAATAGAAATTAAGGCTCAGGGGAGGAAAAGAGGTCCTGTTGCCAGGGAAGGAAAATGGAAAAAAAAAAAAGCATCTATCCCTTTTTCTTTTTTGGTTTCTTGGATCGAAGTAGAATTTAGAATAAAATAAAATCTGGATATCACATAGTGGTCCTACGAGAAAGGGCAGAGCGGAGACTGTCCATGTTGGCGGATGGAGGTCCTCCTTCGCTGCAAGCTTTTTGGTGGTCGCTTATCTCTGGCAGTCCTGGCACAGAATGAGAGAGAGAGATAAAGAGAGAGAGAGAGAGAGAGGAAAGACATGAGCTCCCCCCAGGCTACAATAATAGAGGGTTGGAATAAGAGCAGAGGAAGAGGGAGGAGGAGAGCGAATGCCCCCCTTCTCTCACCATCAATTTTCATGCAAGAATCATTATTGGCAACTCGCGATTCTGGCACGCTGACAAGACATGGGTCTGTTCAGAGAATGGAGGGGGGGGGGGGGGGGGGCAGAGCAGGCTTCAGGTAGAGATATTCAGAAATAGATTTTTATTTTTTTTTGTTGCCCTCTTTGCCACAGCTGATCCGCATTTATACCCTTTTTGCCGTCAGACGGTGACCGGTTCCCAAGGTAACTTCCCAGTGGCACTGACTTTTGCCCGTCTGGCTTGTAAAAGGTGTCTGATGGTTTTACGGACTGTGAGATGGCGCCCCAGACAAAGGCTGACTTTTTACAGCTGCCCATAAAGCACTGGGAACGGTTTTATGTGGGGCGAGATGGGACGGAGATGGTGAAATGATGCTGACAGGTCATTCAACAGAGGATTATAGCGGGGAAAGGGGGGGTGGGTGAGGGTCCTTGGCACGCTTCTCCCAAAGGTCATTAATGGAAATGAGTGCAAATCTGCCATTCAGCAAAATACATTGGGGTCAACGAGGGAGTGGGGTTTTAGGGGGGACCCAGGGCTGCTGATAAGGGGTACAGCCGGGGCTCCTGTATCAGTTCAGCAAGGTGGTCCGGCAGTAGGGGCAATAGGATCGTGGACAGGAGGGGGTGATCGATGTGGCGGGGGACAATTACTGGAACTGATCCTCTGTGTGGCGCTCCCTGCAGATGGTGAAAGCTGGCAGGAGGGAGAGGAGGAGAAGCCATTTTTCAGCTGCTGCAGGGAGAACCACACAGGGGGATATGTTCCAGTAATTGCCCCCCCCCCCCCACACTGCACTGATCATCCCTTTCAGTTTACGATCCGATTTGCCCTTATACCCGATCCCCCCTGTGTGCCCCTTTCCTCCGCACTCTGACTCCCCCTCTCCTTTTACTTCAGCCGGCTTTCAGCTGCTGCAGGAGGGAACCACGGGAAATTAGTTACAGTAACTGCCCCCCTGCCACACTGATTACCCTCTCCTGTCCATGCTCCCATTTCCACTTTTGCCCGGGCCCCCCTGTGCCCCCTTTCACCTGCACTGCCAGCTCCCCCTCCTCTCATTTCTGCCAACTATCAGCTGATGCAGAAGGGAACTACAGGGGATTGGTTCCAGTAATTGGCCCCCTGCCTTACTGACCACCCCCTACTGTCCATGATCCGATACCCCCTTCTGCCTTGGCTCTCCTGTTTGCCCCTTTCCCCGGCTTCCCCTAAAGGGATGAAAAGCAGGGTAGACTGTACAGGGCCCTGTGATTTCTAGCAGCAGCCCTAGGGGGATACTCAGGGGTGTTAGTCCTCAAAAGCTTCACCAGTGTCCAATCACCTGAAGGTACCAGCCCAGGGGCGGCCCGTCCATTAAGGACGCCGCCCCCTCCCATATGCAATGGATAAATTTATGCACAGCATGTGTCCAGCCCATTTCGGGTCACCGGGCATATGAATTAGAGTGGTCAGGTTTTTTTTTTTGAAGCACCTATTACAGCCATAGGCTCTAATAAGCTTCAAAATAGGGTGGACTCGAGATGCAGAGCATTGCATCTGGAGCCCACCCAGGTGTGTTACAACAGCGAATGAAAATTTGGCTCGGGAAGCAGGTATGAAACCTGTTTCCTGATTGGCCAAAATGTATGGCGATCCTTTCCGACGCCTAGCGCCGGAAAGAGGAGACACCGCGGAAGCTGCTCCAGGAGAGGACAGAGCAGCTTTCCCCCGAGCCCACCACGCTCTCACCGCCCGTATCCAAGGTAAGGGCAGCGGGTGGTGGTGGGGGAGTGTGTTAGTGACGCGGGGAGGGGGTTAGTGCCGCACCACCGGTGGCCCGGGGGCCACCGGGCCACCACCCGCCGTCCTTACACCAGCCACCAACTGTACCAACCTATAACCTAGAATCTATGAATATTCAGCCTGTGTCCTGTATTGTACGACTAACATATTAGGAGTTTTTTAGGGCGGCAATCAGTTTTAAGTGGCTCCAGAGGGCTACAGAACTTCAACTATCCTAGACCTCTTCTTGTGCCAAAAATGTATCCTTATATATAGGGAAAAGAGATAGACTTTAACCCTACCCCAGCAACAGGATGTGATGTGGCTTTGTTTATAAACAAAGTCATGTTTTCATGATACAAGCAATTGTTTATTTATTTTTGCTATAAAAAAAATATCATTGGCTACACTGGAGAATGATTTGGATCTCTGTTAACTTTTCATAGAGGTTTTTGTTCCCATTTAGAAGATTTCCCCTCTCTATTTGCCCCGGTTTTTGTTCCCATTTAGAAGATTTTCTCTCTATTTACACCGGTGAGTACACAGCAACCGCAAAGCAACCTTTCCAGTGGGGACACAAAGACAAACGTTCTAAGCAAAGGGTCACTGGAATTGTCACTGGGCTCACTGGCTCTGATTCGGCAGCAATCCACAAATCAGGAACTCCCCTTAGGAACATAGAAAGGACTCAAGGAGTTAAGAACCCACATACATAGCAAAAAAAAAATAAAAAAAAAAAAAAAACATTTCAGGGGCCAATTTCTTATTCATCAGGGCTAAGCCATTTTGACTGTGCTTGAATAGACACAAGTAAGCAGATACCAAATAGATCTGCACTGGCAGATTCAGAGCTCAGGACAGCACTGTATAGAGAGACTGTCTCCGTTGATGACCTGAAGGTCAGTAGAAGGAACCCTAGAGAGCCATGAGAAAGCACAGAGGTTGACACTCTCAGAAGTGTTGCTTTCCCAGCGGAATTTGGAGGAAAAATTCTAAACAGGTCGGTGTTCAGTGGTTCGAGCGGCGAGATGTAAGTATTCATATTCAGTCCTTTTTTACAGGTATTGAAAGTCCAATGAGACAGATCAAGGAACTAAAAGTCCAGAATTTTTTTTAATACTGATATTATTTCATAAAAATACATGTTTCGGGGGGGGGGGGGGGCTTCCACTTCTTCAGGGCTCAAATACTGCATGTAGTTAAGGAGGAGTCAGAAACAGCACAACCACTAGAAATAAAGAATTATTATTATTGTTATACAGGATTTATATAGCGCCAGCAGTTTGCGCAGCGCTTTACAACATCAGGGAAGAAGTACAATTACAATACAATACATGAGGGATCAGAGGGATCTGCTCGTTAGAGCTTGCAATCTAGAAGGGAGGTCAAGTGGAAACAAAAAGGTAATAACTGTGGGGGGTGATCAGATGGACAAAATTAAAATACAGTTGTTAGGTGTGGGTAGGATAGGCTTCCCTGAAGAGGAGAGTTTGCAGGGATCGTCTAAAAGCTAATAGAGTAGGAGACAGACGGACCGATTGGGGTAAGGAGTTCCATAGGCTTGGAGAGGCTCTGGAAAAGTCCTGGAGATGAGCAAGAATGGTGGACAGTGCCCAGGAACCATATAGCAGTAACATGAGTCCCAAATGCTAGTTTGGGGGTGTTTAGGGGTATCCTATTTGTGCTGAGTGCAGCCTCACTGGAGCCACTGCTCTAGTGACTGACCTTCTTCAACCACAATTTTGTGACATAAAACAAGTCAAATCCATCCTTTATATACACTATTTTGTCAAAAGCATTGGTGTGCCTGCCTTTACACGCACATGTACTTTAATGTAATTGCACCCCAATCTTAGTCCGTAGGGTTCAATATTGGGTTGGCCCACCCTTTGCAGCTATAACAGCTTCAACTCTTCTGGGAAGGCCGTGCACAAGGTTTAGGAGTGTCTATGGGAATGTTTCACCATTTTTCCAGAAGCGCATTTGTGAGGTCAGGCGCTGATGTTGGATGAGGTCAGGACTGTGTGCAGGTCAGTCAAGTTCCTCCACCCAAACTCGCTCATCCATGTCTTTATGGAACCTTGCTTTGTGCACTGGTGTGCAGTCATGTTGGAACAGGAAGGGGTCATCCCCAAACTGTTCCCACAAAGTTTGGAGCATGAAATTGTCCAAAATGTCTTGGTATGCTGACGCCTTAAGCGTTCCCTTTACTGGAACTAAGGGGCCAACCCCTGAAAAGCAACCCCCCCACCATAATCCCCTCCTCCACCAAATGATTTGTTTATGGACCTTTATGGACCTTGCTTTGTGCACTGGTCCAAATCATTTGCGGGGGGGGATTATGGTGTGGGGGGGTTTTTCAGGGGTTGGGCCCCTTAGTTCCAGTGAAGGGAACTCTTAGGCTGCTTTCACACTGGGGCGGTGCGGTGGCGGCGACGGTAAAGCAGCGGTATATTTAGCGCTGCTTTACCATCGTTTTACCCGGGGGGTGGGGGTTTTTAACCCCCGCTAGCGGCCGCAAAAGGGTTAAAAACCTCCGCAAAGCGCCGCTGCAGCGGCGGTTTGCGGGCGGTATCCCCGCGGTTTCCCATTGATTCCAGTGGGAAGGAGCGGTATAGGAGCGGTAAATACACCGCTCCTTCACCGCTCCAAAGATGCTGCTAGCAGGACTTTTGTTGCGGTCCTGCTAGCGCACCGCTCCAGTGTGAAAGCCCGCCGGCTTTCACACTGGAGTGAATGGGGCAGTTTTTTTCAGGCGGTGCACAGGCGCTATTTTTAGCGCTGTACCGCCTGAAAACCGCCCCAGTGTGAAAGGGGCCTTAAGGCGTCAGCATACCAAGACATTTTGGACAATTTCATGCTCCAAACTTTTCGGGAACAGTTTGGGGATGGCCCCTTCCTGTTCCAACATGACTGCCCACCAGTGCACAAAGCAAGGTCCATAAAGACATGGATGAGCAAGTTTGGGGTGGAGGAACTTGACTGGCCTCAGCCCGATAGAACATCTTTGGGATCAATTAGAGCGGAGACTGCGAGCCAGGCCTTTCTCGTCCAACATCAGTGCCTGACCTCACATATGCGCCTCTGGAAGAATGGTCAAACATTCCCATAGACACTCCTAAACCTTGTGGACAGCCTTCCCAGAAGAGTTGAGGCTGTTATAGCTGCAAAGGGAGGGCCAACTCAATATTGAACCCTACGGACTAAGCCCCCGTACACACGGTCGGAAATTCCGACCACAAAATCCGTCGGACTTTTTCCGACGGATTTTGTCCGACACTGGTGTTGCATACACACGGTCGGACAAAGTTGTCGAAAAATCCGATCATTTCGAACGTGGTGACGTTCGTTGCGTATGACGGAACTACGCAGAGGCTAGCGGCCAATAGCTTTGGTCTCGTAATTTGATCTGAGCATGCGTAGCACTTTGTCCGTCGGAAATTCTCTACACACGATTGGATTTTGTTGTCGGGAAATTTGAGAGCAGGATCTTTCCGACGGAAAAAGTCTGATGGAGCCCACACACGGGCGGATTTTCCGACAACATGGTCCGATCGGACATTTTCCTTCGGAATTCCCGACCGTGTGTACGGGGCATAAGGCTGGGATGCCATTAAAGTTCATGTGTGTGTGTAAAGGCAGGCGTCCCAATAGTTTTGACAATATAGTGTATGTTCCGAACGATCTTCTTTTCAGGCAATGGCTTCATTTCAGAGTTTGGTTCAGAGACAGGGCCACTTTAAAATTCCTGATCTGTTTTTATCATGCCGATTACATAAATAAACATTTAAAATAAAAGGGAAAAAAAAATGTGAAATAATGGGCATCCTGACTCCACCGCCTTCAGGTCTGGCTGCCTCAGGCTCCGGCCGCAAATTAAGCTTCCCATTTCCTTTAAAGCAAAGCAGTTTATTCCGGAATAATGAATTCTTGTACAGCGTGCCTGCTTCTAGAAAAGACATCGGCTCCATACCCATACTCCATACCCGGGCACATGGGCAGGGCGCCTATTTGTTATTGTTATCTGCAGCCTCCTTCCCCATTGACAGCACCAGATTTTACAGCTAGTCACTCAGAAGGTAGGGCTGTAGTGATTCATTGCTGCCTGTGAGAGATAACATGACCGGCTAGGGGGTCAGGCCCTTGGGAATGACACTGCCCTGCTTCAGCTGTCCGCCCACCAGCATGCAGGAATGTTGAGGAAAAGAGATCGACCTTAACCCTAACCCAGCACAGGGGTGTGATGTGGCTTTGTTTATAGATAAAGTCATGTCATGCACACACAAGCACATTTTTTTCTTGACTAGATGAAAATATTTTTTGGGCACACAGTGAATGGTCTTCTTCTCCGCCAGCCTCCTTTATACAGAGATCACAAGATATTTATTATCAAGTCATTCCCAGAGCAGGCTGTAAGGACTCATTGATGGCCTACAAGAAAGATCTTCATGCCCAGTTAGGGGGTCATGCTCTTGGCAGTTACATTGCCCAGCAACAGCTGTCTGCCCACTAACATGCAGGAAGGTAAACACAGGCGGAGGCCTCTCTGTGGCAGTGAGTGGCAGCCTGTGTACTGCAAGAGTTCAACCACATTGAAGTGAAACTAAGAGAGGGGCACAGGAGAGACTCTTCTAGTCTGGCAATACCATGCTTCTTGTGGTGCCCGCTCTCAGATAGGAGCTCAGCAATTCCATTTAAATAAACACTTCAATTCAAAGTCCTGTTATTCAGACTTTGAGATAAAAGTACGGTAAGTTCCTCCTCGCTTCTGACCACATCCTATCCAGAGATGTCCTCCTCTCTATACAGAGATGTCCTCCTCTCTATCCAGAGATGTCCTCCTCTCTATACAGAGATGTCCTCCTCTCTATACAGCCATGTCCTCCTCTCTATACAGAGATGTCCTCCTCTCTATACAGAGATGTCCTCCTCTCTATACAGAGATGTCCTCCTCTCTATACAGCCATGTCCTCCTCTCTATACAGCCATGTCCTCCTCTCTATACAGAGACGTCCTCCTCTCTATACAGAGACGTCCTCCTCTCTATACAGAGACGTCCTCCTCTCTATACAGAGACGTCCTCCTCTCTATACAGCCATGTCCTCCTCTCTATACAGAGACGTCCTCCTCTCTATACATAGACGTCCTCCTCTCTATAAAGCGAGGTCCTCCTCTCTATACAGAGATGTCCTCCTCTCTATACAGAGACGTCCTCCTCTCTATACAGAGACGTCCTCCTCTCTATACAGCCATGTCCTCCTCTCTATACAGAGACGTCCTCCTCTCTATACATAGACGTCCTCCTCTCTATAAAGCGAGGTCCTCCTCTCTATACAGAGATGTCCTCCTCTCTATAAAGCGAGGTCCTCCTCTCTATACAGAGATGTCCTCCTCTCTATACAGAGACGTCCTCCTCTCTATCCAGAGACGTCCCCCTCTCTATAAAGCGAGGTCCTCCTCTCTATCCAGAGACGTCCTCCTCTCTATCCAGAGACGTCCTCCTCTCTATCCAGAGACGTCCTCCTCTCTATACAGAGACGTCCTCCTCTCTATAAAGGGAGGTCCTCCTCTCTATCCAGAGATGTCCTCCTCTCCATCCAGAGACGTCCTCCTGTCTATACAGAGACGTCCTCCTCTCTATACAGAGACGTCCTCCTCTCTATCCAGAGACGTCCTCCTCTCTATCCAGAGACGTCCTCCTCTCTATACAGAGACGTCCTCCTCTCTATACAGAGACATCCTCCTCTCTATAAAGGGAGGTCCTCCTCTCTATCCAGAGACGTCCTCCTCTCCATCCAGAGACGTCCTCCTCTCTATACAGAGACGTCCTCCTCTCTATCCCGAGACGTCCTCCTCTCTATCCAGAGACGTCCTCCTCTCTATCCAGAGACGTCCTCCTCTCTATCCAGAGATGTCCTCCTCTCTATAAAGCAAGGTTCTCCTCTCTATATAGTAATGTCCTCCTCTCTATATAGTGAAGTCCTCCTCTCTATATAGTGAAGTACTCCTCTCTCTATAATGATGTCCTCCTCTCTATATAGTGATGTCCTCCTCTCTATATAGGGATGGCCTCCTCTCTATAGTGATGTCCTCCTCTCTATATAGCGAAGTCCTCCTCTCTATATAGTAATGCCCTCCTCTCTATAGTGATGTCCTTCTCTATATAGTGATGTCCTCCTCTATATAGTGATGTCCTCCTCTCTATAGTGATGTCCTCCTCTCTATAGTGATGTCCTCCTCTATATAGTGATGTCCTCCTCTCTATAGTGATGTCCTCCTCTCTATAGTGATGTCCTCCTCTATATATAGTGATGTCCTCCTCTCTATATATATGTCCTCCTCTCTATAGTGATGTCCTCCTCTCTATATAGTGATGTCCTACTCTCTATAGTGATGTCCTCCTCTCTATAGTGATGTCCTCCTCTCTATACAGTGATGTCCTCCTCTCTATAGTGATGTCCTCCTCTCTATAGTGATGTCCTCCTCTCTATAGTGATGTCCTCCTCTCTATAGTGATGTCCTCCTCTATATAGTGATGTCCTCCTCTCTATAGTGATGTCCTCCTCTCTATAGTGATGTCCTACTCTCTATAGTGATGTCCTCCTCTATATAGTGATGTCCTCCTCTCTATAGTGATGTCCTCCTCTCTATAGTGATGTCCTCCTCTCTATAGTGATGTCCTCCTCTATATAGTGATGTCCTCCTCTCTATAGTGATGTCCTCCTCTCTATACAGTGATGTCCTCCTCTCTATACAGTGATGTCCTCCTCTCTATAGTGATGTCCTCCTCTCTATACAGTGATGTCCTCCTCTCTACAGTGATGTCCTCCTCTCTATACAGTGATGTCCTCCTCTATATAGTGATGTCCTCCTCTCTATACAGTGATGTCCTCCTCTCTATACAGTGATGTCCTCCTCTCTATATAGTGATGTCCTCCTCTCTATAGTGATGTCCTCCTCTCTATACAGTGATGTCCTCCTCTCTATATAGTGATGTCCTCCTCTCTATATAGTGATGTCCTCCTCTCTATAGTGATGTCCTCCTCTCTATATAGTGATGTCCTCCTCTCTATAGTGATGTCCTCCTCTCTATAGTGATGTCCTCCTCTCTATATAGTGATGTCCTCCTCTATATAGTGATGTCCTCCTCTCTATACAGTGATGTCCTCCTCTCTATACAGTGATGTCCTCCTCTCTATAGTGATGTCCTCCTCTCTATAGTGATGTCCTCCTCTCTATATAGTGATGTCCTCCTCTCTATATAGTGATGTCCTCCTCTCTATAGTGATGTCCTCCTCTATATAGTGATGTCCTCCTCTCCTCCTCTCTATACAGTGATGTCCTCCTCTCTACAGTGATGTCCTCCTCTCTATAGTGATGTCCTCCTCTCTATACAGTGATGTCCTCCTCTCTATAGTGATCCTCCTCTCTATATAGTGATGTCCTCCTCTCTATAGTGATGTCCTCCTCTCATAGTGATGTGATGTCCTCCTCTCTATATAGTGATGTCCTCCTCTCTATATAGTGATGTCCTCCTCTCTATATAGTGATGTCCTCCTCTCTATAGTGATGTCCTCCTCTCTATATAGCGATGTCCTCCTCTCTATATAGTGATGTCCTCCTCTCTATACAGTGATGTCCTCCTCTCTATATAGTGAAGTCCTCCTCTCTATATAGTGATGTCCTCCTCTCTATACAGTGATGTCCTCCTCTCTATATAGTGATGTCCTCCTCTCTATATAGTGATGTCCTCCTCTCTATATAGTGATGTCCTCCTCTCTATACAGTGATGTCCTCCTCTCTATACAGTGATGTCCTCCTCTATATAGTGATGTCCTCCTCTCTCTACAGTGATGTCCTCCTCTCTATACAGTGATGTCCTCCTCTCTATATATATAGTGATGTCCTCCTCTATACAGAGATGTCCTCTTCTCTATACAGAGATGTCCTCCTCTCTATACAGAGATGTCCTCCTCTCTATAGTGATGTCCTCCTCTCTATAGTGATGTCCTCCTCTCTATATAGTGATCTCCTCCTCTCTATATAGTGATGTCCTCCTTTCTATATAGTGATGTCCTCCTCTATATAGTGATGTCCTCCTCTCTATAGTGATGTCCTCCTCTCCTCCTCTCTATAGTGATGTCCTCCTCTCTATATAGTGATGTCCTCCTCTCTATAGTGATGTCCTCCTCTCTATATAGTGATGTCCTCCTCTCTATATAGTGATGTCCTCCTCTCTATATAGTGATGTCCTCCTCTCTATAGTGATGTCCTCCTCTCTATATAGCGAAGTCCTCCTCTCTATATAGTGATGTCCTCCTCTCTATACAGTGATGTCCTCCTCTCTATATAGTGATGTCCTCCTCTCTATAGTGATGTCCTCCTCTCTATAGTGATGTCCTCCTCTCTATAGTGATGTCCTCCTCTCTATATAGTGATCTCCTCCTCTCTATATAGTGATGTCCCCCTCTCTATATAGTGATGTCCTCCTTTCTATATAGTGATCTCCTCCTCTCTATATAGTGATGTCCCCCTCTCTATATAGTGATGTCCTCCTTTCTATATAGTGATGTCCTCCTCTCTATAGTGATGTCCTCCTCTCTATAGTGATGTCCTCCTCTCTATAGTGATGTCCTCCTCTCTATATAGTGATCTCCTCCTCTCTATATAGTGATGTCCCCCTCTCTATATAGTGATGTCCTCCTTTCTATATAGTGATGTCCTCCTCTCTATAGTGATGTCCTCCTCTCCATACAGTAATGTCCTCATCTCTATAGTGATGTCCTCCCCTCTATATAGTGATGTCCTCCTCTCTATAGTGATGTCCTCCTCTCTATATAGCGAAGTCCTCCTCTCTATATAGTGATGTCCTCCTCTCTATACAGTGATGTCCTCCTCTCTATATAGTGATGTCCTCCTCTCTATAGTGATGTCCTCCTCTCTATAGTGATGTCCTCCTCTCTATATAGTGATGTCCTCCTCTCTATATAGTGATCTCCTCCTCTCTATATAGTGATGTCCCCCTCTCTATATAGTGATGTCCTCCTTTCTATATAGTGATGTCCTCCTCTCTATAGTGATGTCCTCCTCTCTATAGTGATGTCCTCCTCTCTATATAGTGATGTCCTCCTCTCTATATAGTGATGTCCTCCTCTCTAGAGTTTGGGGTGGAGGAACTTGACTGGCCTCAGCCTGATAGAACATCTTTGGGATCAATTATGTCCTCCTCTCTATAGTGATGTCCTCCTCTCTATATAGTGATGTCCTCCTCTCTATATAGTGATGTCCTCCTCTCTATATAGTGATGTCCTCCTCTCTATAGTGATGTCCTCCTCTCTATAGTGATGTCCTCCTCTCTATATAGTGATGTCCTCCTCTCTATAGTGATGTCCTCCTCTCTCTATAATGATGTCCTCCTCTCTATAGTGATGTCCTCCTCTCTATATAGCGAAGTCCTCCTCTCTCTATAATGATGTCCTCCTCTCTATATAGGGATGTCCTCCTCTATATAGTGATGTCCTCCTCTCTATACAGTGATGTCTTCCTCTATATAGTGATGTCCTCCTCTATATAGTGATGTCCTCCTCTCTATTGTGATGTCCTCCTCTCTATACAACTTTGTAGCAAGTCACAAGGTGAAATAATGCAGCAGGGGCTGATCTGTGTCAGACATTTGTGAACACAGCCTTAAACTGCACATGGCATCAGGATTTACATGGTTATGTCATCTCTGAGCCAGCATCTCATCTAAGTAGACGGTGACCCTGAATGAACCTGAAAAAAGATGGCTCTGTCCTTCTAGAGAGAAAAGCAGAAGAAGGCATTGTCAGGGGGGGGAAGTACTGCGATCTCTGTGACAGGCAATAAATACCTGGCAGGGCTGTAGTGACACATTACTGAGCATGTTGCCCATAACATATCTGATGCTAGATTCCCTTTCATGGATACTTCCTTTAACTACACATGAAATAAGGTCATCTCCAGCTTTCCCTCCATGTCATTTTCTTAAAGGACCACTCCACCCCACTGATAGGACTAGAGTACCTGCATAACAGGCTGATTGGGAAAGTCCATTTCTCCCCCCCCCCCCCTCCCAAGTAATAAGCTCCCTGCTCCCCTCGCTCTTTGTGCAGGGTGAGTGGTCTCATCTCCGCCCCTTTTCTGCAGACAGCCTGTAGTAGGTGGGGCCATCTTGGCCCCTCCCACCTCTCTGCTCAAGCTGTGTACAGCTCAGTGATGATGTCACGGCTCCCTTTCCAAGGTAATATCTCGGTTTTCAAAGGCATCTGTTGCCCCCAAAAAATGGAATTATTTTATATCCTTTTTGGCTATTGAGGAATATACTGTGTTCTAAAGACACTTTTTGTGCCCGGAGTTCAGCTTTAAGAAGCACATAAGCAACGTGAGAGAACGCGGAGATGGACCGTGCGCGGGGCTGTAACAATTCAGATACTCGCATTCTGAGTCAATATTGACTTCCATCCAAAACATCATTTTATTGCTAAAGCAGCGCAGAGCTGACATTTGGAGAGGACTTTGTGTGGATTTTGTCCAGCCCGGGTAAACAGTTCTGCCAAGTCTGACCAAACACGTCTGCCCCCCAGAGGGCGACAACTGAAGTACGCCCAGCTCAGCGAGTGTCCCACGGGCTCAGAATGTCTCTCGCCAAATCTGTGAGGTCCTAGGGGGACAATATGGGGGAAATACACCACAAAGGACCAATTAAAGGCCAACCTCGGTCACAAATTGAAATTTCATGTTTGCAAGAACATCGATGAGTCACATAATTCACTGGATTCTCACATGTCTCAGAATCTCTAATGGTGAGATTCCCTGCAGTAGTTTGTATCTCCACCCCTTCCACAATGATGAGATTCCCCTGCAATAGTTTGTGTCTCTGCCCCTCCCACAATGGTGAGATTTCCCTACAGTAGTTTGTGTCTCTGCCCCTCCCACAATGGTGGGTTTTCCCTACAGTAGTTGTGTCTCTGCCCCTCCCACAATGGTGAGATTTCCTGCCAGTAGTTGTGTCTTTGCCCCTCCCACAATGATGACATTTCTCGCCAGTAGTTGTGTCTTTGCCCCTCCCACAATGGTGAGATTTCCCCCACAGTAGTTTGTGTCTCTGCCCCTCCCACATTGGTTAGATTTCCTGCCAGTTGTTTGTGTCCCTGCCCCTCCCACAATGGTGGGATATTTTTTCCGTACTGTGTCTCTGCCTGTCAGAATATCTAATGCCGCGTACACACGATCGGAATTCTCGTCGGAAAAAACTCTGACGGTTTTTCCGACGGAATTCCGCTCAAGCTGTGTTGCCTACACACAGTCACACCAAATTCCGACGGTCAATAACACAGCGGCATAAAACACGTTCGCCTGCACTATAAAAAGGGAAGTTTAATGCTTCCGAGCATGCGTTAAATTGTTTCCGAGCATGCATCGGAATTTTGCGTGTCGGAATTGCATACACACGATCGGAAAATCCATCGGAAAAATTGAGAACAGGTTCTCAATTCAAAGTCCGTTGGAAATTCCGACAGAAAAAGACCGATGGGCATACACACGGTCGGAAAATCCGATGAAAAGCTCCCATCGGACTGTTTCCATCGGAAATTCCGACCGTGTGTACGCCGCATAAGTGATAACACAACATCCTGAACTAGTAAAAAAAAAATGTAAATGCTGGAAGAAGCCTCAAATTCATAAAGCTGCATTTGCATTTAAGGCCTAGGTATGATTTAGTGCTTCCTAGGCAATATTCCTGCTTGATGAATCCAGGTTCTTTGCTGCTGCGATGTGGTGAAGCCGGACTCACTGGTGGGATTTGGTGAAGCCGGACACACTGGTGGGATTTGGTGAAGCCGGTCTCACTGGTGGGATTTGGTGAAGCCGGACTCACTGGTGGGATATGGTGAAGCCGGACTCACTGGTGGGATTTGGTGAAGCCGGACTCACTGGTGGGATTTGGTGAAGCCGGACTCACTGGTGGGATATGGTGAAGCCGGACTCACTGGTGGGATTTGGTGAAGCCGGACTCACTGGTGGGATGTGGTGAAGCCGGACTCACTGGTGGGATGTGGTGAAGCCGGACTCACTGGTGGGATGTGGTGAAGCCGGACTCACTGGTGGGATGTGGTGAAGCCGGACTCACTGGTGGGATGTGGTGAAGCCGGACTCACTGGTGGGATGTGGTGAAGCCGGACTCACTGGTGGGATGTGGTGAAGCCGGACTCACTGGTTGGATTTGGTGAAGCCGGACTCACTGGTGGGATTTGGTGAAGCCGGACTCACTGGTGGGATGTGGTGAAGCCGGACTCACTGGTGGGATGTGGTGAAGCCGGACTCACTGGTGGGATGTGGTGAAGCCGGACTCACTGGTGGGATGTGGTGAAGCCGGACTCACTGGTGGGATGTGGTGAAGCCGGACTCACTGGTGGGATGTGGTGAAGCCGGACTCACTGGTGGGATGTGGTGAAGCCGGACTCACTGGTGGGATGTGGTGAAGCCGGACTCACTGGTGGGATGTGGTGAAGCCGGACTCACTGGTGGGATTTGGTGAAGCCGGACTCTCTGGTGGGATGTGGTGAAGCCGGACTCACTGGTGGGATTTGGTGAAGCCGGTCTCACTGGTGGGATTTGGTGAAGCCGGACTCACTGGTGGGATGTGGTGAAGCCGGACTCACTGGTGGGATTTGGTGAAGCCGGTCTCACTGGTGGGATTTGGTGAAGCCGGACTCACTGGTGGGATATGGTGAAGCCGGACTCACTGGTGGGATATGGTGAAGCCGGACTCACTGGTGGGATGTGGTGAAGCCGGACTCACTGGTGGGATGTGGTGAAGCCGGACTCACTGGTGGGATGTGGTGAAGCCGGACTCACTGGTGGGATGTGGTGAAGCCGGACTCACTGGTGGGATGTGGTGAAGCCGGACTCACTGGTGGGATGTGGTGAAGCCGGACTCACTGGTGGGATGTGGTGAAGCCGGACTCACTGGTGGGATGTGGTGAAGCCGGACTCACTGGTTGGATTTGGTGAAGCCGGACTCACTGGTGGGATTTGGTGAAGCCGGACTCACTGGTGGGATGTGGTGAAGCCGGACTCACTGGTGGGATTTGGTGATGCCGGACTCTCTGGTGGGATTTGGTGAAGCCGGACTCACTGGTGGGATTTGGTGATGCCGGACTCTCTGGTGGGATTTGGTGAAGCCGGACTCACTGGTGGGATTTGGTGAAGCCGGACTCTCTGGTTGGATTTGGTGAAGCCGGACTCACTGGTGGGATTTGGTGAAGCCGGACTCACTGGTGGGATTTGGTGATGCCGGACTCTCTGGTGGGATTTGGTGAAGCCGGACTCACTGGTGGGATTTGGTGAAGCCGGACTCACTGGTGGGATTTGGTGAAGCCGGACTCTCTGGTTGGATTTGGTGAAGCCGGACTCTCTGGTTGGATTTGGTGAAGCCGGACTCACTGGTGGGATTTGGTGAAGCCGGACTCTCTGGTGGGATTTGGACATAAACGAGCAAAAAGCTGAGCAAAACATGGACTGAAAATGTAACCAGCCAGGTAGGAAATGTTTGGACGGATCCCCATTGTGGGTGACAAAGCCGCTGCTGCTTTCATGAATATTTCCAGCGCGGGTTGTGGACGCCGTATGCAATTAACAAGACATCGCTCAGCATGGATGGCAACTGAACCCGCCTGCAGGGGGCGAGGCTGGGCCACCCAAAGCCAGAGAGGTAAGTTATATCTCTGATGACATTTTCTGTCACCTCAAAGCACAGCGAGCTTCCTGCGCCTATCCGAGAATACGACAACCCGACCGCTATTAACCTCTCACTTCCCACAGCCTGACAGCACCGCCTCTTCGTGTCAGCAACTCCCCAACCCCCACCCTAGAGACTCCAAAAGACAAAGCCAATTAGACTATGAGAAATCACAAATGATGGGTGAGAAAAAAAAAAAAGCCAAAAAGGACTGTCACATCCTAATTAGCCAAAAGACCACATGATTAATTCATGAGCTGCAGACAGTGTGCGAACAAGTGTGTGTGTACACTCGATTACCAAAAGTATTGGGACACCTGTCTTTACACGCACATGAACTTTAAGCCTGGGTTCACACGGATGCGAATTTACAGCGGGTTTGATGCGTTTAGGAACACACAGATTCGCAGTTCAGGTAAAAAGTAGAGTATTCCATGGCTTTGGTTCACATCTATGCGTTGCGAATTTGGTGCGAGAAAAAAAAAAGGGTCCTGTGCGCGCTGACTGCGGGGCGATGTGAATTTTTTCTTCATAGGCTTCAATTGAACTTGCAATAAACTCAGTTCTCATCTCTGCGAATCGTTCACTGTCCGCCTCCTGAAATTCACGGTAAAAACGCACCTGTCCACCTCAAAACTCAAGGCAAATTCGCACCTCACACAGGCCAAAAAAAAAAAAAAACGGATCAAGTTCGCAGGACATCACATCGCAGTATTGTGAACCTAGGCTGGTAGCATCCCAGTCTTATGCCGCGTACACACGATCGGAATTCTCGTCGGAAAAAGCTCTGATGGTTTACCCGATGGAATTCCGCCTTGCCTACACACGGTCACACCAAATTCCGACCGCCAAGAACGCGGTGACGTACAACACTACGACGAGCCAAGAAAAAAATCAAGTTCAATGCTTCCGAGCATGCGTCAAATTTTTTTTCGAGCATGCGTGGGGATTTTGCGTGTGGGAATTGCTACAGACGATCGGAATTTCCGATAGAAAGTTTTTTCGTCTGAAAAATTGAGAACCTGCTCTCAAATTTTTGCTGGCGGGAATTCGGCCAGCAAAATTCCGACGGAGCCTACACGCTGTCACATTTTCCGATGAAAAGCTCTCATCAGTCTTTTGCTGGCCGAAATTCCAATTGTGTGTACGCGGCATTAGTCCATAGGGTTCTATATTGAGTTGGTCCAACCTTTGCAGCTATAACAGCTTCAACTCTTCTGGGAAGGCCGTCCACAAGGTTTAGGAGTGTGTCTATCTATGGGAATGTTTGACCATTCTTCCAGAAGCGCATTTGTGAGGTCAGGCACTGATGTTGGCCGAGAAGGCCTGGCTCGCTTTCTCTGCTCTAATTCATCCCAAAGGTGTTCTATAGGGTTGAGGTCAGGACTCTGTGCAGGCCAGTCAAGTTCCTCCACCCCAAACTCGCTCATCCATGTCTTTATGGACCTTGCCTTGTGCACTGGTCCAAATCATTTGGTGGAGGAGGGATTATGGTGTGGGGTTGTTTTTTCAGGTGTTGGACTTGGCCCCTTAGCTGCCTATGCAAACCAAATCGCCTCAGGGTGCTTGCTGCTGGTGTCCATCTGGGTGTAGCATGGTCCTTTACCCCATTGGGTCCTGACATGCTTACATACACATACTAGGGCCAATTTTAGACAGGATCTAATTAACCTACCAGCATGTCTTTGGATTGTGGGAGGAAACCCATGCAGGCACAGGGAGAACATGCAAACTCCATGCAGATGGTGTCATGGTTGGGATTTGAACCAGCGACTCCATTGCTGCTAGGTAAGAGTGCGCTGCCCCTTTCTAGTTCTAGTGAATGAAGCTCTTAAGGCGTCAGCATACCAAGACATTTTGGACAATTTCATGCTCCCAACTTTGTGGGAAGAGTTTGGGGATGACCCCTTCCTGTTCCAACATGACTGCACACCAGTGCACAAAGCAAGGTCCATAAAGACATGGATGAGTGAGTTTGGGGTGGAGGAACTTGACTGGCCTGCTGATCTCAAACCTTCAGCTCCCTCTACATATTTTCTATGGGATTAAGGTCTGGGGACTGGCTAGGCCACTTCAGGACCTTAATATGCTTCTTCTTGAGCCATTCATTAGTTGCCTTGGCCGTGTGTTTTGGGTCATTGTCATGCTGGAATACCCATCCATGACCCATTTTAAATGCCCTGGCTGAGGGAAGGAGGTTCTCACCCAAGATTTCACGGTACATGGCCCCGTCCATCATCCCTTTGATGCGGTGAAGTTGTCCTGTCCCCTCAGCATAAAAACACCCCCAAAGCATAATGTTTCCACCTCCATGTTTGACGGTGGGGATGGTGTTCTTGGGCAAATAGGCAGCATTCCACCTCTTCCAAACACGGCAAGATGAGTTGATGCCAAAAAGCTTGATTTTGGTCTCATCTGACCACAACACTTTCACCCAGTTCTCCTCTGAATCATTCAGATGTTCATTAGCAAATTTCAGACAGGACTGTACAATGTGTATTCTTGAGCAGGAGGACCTTGCGAGGGCTGCAGGATTTCAGTCCTTCACAGCGTAGTGTGTTACCAATTGTTTTCTTGGTGACTATGGTCCCAGCTGCCTTGAGATCATTGACAAGATTCTCCCGTGTAGTTCTGGGCTGATTCCTCACCGTTCTCACGATCATTGAAACTCCACGAGGTGAGAACTTGCATGGAGCCCCAGACCGAGGGAGATCGACAGTTATTTTGTGTTTTTTCCATTTGTGAATAATCGCACCAACTGTTGTCACCTTCTCACCAAGCTGCTTGGCGATGGTCTTGTAGCCCATTCCAGCCTTGTGTAGGTCTATAATCTTGTCTCTGACATCCTTGGACAGCTCTTTGGTCTTGGCCATGGTGGAGAGATTGGAATCCGATTGATTGCTTCTGTGGACAGGTGCCTTTTATACAGGTAACAAGCTGAGATTAGGAGCACTCCCTTTAGGAGAGTGCTCCTAATCTCAGCTCGTTACCTGTAGAGAAGACACCTGGGAGCCAGAAATCTTGCTAATTGATAGGGGATCGAATACTTATTTCACTCATTAAAATGCAAATCAATTTATAACTTTTTTTAAAATGCGTTTTTTTTTTTGGGGATATTTTTGTTCCGTCTCACTGGTAAAATAAACCGACCATTAAAATTATAGACTGATTGTTTCTTTGTCAGTGGGCAAAAGTACAAAGTCAGCAGGGGATCAAATACTTTTTTTTCCCCTCACTGCAATGCCCCGTACACACGGTCGGAAATTTTGACGGAAAATGTCCTATCGGACCATGTTGTCAGAAAATCCGCCCGTGTGTGGGCTCCATCGGAATTTCCGACGGAAAAAATTTGAGATCCTGCTCTCAAATTTTCCGACAACAAAATCCAATCAGACTTTTTCTGGACGTGTGTAGAGAATTCGGACGGACAAAGTGCTACGCATGCTCAGATCAAATTACGAGACCAAAGCTATTGGCTACTAGCCTCTACGTAGTTCCATCGTACGCAACGAACGACACCACGCTCGGAATGATCGGATTTTCCGACAACTTTGTCCAACCGTGTGTATGCAACACCAGTGTCGGACAAAATCTGTCGGAAAAAATCAGACGGATTTTGTGGTCGGAATGTCCGACCGTGTGTACGGGGCATTAGACATGTGCGCCGTCAATAAATTTGTTTTGTTCCGTTCCGTATTAAACTGAATTCATATTTCGTAATTTGTGTCTTCAATTCAATTCGGATTCGTACAAAATATGAATTTTCGTAAACTTTTTGTAACAACTACGAATGTGAGGGGCATTATGAGGGGATCCCACCATCCCTGCGCTGTAATGACTTCCTGTTTTTTTAACTTCATCATAACAAATAATCGTAGTTAACGAACATTTTGTCCGATTCTGTTGTAGTGGAATTTGTACATGTGTACGTGGGCTAAGAAAACAAAAAGGTGCAACATAAAGTACAGTGCTGGGGTAAAAAAAAAAAGTCCCGGCGACCCCTAGCCCACGCTGCATAAATCATAAAGCAGAAACCGTGAAGTGGGCGTTTCTCGCCGAGGGCTCGCACAGGTATAAGATCTCTCTCTGCTCCACCCAAGAACAAGATGGGGGCAAACGCCAATCTCAGGTCCGTTAACCATACAAATCTTTGGCCATTGGAAATGCGTCTCGTCTTTATATTCGGAGCGGAGCGGTCATTACGGTTTATCGCCGGAACTGTGGAAATGAGAAGCCAGGGTGCGATTGGTTATTGCGCAGAACGGGGGCGCTCTGTCAAGCTTGGGTTGTTTAGCGGCGGCGGTGACAGGAAAGGAACAGATTGGTGTTTCGCCCCCCCCCCCCCCCCCCCGTGTCCTGGCCGGGACCGGGCTGTAATTACAGGTTTATTGCCTGTACGGCTGCCGCGTAATGACATGTTTGCAAATTAATTTTTACAGCGCCTGCCATTATCAGATACAGTAGAGGAGGCCTGACCATTAATTACCTCGGCTGTATGTGTAATCCCGGGGAATTAGGGGGGGCCGTAAAAGAATGCCAACAGGAAGCAGATGTGAGAGAAGAGCTTATCGCAAATCGGGAGAGAGCGCACGCTCCGCCGCCGCAATCAACCCCCGAACGCCGCGGGGCGGCCGTTTGCGCTCACCCCCCCCCCGGGGGGTATCTGTGGCAATCCATCTCCGCTTCGTGTCCCCGCACAACCCCAAGGAAATAACAGGCAGCGTCCCTTATTCACTATAAAGAAGGTTATTACCCGAAATATATTAAAGCCGAATGCCAGGCGAAGATAAAGTACATACGCGGGATTAGACTTCATTGCTAAAGGATCTGCTTCTATGTCCGTCCAGTTCTGAGATTTATACAGCTCTGCCACACAGCACATCCCCCATCTAGGGAGGATGGAGACCTGGTCTTTGTCTGCTGTAATTAGATTACAGGTCTCGTCCCCCCCCCCCCCCCACCCACTGTTTGTTTGTGAGAGATGGCATCAAAATGGGTGAAGCGTATCTAAGATAAGGTGCCCAAAATCAGTAGAGAAGCCAAATTGCAGTCCTTCTACCGACCGGAAGAAAAAATGACAATGGCAGTGGGGTCGGGGATGACTTCAAGATTATGATGTTATCAGTCTGCTGCAGACAAGGGAAAGCATTTCCTCGGTCTCCTCTCCCCCCAGTGATCAGACTGTACATTGTAACTTCGTAGCAAGGTGAGAGGATGGAGCTGGAACCGCACAGGCACCAGGGTTTACATGATCGCGAGGCGGCATCGCAGTCCATGAAGTAGATCTTCTGATGATGCCGAACAAAGATGGTGCTGTCCTCCTGGAGAGTTGGCAGCATTACAAGTCTGCCCCAATAAGTGCAACATTATATATATATATACCTTTTATATATATATATAGTGACTCTGCCTAGGCTGAGATGATATCATAAAAAAAAAAACTTGTTTGAACTCCAGTCCAGTGACTCTGCCTAGGCTGAGATGATGTCACAGTCAATAGTCTGCTGCAGAAAGGAAGAAGCACATTTCCTTGGTCACCCCTCCCCCAGTGCCAGTGACTTTACCTAGGCTGAGATGATGTCATCAGTCTGCTGCAGAAAGGAAGAAGCACATTTCCTCAGTCACCCCTCCCCCAGTGCCAGTGCCTCTACCTAGGCTGAGATGATGTCATCAGTCTGCTGCAGCAAAGAAGAAGCACATTTCCTTGGTTTCCCCTCCCCCGGTGCCAGTGATTCTGCCTAAGGCCCAGGGGTCTCCAAACTATAGCCCTCCAGTTTTTTTAGGAACTACAATTCCCATCATGCTTAGTCATGTCTGTGAATTTCAGAGTTTTACAATGCTTCATGGGACGTGTAGTTCTGCAACAGCTGGAGGGCCTTAGCTTGGAAATCCCTGGCCTAAGCTGAGATGATGCCATCAGTCTGCTGCAGCAAGGAAGACGCACATTTCCTCGGTCTCCCCTCCTCCAGTGCCAGTGACTTTACCTAGGCTGAGATGATATCATCAGTCTGCTGCAGCAAGGAAGAAGCATTTCCTCGGTCTCCCCTCCCCCAGTGCCAGTGACTTTACCTAGGCTGAGATGTTGCCAACAGTCTGCTGCAGCAAGGAAGAAGCATTTCCTCGGTCTCCCCTCCCCCAGTGCCAGTGACTTTACCTAGGCTGAGATGTTGCCAACAGTCTGCTGCAGCAAGGAAGAAGCATTTCCTCGGTCTCCTCTCCCCCAGTGCCTAGGGTGACCACGTGTCCCGTATTGCCCGGGACAGTCCCAAATTTTGCAGGTCTCTCCCGGCCAATACAGTGTCCCGGAATTAAACTGACACAGCCACCCTCCGGGCCAATCTGATGCCCCCAAAAAAGGCCGCCACATGACCGTAGCACTCACTGACAGTACTTGTTCTGGCCGGGAATGTCTGGAGTAGTGATGTCCAGTTCATGAACGAATCGTTCTTTTGAATCGATTCTTTTCAGTGAACTGGATGAGTCGATTCATCTGAGTGAACTGATCCGTTTGAAACAGTTCACTATGCACTCAATACATAGCATAGCAGAGCAGGCCTGCTAAATGGTAATATGATCCTAGAGTGAGAGAGCTCGGCCCCTCCCTGCAACCAATCAGCGACAAGAGTCAGGAGTACACACTAAACCGAGTTAAAGAATCATACGAGTTACCGAGTTAAAGAATCATATGAGTTATTAGAACTCAGTACACTGAAAGAACCATGAGTCCCCACCAGAACAAGATGTAGAACAACACACTGAATCAGTGATCAGTAGTACATTACAGACTGCTTTCAAGACAGAGAGGACAGAGTCATGATAAGAAGATATCCTCATTCAGATTAATTATTTAACCCTTTAGTATTTAGTTGGTTTATCCTAAAGGAAATATGCATGTTAAAAGGGAAAAATATCCCTTCTGGGACATGTGTCTAATTTAGTAACTATATAACTGAATGAGAGAGCAGTCTCATTTTTATAACACACAAAAATAAATTTTATCCTGCTTTATAGTATATTTTTCTGCTGTCTGCGTAATATTGTTCTGCGTTCTGGTCCTGAGATTTCCATGCCCCTTGGATTTTTTATTTTTTTTTTGGTGTGGTGATAGCTAAGGTGTGAATAAATCATTGTTTATGTGCATGCCCTACGCACATTTATTCACATTAGTTTTTATTTTATTTATTCTTTCACTTAACAATCCCCTATGTGATAGTTTGTTGAAGTGACAGGTTCTCTTTATTGCATCTGGGGTGTGTTATATGATCATATGAGTATAGGATTGTGCTCAGTAACCTGGGTAGCAGGTGTTCTGTCAGATAAAGCAATCTATAGGAGCAGCCAATATTGTCACTTATGGTGACGCACAAACAGTTGTGTAAACGCTAAGCCTGTTTTTGTGCGTGTGAATTGCATTCTGATGGGCCAACTTCACAGTTAAGCTTGATAGCCATCAGATTTGTCCGTAGTCTTTACAGTGCATAATGAGGCCCCTTTTACACTTGTGTGACTTGTCCTGCGACTTGGGACTACAAAGTCGCATGACAAGTGGTACCCCACGATTTCCAATGAGTACCATTCATATCTGTGCGTCTTCCAGTCACAGCGACTTCAAAGTAGTCACTGCACTACTTTGGTCTTATTTTGATGCGACTTGAGGCAGAGACATCAAGATTACATAAGTATTTCTTCAAGTCGCATCAAAATCTCATCAAAGTCACAGTAAAAATTGTGGCAAAAATTGCATGACTTTCAAGTTGCTTTAGTGTGAAAGGAGCCTAAGGCCCGGTTCACACTGCTGCGGTGCGGGAGATCGCACTGCAGTTCAAATCATATGCGATCTCTGTGCGATGCAAATTCAGCCAAACAGATAGTATGGCTGAATTCGCATCGCATTCGGCCCAAAATCGCACAGGACCCTTTTTTCGGTCCGCAGCAGAATCGGATCGCATGGTGTTCTCACCATGCGATCCGATTCCTGTCCGAGTTTTCAGATCGCACTGCGATATGCGAGCTGATATGGGGGTGTCATTAAAATTTCACTGACACTCCCAGCAGCTCGCATAGGGCAGTGTGAACTGCCGGCGGGAGACATGCGGTGCGGGAACCCGCAGTAGATTCGCAGCGTTCCCGCACCGCAGCAGTGTGAACCGGGCCTAACGATTGGATTTTACTATCGTGGGTAGTAAAATCCAAATTTTTCCTGTGCATGCGCTGTAAAGACAACGGAAAAATCTGATGGCTAGCAATGTTAACTGTGAAGTTGCCCCATCAGAATGAGGTTCACATGCACAAAAATCCGCTTTTCATTTACACAGCTTTTTGTGGGTCAGTCTGACACAACAACAATAGGATTGGGCTCTGAGAAAGGAAAATACAAGAAAAAACCTCCCCAGGACCTGCCAACCTTCTGTGAAGAATCATTCTTTTGATTCTAATCATTTAAGAAGGTTGAGTCAGAGCTGTGGTTCACTTGCTTGTCAGTAGACTCAGCAAGTGAACCGAAGAACCGAAGAATCGATTCATTGAATCGGTTCATTTCAGTGAGTAGTTCGAAATGAACCGATTCAGTTAAAAGATCCGGACTTCCCATCACTAGTCTGGAGGAGCACAATCCCCGCCCCCTGCTTTTGATTGGAGAAATTATAAATCCCGCCTCTTGTGTCTAATCACTGTGTTTTGATTTGTTCTGATTTTTTTAAAGTGGAGGGGGAGTGTCCCTGAATGGCAGTTTGGAAATGGGGTCACCCTACCAGTGCCTCTACCTAGGCTGAGATGATGTTATCAGTCTTCTGCAGCAAAGAAAAGGCATTTCCTCAGTCTCCCCTCCCCCACTGCCAGTGACTCTACCTAGGCTTTAATGATGTCATCAGTCTGCTGCAGCAAAGAATAAGCATTTCCTCTGTCTCCCCTCTGCCAGTGACTCTGCCTAGGCTTAGATGATGTCATCAATCTGCTGCAGCAAGGAAGAAGCATTTCCTCAGTCCCCCTCCCTCAGTGTCCAGACTGCAATATTGAAACTGTGTAGCAACTCACAAGGTAAAAGGCTGCAGCAGGGGGCTGATCTGTGTCAGACAATTGTAAGCACACCTGGATTTACATGATTGTGTCACTTCTGGGCCGGCGTCTCAGGCTAGGAAGTAGACAGTGACCCTAAATGATGCCTAAATATAGGTGGCACCTCCCTTCTAGGGGGAAAAATGTAGATGAAGGCATTTTACTGTAAACTTTGTGAGAGGTAATACATACCTGGAAGGGTTACACTGACACATACATGCATGGTTTAAACATGAACATGTATCTGATGCTAGGTCAGCCTCAGGAGCATGCAATGATTGCAGCATGCATCACATGTGCTCTCATGGCCAGTTGCGGCGCCCTCGCTTGGCCGGTTTTATACATTTGTGATCAGAACATTTTGCCAGCTGCCATTCCGTTTTCCACCTTGCATGATCGTCTTGCCCTTTAAGAGCTCTCCCACCTGTTGTAAGCGGCGGGCGCATTACCTCGCTCCCGCCATGGCGGGCTGGCATAGCCTATTGGCCTCTCTTCCCGTAATGAAGACATTAGCGCCCCCCCCCCCTCCTCGCCTTCGCCTCTCTAATGAATCAAGTAGCAATTTTCAATTTTTAATGAAAGCTCAGCGGCGAGGCGGAGACGAGCGGCCGTATCGCTTACCGGCACTTCACCAGACAGAGCGGGCCACGGAGAGCAAGGATCCTTATTCTAATGTCGCTAATTGGCTGGAGCAGCGCTTTGTATAGGAGTAATTTCTACACACAGACGGGAAACATGCTCCAGCACCACTCTATATGTAAAGTGCAATAAACAATATATATATATTCTGAACTCCGGCCACAGAAACTTTTAAAAGTGATTGTAAAGCTTCCAATTTTTCTTTTTTTAAATAACAAACATGTTGTACTTACCTGATCTGTGCCCCTCTTCTCAGGTCCCCACCGGCGCTCTCCGCTCCTTCTCCTCCTCTCCGTGGACTCTTTTAGGAAGCCACTTCCTACAGGGGGGACACCTGTTGGCTTGCTCCTGAGGTGTGCTGCCTGCATCCATAGACACAGACAGCACAGCTCAGCCCCGCTCCCTGCATCCATAGACACACACAGCACGGCTCAGCCCCACTCCCTGCATCCATAGACACACGCAGTGCGGCTCAGCCCCGCTCCCTGCATCCATAGACACACACAGCATTGCTCAGCTCCGCTCCTTGCATCCATAGACACACACAGCACAGCTCAGCCCCGCTCCCTGCATCCATAGACACACACAGCACAGCTCAGCCCCGCTCCCTGCATCCATAGACACACACAGCGGGTCTGAAGCCCCGCTCCCTGCATCAATAGACACAGACAGCACGGGTCAGCCCCGCTCCCTGCATCAATAGACACACACAGTGCGGCTCAGCCCCGCTCCCTGCATCCATAGACACACACAGCGCGGCTCAGCCCCGCTCCCTGCATCCATAGACACAGTCAGCATGGCTCAGCCCCGCTGCATGCATCCTGACACACAGTGCGGCTCAGCCCCGCTCCCTGCATCCATAGACACACACAGCGCGGCTCAGCCCCGCTCCCTGCATCCATAGACACACACAGCACGGCTCAGCCCCGCTCCCTGCATCCATAGACACAGTCAGCATGGCTCAGCCCCGCTGCATGCATCCATAGACACACACAGTGCGGCTCAGCCCCGCTCCCTGCATCCATAGACACACACAGCGCGGCTCAGCCCCGCTCCCTGCATCCATAGACACAGACAGCACGGCTCAGCCCCGCTCCCTGCATCCATAGACACAGTCAGCATGGCTCAGCCCCGCTGCATGCATCCATAGACACACACAGCGCGGCTCAGCCCCGCTCCCTGCATCCATAGACACACACAGTGCAGCTCAGCCCCGCTCCCTGCACCCATAGACACACACAGCGCGGCTCAGCCCCGCTCCCTACATCCATAGACACAGACAGCATGGCTCAGCCCCGCTCCCTGCATCCATAGACACAGACAGCACAGCTCAGCCCCGCTCCCTGCTCACAGAATTTTGATTGACAGCAGCAGGAGCCAATAGCTCCCTCTGCTGCCTCTGTGAGCAGGGAGAGAGGAGAGAGCCGCTATAGACGGGCAAAGCACCAGAACCCAACTTTAAATAAAACCTTTCTATTTTTATCACATAACTTTTTTTAGGCTCAGTGACATCATCACTGGGCGTCTGTGCTCCTCAATGTAATGGGGGGGGGGGGATTCCGTCTGATCCTAATGGGAGTGCTGATTGCCACTTTTAACAAGCTGCTGGCAGGCTTCTACAGGCTTTCAAGAAGTGCTGAAGCCTGCTAGAAGCCTGTTTAAAGTGGCAATCAGCACTCCCATTAGGATCTGTGTTCAACATATGCAGACTGAAGTTGAATGGTACTTTAAAAGCTTCAACAAAGCTTGCTAAAAGCTCTGCACAGTGGTGGCAGAGTAGTGCAGAGTATTGGCAGAGCGTTGCACAGTGGTGGCGGTGGCAGAGCATTGCACAGTGGTGGCAGAGTAGGCAGAGCATTGCACAGTGTGGCAGAGCATTGCACAGTGGTGGCAGAGTAGGCAGAGTATTGCACAGCGGTGGCAGAGCATTGCACAGTGGTGGCAGAGTAGGCAGAGTATTGCACAGCGGTGGCAGTGTATTGACCAGCGCTGTGGGCACTACACATCCAGCCCACAGCGCTGGTCCCGTCTCCCTTCTCTGTACCGATCGGTACAGAGAGGGGAGGGAGGAACCGGCGTCATGACGTGACGCCGGTTTGTGTACATGTGATCGCTCCGTCATTTGACGGAGCGATCACGTGGTAAACGGCCGCTATCAGCGGCCGTTTACCGTGATCCGTGATGCGCCGGGTCCTCGGGACCCGGCGGTCACGGATGTTCCCGAGTGCGCGCCCCAGGGGGCGCGCGGGAGCAAGTTTCTGAGAGGACGTCCGTAGGACGTCCACTCAGGGAAACCCGACCGCGCTGTAGACGTCTTTCGACTATAGCGCGGTCGGCATGTGGTTAAACAAGCTGCTGGCAGGCTTCTACAGGCTTTCAAGAAGTGCTGAAGCCTGCTAGAAGCCTGTTTAAAGTGGCAATCAGCACTCCCATTAGGATCTGTGTTTAAAATTTAAACTTATAAAGTTAAAACATTCATAACTGGAGCTGAATAGTACTTTAAGGCCAGTTTCACACAGGATTCAGCTTGTATAAGAACAGTGTGAACTTAGGGTTGCCACCTCATCCTTTAAACCCGAACACATATTAATTACACAGGTTCTGTGGCTGATTAAGGTGGTAATTAAACTCACTTGGTGCCTTATCTGCATTAAACTAGCCTCAGAACCCGTGTAATTCAGATGTGTTCGGGTTTAAAGGGATTGAGGTGGCAACTCTATGTGAACTGCATTTGCAGAGCTTTCAGCAAGCTTTGTTGAAGCTTTTAAAGAACCATTCAACTCCAAGTTTGTAATTGTTGATCACAGATCCTAATGGGAGTATTGATTGCTGCTAGCAGGCTTCAGCACTTCTCAAAGCTTGCTGAAAACCTGCTGAAGCCTGCTAGCAGCTTGTTTAAAGTGGCAATCAACGCTCCCATTAGGATCTGTGTTCAACATATGCAGACTGAAGTTGAATGGTACTTTAAAAGCTTCAACAAAGCTTGCTAAAAGCTCTGTGAATTAGAGTTACCACCTCATCCCTTTAAAACCGAACACATACTAATTACACAGGTTCTGTGGCTGATTAAGGTGTTAATTAAACTCACTTGGTGCCTCATCTGCATGAAATTAGCCTCAGAACCTGTGTAATTCATATGTGTTTTTTTTTAAAGGGATGAGGTGGCAACTCTACTGTGAATGCTTTCTCAAAACTCGCTGTTCACACTGATCTTATCTCACAAGCTGAAGGTGGGTGGAGGACCAGGTGTGTAGGTGCTTTCATCACCCTGGTCGCTCTCCGTAGACTCTACTCATAGACATGAATAGACAGTAATAAGAACACGACAGGGGATCCAAACAGGGCCGTTTTTAAGGCAGGGCAAAAGGGACAGCTGCCCTGGGCCCAGTCATTGTTGTGGGGCCCAAAGCAGCTGCCTCATACTTGCCAACTATCCTGGTTTAAAGTCCCTCGTCCCTTGAGGTTTTAGTCCTGTGCTGTGTCCCGATATCTCAGTGTGAAGTGCTGCTATTAATGCTGCCCAGCTCTGCCCTATTGTTGTGTACAGATGACTCACCTGCAGACCCTGTGTTTACATGTAAATTACCGGCATTCATATGTAAATTGTGGCGGCATTCATATGTAAATAGCTGCGCCCGGCGGCATTGATATGTATATCATGCCCCCCTGAGGTCATATGCACAGTAATCTCTAACAGCCAATCAACAAGCAGAAATCATGTGCTGTAACCTCTAGCAACTGATCAGTGAGCCGTAATGTGTGCTGTAACCTCTAGCAACCAGTCAGTGAGCGGTAATGATACACTGTAACCTCTAGCAACCAATTGCAATAGCTGCCTGATCTAATACAGTAAACTGATTTTGTTGCTATTTATTGTATGTCTCAGAGCAGGTGGAGAGCAAAACTGCATGGGGGGGGGGGCCAAGAAAAGTTTTGCCCAGGGTCCAATCAATATAAAAGACGGCCCTAGGTCCAAACCCCCCCCCCCCCCCCCCCCCCCCCCCCCCCCGTTTTATGTCTCTCTGGCAGCAAACAGCCCCTTGAAATAACAGTTTTTTTTAGCATTTATCAACTTTTTTTTTTTTTGTTCCGAAAATTTTAAAAAACGACTTCTGCTTCTCGTGATGTTTTGTGAGATAAGGAAAATGGGAAGGGAGAGCAGCTGTGACACGCTGGACGTGGCGGCTCCCTCCCGTATTCCAGGATTTGCTTAGATTGTAACCGCACAGCGCTGCGGCCTGATAAGAGCCCCCTGGACAGAAGAGATAAGTAACCTCAGCCAAAGGAAACGCGGTCGCGAGCTCCTATCATCGGCCCCCGTGAGGAGCGCCGCTCGTCCCCCACGGCCTGTCCTGAAGAGGGAGCAGGAAGAGTGACAAAAGGAGCGGCAAAGAAAACGCCGGGGCTACCGCCAACAAAGGAACATGTCCTCTGTACGAGGAGATAAGAAGATGGTCCTCAGCCGGAGACAAGGACCCGGGGCCCGCTCAGCCGGCGCCACATGCTGATGGGGCAAATGTGGAGGCATCTATTGCCGCAACGCTTCGTCTCCGCAGTTAGTGCAAACCGCAGGCAGCTGGTTATCTGTCTGACATCCTGGGTGACCACAAACATCTCTGCAGAGGGAGATATCGGAGAGTCAACAACGACTTCCCGCCGCAGCCGGCAATCTCTGGAGAAACAGCTGGCAGTGCCCAGGGTTATTGGGGGGGGGGGGGGGGGAGGCACATGGCCCTCTGTGATCTGCAGTTTGAGAAAATGTAGGGAAGATGCGATCAGCGGAAGGGTAGATGGCTACGTAAAGAGTTGCTTCCAAATAAAATGCCAACTAAAAGGCAGCGTTTGTATTTTTAATTATGGCAGCACAGTGGCCTAGTGGTTAGCACATCTGCCTGTCAGCACTGGAGACCTCAGTTAAAACCCTAACCAGGCGATATCTGCATGGAGTTTGCATGCGCTCCCTGTGCTTGTGTGGGTTTCCCTCTGCACTCCAAAGACATGCTGGTAGGTCCATTGGTTCGGAATCGTTGGCCAACATTTGTGTGACCGTTGTGTATGCAAGACAAGTTGGAGCCAACATCCTTTGAACAAAAATCCAGGTTTTGTTGGCTCCTTGGACACACGGACTTATGTGCATGTACAGTTTATAAACCATGGTGTAAATTATGGCAGCAATATAAATGTCTAGAATAAAAAATAGAATAGAATAAAGAATTGTATCGTCGCCCCGAAAAAAAACAGTAATGATAAGGGGGGAATTTCCTCATTACATCTCCCATAAAGAACTACATTTCCCATGATTCCTCTTCTCACGCCCACTCAAAGTGGAGTGCTTTGGGAGTGGCCTAGATCAGAAATCTCCAAACAGTAAAAGGACCACATCGTATATTTTACAAATATTTGCAGGCCATAAAAAACCCCCATCAGAGTCCCTCCTTACATCAGGGTCCCCATCTCTGCACATTACAGTCCCCCCTTAGATCACATTCCCAGTCAGAGACCCCCTTTAAATCAGAGACCCCCCTTACATCAGAGTTCTCTTTACATTACAGTCCCCCCTTAAATCACAGTTCCAATCAGAGATCCCCTTACATCAGAGTACCACCTTACATTAGGGCCCCCATCAGAGTTCCCTTCATATCACATCCCCCAGAGTTCCCCCTTAAATTAGGGTCCCCATTAGAGACACTCCTTACATCAGAGCCCCCCTTAGATCACAGTCCCCATCAGAGACCCCCCTTACAACAGGGTCCCCATCACAGTTCCCTTCACATTACAGTTCCTCCTTAGATTACAGTCTCCGTCAGAGTTCCCCCTTACAATAGGGTCCCCATCAGTGACCCCCCTTACATCAGAGTCCCCCTTACATTAGGTTCCCCATCAGTGACCCCCCTTACATCAGAGTCCCCCTTACATTAGGTTCCCCATCAGTGACCCCCCCTTACATCAGAGTCCCCCTTACATTAGGTTCCCCATCAGTGACCCCCTTTACATCAGAGTCCCCCTTACATTAGGTTCCCCATCAGTGACCCCCCTTACATCAGAGTCCCCCTTACATTAGGTTCCCTATCAGAGACCCCCCTTACATCAGAGTTCCCTTTACATTACAGTCCCCCTTAGATCACAGTTCCCATCAGAGACCCCCCTTACATCAGAGTCCCCATCCTAGTACCATCTTACATCACAGCCCCCATCAGAGTTCCCTTCACATCACATCCCCCAGAGTTCCCCCTTAAATTAGGGTCCCCATTAGAGACACCCTTTACATCAGAGTCCCCCTTAGATCACAGTCCCCATAAGAGACCCCCCTTACATCAGGGTCTCCATCACAGTTCCCGTCACATTACAGTCCCCCCTTAGATTACAGTCTCCATCAGAGTTCCCCCTTACATCACAGCCCCCATCAGAGTTCCCTTCACATCACAGCCCCATCAGCGTCCCCCCCTTACTTTAGGATCCCCATCAGAGACCCCCCTTACATCAGAATCAGAGTCCCCAATTAAATTGCGTTTGCGTTTGAATCAGAGACCATAGGCAGCCTTTGATGACCTCAATCTCCAAGCTGCCGGCCAGATAAAATCTTGTAGTGGGCTGGATGTGGCCCGCTAGGCATAGTTTAGAGACCCTGACCTAGATTGACAAATGGGAGTGTCCTATGCAAATTGTACCTGATTGCAGGTAGGTGGGCGGGGCCTAGGATCATCCAAGGGTGGGCAGGGCCTAGGCGTCTCTTATATGTTGTTTGACAAGCTAGGGCTTGTAAGGAACAGTAACCACAATTCCAGCCTTTCCCCTTGTGATGTCATAGTGCCTGTAGGCCGATCGGGAACAGCACAACGCAAAGGGTGACAATGCAGCGATTTGTATAGAGAGGAAGTTGTGTTGTCAACCTATTAGAGGAATTAGATCGGTCAGTTGCTGGGGACCCCGGATGCATTACTGACACTGCTTGCCATGTTTAGGAAAAGACACATGTTTAATACTGACAGGATTTTATTACATTGTATATTCCACTTCATTATCATAGTTCCACTTTAAAGTAGAACTAAAGGCGAAACTTTCTTTTATTTTGGATAGAATAAGGGAGGGTTATAACCCCTGTCAGTTTTTTTTTGCCATCTGTGTCCTAATGGGGAGATTTCCCTTCACTTCCTGTCCTATCGACACAACAGGAAGTGAGAGAAAATTCCTCCAAAGTGAGGGAATCCTGTTGTGTCCCCATTGGAAGATTTACTTTTTATTCCTGTTCTGGTGACAACCGAAAAATTGGAATTTAATTTATAGTGATAATGATAAACAGGACAAATAGAGAGGGAGAATCTCCCTAATGGGGGCACAGACAGCAATAAAACCTGACAGGGGTTCTAATCCCTCTCCACTCTATCCAAAACTAAAATAAAGGTTTTTCTTTAGTTATACTATAACAAGGAAGCAGAAACATTCCCGTCACCCATTCAGGAATATGGGAGTTCCAGTGACCTGATGGGCTGTCAGCGTATTAGATGGAGAATTAATCAATAACTCCGTTTTATGATAAAACTGTTGGCTTGAGGCAAATCGATCATCAGATCCATTTTATGTACATAAAGAGTCCTCCTAAAACTTCCAGGTATTTATTATTTATCACACCTCTGACAGACATCACAGGACCCCCCCCTGACAAGGCCTTCATCTGCTTGTCTCTCAAGAAGGAAGGAGCCATCTTTGTTCAGGCATCATCCAGGGTCACCATCTGATCCATAGAGACACAAAGAGGCTGAAAAAGGCTGAAGGACATCAGCAGCACTGAGATACAACAGGATAAGAACAAGGGAAAAACTGTATTTTATAGAAACAATTGTTTATTATGTACAGATGAAACAAGAATGTCATCCTGGCAGAGTTTACGTCTATTTTAAAGAAAATTTCCTTTCCTTTAGCCCAGAGTTCCCCTTTAGCCCCGGGATTCCTTATTTAGCCCAGAGTTCCTTTTTAGCCTGGGGTTCCTAACTTGCCTGAGGTTTCTATTCAGCCTGGAGTCCCTCTTTAGCCCGGAGTTTATAGTGAGCCCAGGGTTCCTATTTAGCCTGGAGTTCCTATTTAGCCCAGACTTCCTCTTTAGCCCAGAGCTTTTCTTTAGCTCGGAGTTCCTCTTTAGCCCAGAGTTTCTCTTTATCCTAGAGTTCCTCTTTAGCCCAAAGTTCTGCTTTAGCCCAGAGTTCCTCGTTATCTCAGAGTTCTTCTTTATCCCGGAATTCCTCTTCATCCTGGCGTTCCATTTTAGTCTGGAGTTCCTCTTTAGCCCAGAGTTCTATTTTAGCCAGAGGTTCCTCTTTATCCAGGAGTTCCATTTTATCCCGGAGTTCCTCTTTATCCTGGAGTTCAACATTAGTCCAGAGTTCTACTTTATCCCTGAGTTCCTCTTTATCCTGGAGTTCCACTTTAGTTCCAAGTTCTATTTTAGCGAGGAGTTCCTCTTTATCCTGGAGTTCCTCCTTATCCCAGAGTTCCTCTTAATTCAGAGTTCCATTTTAGCCCAGAGTTCTACTTTAGCTAGGAGTTCCTATTAATCCTGGAGTTCCACTTTAGCCCGGAGTTCTATTTTAGCCAGAGGTTCCTCTTTATCCCAGAGTTCCTCTTTATCCAGGAGTTCCATTTTAGCCTGGAGTTCCTCTTTAGTCCGGAGTTCCTCTTTATCCTGGAGTTCAACTTTAGTCCAGAATTCTACTTTATCCTGGAGTTCCTCTTTATCCTGAAGTTCCACTTTAGTTCAGAGTTCTACTTTAGCGAGGAGTTCCTCTTTATCCCGGAGTTCCTCTTTATCCCGGAGTTCCTCTTTATCCAGGAGTTCCATTTTAGCCTGGAGTTCCTCTTTAGTCCGGAGTTCCTCTTTATCCTGGAGTTCAACTTTAGTCCAGAGTTCTACTTTATCCTGGAGTTCCTCTTTATCCTGGAGTTCCACTTTATCCTGGAGTTCCACTTTAGTTCAGAGTTCTACTTTAGCGAGGAGTTCCTCTTCATCCCGGAGTTCCTCTTTATCCCGGAGTTCCTCTTTATCCCGGAGTTCCTCTTTATCCTGGAGTTCCTCTTTAGCCCAGAGTTCCTCTTTAGCCCAGAGTTTCTCTTTAGCCCGGAATCTCTCTTTAGCCCGGAGTTTCACTTTAGCCCGGAGTCTCTCTTTAGCCTGGAGTCTCTCTTTAGCCTGGAGTCTCTCTTTAGCCCAGAGTTCCACTTTAGCCCAGAGTTCCACTTTAGCCAGGAGTCTCTCTTTAGCCTGGAGTTCCTCTTTAGCCCGGAGTCTCTCTTTAGCCCAGAGTCTCTCTTTAGCCTAGAGTCTCTCTTTAGCCCAGAGTTCCACTTTAGCCAGGAGTCTCTCTTTAGCCCGGAGTTCCTCTTTAGCCTGGAGTTCCTCTTTAGCCCGGAGTCTCTCTTTAGCCCAGAGTCTCTCTTTAGCCCAGAGTCTCTCTTTAGCCCAGAGTTCTCTCTTTAGCCCGGAGTTTCTCTTTATCCCAGAGTTCTCTCCTTAGCCCGGAGTTCCTCTTTACCCCGGAGTTCCACTTTAGCCCGGAGTCTCTCTTTAGCCCGGAGTTCCTCTTTAGCCCGGAGTCTCTCTTTAGCTCAGAGTTCCTCTTTAGCCCGGAGTCTCTCTTTAGCCCGGAGTTCCTCTTTAGCCCGGAGTCTCTCTTTATCCCAGAGTTCTCCTTTAGGAGTCTTTTATTGGAATAGTAAACAGAAGACGTTCTCTCGGATTGTCGCACGCCGTCATGTTTTATAGGCTGACACCATTCACAGGAAGGTGTCATATGTTGGAAGGGTCTCGTTTTCCTCGTAACCCACCAATAACACCTTTCAACGGCTGAACCGCAACATGTTCCGCGTCTCGGTAAAAAGCGACGGCGAGGTGCGATGGCCCGCCGACCTTCAGCGGGCAGCCGGGTCGCAGTTAATCCCACATAAAAACTAATGAGGCCGTCTGTCCTTTACAGCCGAGATGTGTAATTGTGTCAGCTGGCGGTTCAGGCTGCCGGCTCACGCCGCCTATTTGGGAAGGCCACGGACCACTAAAGATGAGATTTCATTTGTCCCCGAGTCAACGCTGCTACCGTGTCATTAGCCCGCTAGCTGCGCCGAGCGGAACCATTCCTAGGCGAGGGGCAAGTTCTGCCGCAGTATTAAAGTTTATGAGCTGTGAAGACAGGCGGCAACAGGGGTCATCCGCTGCGATTTTCCAAACGACTGCGCCGCTGTAACCATCATTGCGCTGTGAACCCGGAGCTGCAGGATCAGGAAAATAGAGATTTCTGACTATTCTGAGTAAATAGCCGCCAAAATATTTGTAAAGTAATAACATTACCATTGTGACTCCCATCCCAGGCTGGATGTATGTCTTCCCAGCTAGACTGAATCGCACAAATGTCCATAAATAAATCCCTTCACAATATACAGCGGCAGCATCAATGTTCACAAAAGCTCCTCCTTTTATCATTAAAAAGTCCTTAAACTCCATCTAGTGACTTTGTCTAGACCAGAGATGATGTCATTAGTCTGCTGCAGACAGGAGAAAGCACTTCCTCAGTCTCACCTCCCCCAGTGATCAGACTGTACATTGTAACTATCTAGCAAGTCACAAGGTAAGAGGCTGCAGCAGCGGGTTTCCCCGCTTCCAATTCGCCTGACAGGAGACTATGACCGGCTCTCAATGTAGCTGGTTCACACATCTCCGGGCCGGCTGCGGAGCGGATTGCACGGGGGTCCTGTGCGCCTTTTGTTCCGTTTCAGGTCCGAATTCAGGCAAAAATTTGGGCCTGAAACAGAGAACAGGGACACATCGGAACCCTGCTGTGAGTCGCATGCAAATTAAGTGTGAACACAACCTAATATGGAGTTGCCCCCCCCCCCCCATGGCCATTAATATGGAGTTACCTCCTCCACCCAGGGTCATTAATATGGAGTTACCTCCTCCCCCCCATGGACATTAATGTGGAGTTGCCCCCTCCACCCAAGGTCATTAATATGGAGTTACCTCCTCCCCCCCACAGACATTAATATGGAGTTGCCTCCTCCACCCAAGGTCATAAATATGGAGTTACCCCCCCCCCCATGGACATTAATATGGAGTTACCTCCTCCCCTCCATGGACATTAATATGGAGTTGCCTCCTCCACCCAAGGTCATTAATATGGAGTTACCTCCTCCCCCCATGGACATTAATATGGAGTTGCCTCCTCCACCCAAAGTCATTAATATGGAGTTACCTTCCCCCCCCCATGGACATTAATATGGAGTTGCCTCCTCCACCCAAGGTCATTAATATGGAGTTACCTCCCCCCCCATGGACATTAATGTGGAGTTGCCTCCTCCACCCAAGGTCATTAATATGGAGTTACCTCCCCCCCCATGGACATTAATATGGAGTTGCCTCCTCCACCCATGGACATTAATATGGAGTTACCTCCTCCCCCCCATGGACATTAATATGGAGTTACCTCCTCCCTCCAAGGTCATTAATATGGAGTTACCTCCTCCCCCCATGGACATTAATATGGAGTTACCTCCTCCCCCCCCCCATGGACATTAATATGGAGTTACCTCCTCCACCCAAGGTCATTAATATGGAATTACCTCCTCCCCCCCATGGACATTAATATGGAGTTGCCTCCTCCACCCAAGTTCATTAATATGGAGTTACCTCCTTCCCCCCATGGACATTAATATGGAGTTGCCTACTCCACCCAAGGTCATTAATATGGAGTTACCTACCTTCCCCCCATGGACATTAATATGGAGTTGCCTTAGTCAACACAACCAAACCCACTCATTAATATACAGTTACCCCCCCCCCCATGGACTTTAATATGGAGTTACCTCCTTTCCCCATGGACATTAATATGGAGTTGCCTCCTCCCCCCCATGGAAATTAATATGGCTTTGCCTCCTCCCCCAATGGCCATTAATATGGAGTTACCTCCTTCCCCCATGGACATTAATATGGAATTACCTTCCTTCCCATGGACATTAATATGGAGTTGCCTCCTCCACACATAGACATTAATATGGAGTTGCCCCCTCCAAAGGCAATTAACATGGCGCTACCTCCTCCCCCCATAATCATCAATATGAAGTTGCCTCCCCCACCAGGCCATTATTATGGGACTGCCTCATTCTCCCCATCATCTTCCACTCTTCTGGGACTTTCCACAATATTTTGGGGGGTGTCTGTGGGAAATTGGGCCCATTTGTGAGGTCAGGTATTGATGTTGGATGAGAAAACCTGGCTCACCATTGTCATTCCAGTTCATCCCAAAGCTGCTCAGTAGGGTTGGTGTCAGGGCTCTGTTCAGGACACTCAGGTTCCTCCACACCAAACTGGTCAGACCATGTCTTTATGGAGCTGTCTTTGTACACAGGGGTACAGTCATGGTGGAACAGAAAAGGGTCTTCACCAAACTGTTACCACAATATTATAGGGGGCTCCACTGTTGTGTGCTGGAAGCACACTGAACAAGCTGTCACCAATATCTCCTAATCACCATTTCCAATCATGAACAGGTGGAAAAGTGGTCACATGACCAGGAACTCCATCTTCCAGTGTTGGGACCCACCTAAAAAGGTCTTCTCCAAACAGTTACCACAATATTATAGGGGGCTCCACTGTTGCGTGCTGGAAGCACACTGACCGAGCTGTCACCAACCTCTCCCGATCACCATTTCCAAACATGAACCGGTGGAAAAGTGGTCACATGACCAGGAACTCCATCTTCCAGTGTTGGGACCCACCTAAAAAGGTCTTCCCCAAACTGTTACCACAATATTATAGGGGGCTCCACTGTTGTGTGCTGGAAGCACACTGACCGAGCTGTCACCAACATCTCCTGATCACGATTTCCAATCATGAACCGGTGGAAAAGTGGTCACATGACCAGGAACTCTATCTTCCAGTGTTGGGACCCACCTAAAAAGGTCTTCTCCAAACAGTTACCACAATATTATAGGGGGCTCCACTGTTGTGTGCTGGAAGCACACTGACCAAGCTGTCACCAACATCTCCTGATCACCATTTCCAATCATGAACTGGTGGGACAGTGGTCACATGACCAGGAACTCCATCTTCCAGTGTTAGGACCCACCTAAAGGGTCTTCCCCAAACTGTTATCACAAGGTTGGAAGAGCACAATTGTCTACAATGTTTGTATGATGTAGTATTAACAGGACCCTTCACTGGAGACACCACTTAAACCATGACATACAGGAACCTTATCCTCACAATGTTTCCTTGGGTCTAAAGTTCTGAATTTTGGAAATCAGCAGGAGGTGGAGTCGGGACTCTCTATAGCCGAGAAATAAATTCAGACTCAGAAAATGAAGCCTTACTCTTCCTGGGAAAACAAACTTATAATATGGAGGAGGTTGATGCCAAAAGGACGTGCCAAGTATAACGAATAGTAAATAGCTTAATGATGGACTGGTATAAGGTGTACAGTGTGTCTTTCCTGTTTGTTCACCTGTAGGCGAGAACACACGAGCCCCTGGAAGACATGCCACGTGTGACACTGAGCCCAGCCAGGAGGAAATCTGAGGGACACGTCACACAAAAGATCCCGACCCATACGTGATTCATATCCAGAAGGGAGAGCGTTTGGCCTTCACACTGACCGCCACAATCAGGCCACTCCTTTGTTCGGTCCTATGTGGTCCAGAAACACGTCAAAGATGAGTAAAAGAAGTTTGAGATAATGACCCCCAATTTCATTGGTTTGGAAATTCCTCATCCTGCAGGCCAGACTCACACGATGGTGAACTTACATACATGGCAGCTCGACGATGCACATTAATAATTCTAACACATCATTACGGAAGAGTGCATGCAGGAGATAGGAAACAGGAATTCTCCGGAGCTACTAGGGGGTAGCAGACATGGAGATGAGGGAGTAAAATATAGTAAATCAGGGTAGGTGGAGGGAAGGGGGGAGAGTAGAGTATAGTAAATCAAGAGTTGTAGAAGTAGAGTATAGTAAATTATAAGCTGGTGGGAGTTAAGTGTAGTAGAAGAGAAGAGGCGTTAGGAAGGACAGAGTAGGAGATAAAGACCTGAGGGGGGCTAGTGTAGTAAATCAGAAGTTGGGGATTAAGGTGTAGCAGATCAGTGTTAGGTGAAAGCAGATATAATAGATAAGGACTGGAGAAAGCACAGTGATGACAGAGAAAAGGGGGTTGTAGACAACAATTACTAGAGACAGTAGAGTGCAGGAGCTGAGGACTAGGGGAATCAAATGAGGATTATATACTGAAATGCATAATAGATGAAGACTAAGGCCAGTGACATATAGTAGATAAGGACTAGGAAGAGAAATGTAGTGAAGGAGGATACAGGAGGAAAGAGAGCACAGTAGATGAAAAGCAGGGGTAGGTAAATGCAATGTGGTAAATGAGAAAAGGGGGTAGTAAGGTGTAGTGAATGACAACTGGGAGTAGCAGAGTGTCCCAGAAGCAGAGTGTGCAGTTGAGGAAGCCATGGGATAGTAAATGCAAAGGACGGGGACGAATGGTAGAGAAGTGTACTAGATGAGGACTAGTGATAGTAGGGGGCAGTGGATGGGAAGTAGGGGCAGTGGAATGTAATGGATAAGACCTGGGGTATTAGAGTGTAATAGTAGAAGATTAGATGCTATAGAGTGTAATGCTTAAAGAACAAGGGGTAGCAAAGTGCAGTAAATGAGGACAGTGGTAGTAAAGTGCAGTGGAATAAGATTGTGGATAGTACAGTGCAGTAGGTGAGTACAGGAAGTAGTAGAATGCAGACGATGAAGAATAGGTATAGTAGAGAGCAGTGGGTGTGGACAGGGAATAGTAGAGTGCAGTGGATGAGGACAGGGGGCAGTAGAGTGCGGTAGACGAGGGCAGGGGGTGGTTGAGTGCAGTAGATGAGAATAGGGGATAGTTAAGTGCAGCAGATGAACACTAGAGATAATAGAGAGCAGTGCAGGGGAAAGCATAGTGCAGTAGATGAACACTAGAGCAAAGTGCAGTAAATGAGGGCAGTGGTAGTATTGTGCAGTGATTGAAGATTACGGATATTAAAGTGCAGTAGGTGAGGTAAGGGAGTAGTAGAGTGCAGTAGATGAAGACTATGGATGGTAGAGTGCAGTCGGTGAGGACAAGGGGTAGTAGACTGCAATGAATGACTGGGTAGAAGAGAGCTGTAGACATGGACAAGGAATAGTAGGGGGCAGCAGATGAGGATTGGGGGTAGTAGAGTGCAATGGATTAAGAGGACAGAGGTAGTAGAGCGCTGTAGATGAGGACAGTGGGTAGTGGAGTCCAGTAGAAAAGGATGAAAATGCAGTTGAAGAGGGTAGGGGATAGTAAAGTGCAATAGATGAAGACTAGGGATATTTAGAGTGCAGTAGATGACGACAAGGGACAGTAGAATGCAGTAGATGAAAACTAAGAGTAGTAAAGTGCAGTAGATGAGGATAGGGGATAGTAGAGTGCAGTAGATAAGGACAGGAGATAGTAGCGTGCAAGAGATGATGACTAGAGATATTAGAGTGCAGCAGAAGAGGATAGGAGGATAGTAGAGTGCAATAGATAAAGAATAAGGATAGTAGAGTGCAGTAGATGAGGAAAATGGACAGTAGAGTGCAATAAATGAAGACTTAGTACACACTGTCGGAATTTCCGACTGAAAATGTCCGATCGTACCATGTTGTCGGAAAATCCGCCTGTGTGTGGGCTCCATCGGACTTTTTCTCCAAAGGAAAAAAATATCAGATCCTGCTCTCAAATTTTCCGACAACAAAATCCGATCGTGTGTAGAGAATTCCGACGGACAAAGTGCCACACATGCTCAGATCAAATTATGAGACCAAAGCTATTGGCTACTAGCCTCTAAGTAGTTCTGTCGTACGCAGCGAACGTCGCCACGTTCAGAATGATCGGATTTTCCGACAACTTTGTCCGACCGTGTGTATGCAACACCGGTGTCGGACAAAATCTGTCAGAAAAAAATCAGACGGATTTTGTGGTCGGAATTTCCGACCGTGTGTATGGGGGCTAAGAATAGTAGAGTGCAGTGGATGAGGATAGGGTATAGTAGAGTGCAATAGATGAAGCGTAGGAATAGTAGAGTGCAGTAGATGAGGACAGGGGATAGTAGAGTGCAATAGATGAAGACTAAGGATAGTAGAGTGCAGGAGATGAGGACAGGGGATAGTAGAGTGCAATAGATGAAGACTAATGCCGCGTACACGCGGTCGGAATTCTCGTCGGAAAAAGCTCTGATGGTTTTCCCGTCGGAATTCCGACGGAATTTCACTCAAACTGTCTGTAACACAGCGGCATAAAACACGTTCGACTGCACTATAAAAGGGAAGTTTAATGCTTCCGAGCATGCATCGAATTGTTTCCGAGCATGCGTCGGAATTTTACGTGTCGGAATTGCATACACACGATCGGAAAATCCGATAGAAAGGTTTTCCGTTGGAAAAATTGAGAACAGGTTCTCAATTCAAAGTCTGTCGGAAATTCCGACAGAAAAAGACATACATGGGCATACACACGGTCGGAAAATCCGTTGAAAAGCTCCCATCGGACTGTTTCCATCGGAAATTCAGACAGTGTGTAGTAGAGTGCAGTGGATCAGGACAGGGGTTAGTAGAGTGCAACAGATAAAGACTAAGGATAGTAAAGTGCAGTGGATGAGGGCTACAGACAGTAGAGCGCAGTGGATGAGGACTACAGACAGTAGAGCGCAGTGGATGAGGACTACAGACAGTAGAGCGCAGTGGATGAGGACTACAGACAGTAGAGCGCAGTGGATGAGGACTACAGACAGTAGAGCGCAGTGGATGAGGACTACAGAAAGTAGAGCGCAGTGGATGAGGACTACAGACAGTAGAGCGCAGTGGATGAGGACTACAGACAGTAGAGCGCAGTGGATGAGGACTACAGACAGTAGAGCGCAGTGGATGAGGACTACAGACAGTAGAGCGCAGTGGATGAGGACTACAGATAGTAGAGCGCAGTGGATGAGGACTACAGACAGTAGAGCGCAGTGGATGAGGACTACAGACAGTAGAGCGCAGTGGATGAGGACTACAGACAGTAGAGCGCAGTGGATGAGGACTACAGACAGTAGAGCGCAGTGGATGAGCACGGAAAGTAGTAGAGTGTTCTAGATGAGGACTGCTGGAATTAAAGTTAAGTAGATGAGGACCAGGTAATTGGAGTGCAGTAGACAAGGACAGAGAGCAGTAAAGTGCAGCAGAAATGTTGTAGGGACAGTAGAATCTAGTGGAGGGACTGCAGTTGACCAGCTGTAAATGGTGGGATTTGGAAGGAGGTTAATTGTGGGAATATTGGCCTTTAATAGGAAGACGATACAAAATCAGATAACTCTGAATTGGAAAGCCTAAAATGAATAGAATAAAAATAAGAGAATCTTGCCTAGCAAGTGATGGGTTTTTCACCCACGGTGAATCTCTGGGCCCAACATAAAGAATGAAGACCCAGCAGTCAGTGGACCCGCGTGTGTTCGGTGTGAGAGAGAGGATGGCGGACTGAACCGGTAAAGTGGGAACAAAACAGACGCCGGCTGATCAGCGCCCCCCCCCCCAGTCTACTGGCCGCACACAGCGGACTAATAAATTTCTAGGCCGGACTAGTCACATATCAGCGCTGCTCCAACACGGAAGCCCTACCTTCCCCAACCCCGCCAAATGCCTGCTAAATTGAATCAATCCATCTTGGAAATGGGTCTTGTCAGCCCGTGTCAAGGAGAGGGGAGGGGGTCGGCAGCGAGCGCTCGGAGAAGTGGGGAGCGGAGCGCCAAGCTGAGGGTGTTTGGGGTGGGGGGGGAGGCGGCAATCACAGCGCCATCGGTGCAACGCAGGCGAATGCCAGCTTTGTACAACCAGAGGGGGAAAGTGAACATTGTGCTTTATTCATGTTAATGACTATTTAATGAGGAGCTCAGTCTGTGTGTGGGTGACAGGCGAGGAGAAGGGAGGGGGGGGGGGGGGGCGCTGGAAGAGAATACGAGAGAGAAGAGAGGACGGGCAGCCTCATTCACAGATGAAACGGAAGCGCTGTCACCGCGTGATTTCTAATACCGCCGGAGAGACGCACAATCCTTCCACTTGCCGGCAGCTGTGTCAGGGAACAGATTATCACAGCCGGAGAGCAAGAGGTGGCCTAGTGCCGCGGCCCCGAGATTAACCCCTTTAGAGAGCAGAAATAAACCCTTGTGCCATCTCCCCTTTGGAATTGGATGATTTTATTAAAGAGGGGCATGTTGGGTAAAAAAAAGAAATAAAATGAATAACAGCGCCTTTTTTTTTTTTTCAGGTGCCGCCATCCTTGCCTGACTAGTGAGATGCCAACGAGGGAACAGGCATGTAGTCAGTGAAGTCGGGACACCGGAACTGTAGATTTAGTTTGGGTACCGATACAATAAAGCAGAACTCCAGTCAAAAATAACAAGAAACAATAAAAAAAAAACAGCTTTAGCAATATTTTCTTTCGTTCCAGCAGTGGCGTCGCTAGGGGGTGGCTTTTGGGGCTATAGCCCCGAATCTAGGGCCCATAGCCCCGAGTCTCTGCAGGGGTCCCCAAGGGGAGGGGAGGCTCTCTGGGGACCCTGATTTAAGGGGGGCTCTCTGGGGACCCTGATGTAAGGGGGGGGGGGCTCTCTGGGGATATATATACACACTGTATATACATGTGTATGCCCGCCCAAGCGTATGACTTTCTTTACTACGCTGCTATGGGCTCTAGCCCCAGATCTTTTGTAGACCTAGCAACGCCCCTGCGTTCCAGAGATTCGCCCTGCAGTACGTTTTTTTTTTCTGCCACTAGATGTCCTCAGTCTGATGGGCAGCATCATTCAACCCACTTCCTGTGAGCTCAGGCCGTCCTAGACCCGCCCCTCTCAGTCTGTAACTGGACAGTGAAAGGAGAAGTAGCACAGTGATAAGCAAATCTCTCTGTCGCTCTTCTCTCACACTCCGGCTCTGCTGTACAGGGACTGAAAGAGGCTGATAGAATGTCACATTCAGCATGGGATGTATATTAAAAAACACATAAATCAAAAAAAAAAAAAAAAAGGAAAGGGTGGGAGAGGGGAAAGGGAGGGGAAAGGGAAGGAGAAATGTCGTATTACTATTATATAAAAAAAAAAAAAGCAGGGGGGGGGGGAGGGTGTAGTATTTTAAATATATTTTTTGATCATTAATTTTTTGAAATAAGGCCATTCAAGAAGTGATGTTATAGTATAGATCCATTCTCTTTGTACTTTATGTGTTTATGTATTTTTCTGAGTGTTTTATATTTATGTTTGGAATGATATGGAAGATTTTGTATGTCTATAATAATTTAAAAAAAATAATTGAAATAATAAAAAAAAAAAAAAAAAATGTAACCACTTGACCTCCGGAAGATCCCCCCCCCCCCCCCCCCCTCCATCATGACCAGGCCATTTTTGGCGATACGGCACTGCGTTATTTTAACTGACAATTGCACGGTCGTGCGGCGCTATATCTAAATTTTTGGCCTTTTTTTCCCACAAATAGAGCTTTCTTTTGGTGGTATTTGATCACCTCTGCGTTTTTTTTTTTATTTTATGCGCCTTAAAAAAAAAAAAAACGACAAATTTAGAAAAACAATATTTTTTACTAAATTTTTTTAAAAATCTAATTTCTCCATCAGTTTAGGCCAATTTTTCTGCTACATATTTTTGGTAAAAAAAAAAAATCCCAATAAGCGCATATTGATAGGTTGTGTCTACAAACAGTGTATAGTGTCTACAAACAGTGGGTATATTTTTTTTTTTATATTTTTTTTGAACTAGTAATGGCGGCGATCAGCGACTTATAGCGGTACTGCGACATTGCAGCAGACAATCTGACACTTTTTTGGGGACCAGTCACATTATAAGGCCTCATGTACAATGCTGCTGGTAAACGGACGTTTAGGAGCCGTTGGGCAGTGAACTGCCCCTGAACTCTCCTCTATGTTATCTTATCAGTACATGAACACAGGGTCCTTTATAGTCATTTATAGGCAATTGTGTTTAGAAGCCTTTTTTGGAACGCAAAAAAAATGGGTTCAGATGGATGTTTAGAGGCATTTAAAACGCCAAATTGCCTGTAACAGCTTGTGCTAAACGCGGTAACTTGTGCTAAACGCGGTAACTTGCATTTAGCAGCGTTTCGTTTACAGTCGTTTTTCATTTTAACAAAAAACGCGGCTAAACGCGGCTATACAGATGTTTTTAGGTGTTTTTAGATGCCGGTTTCTAGCTGTCAAGTTAAATCGTTTAGGAGAGGATAAATAATGTCCCCGTGTACATGAAGCCTTACAGCGATGAGTGCTAAAAATATGCACTGTCACTGTACTAATGACACTGGCAGGAAAGGGGTTAACATCAGGGGCGATTAAAGGGTTAACTGTGTGCCTAGCCAGTGTTTTACTGTTATGGGGGAGGTGCTTTTACTAGGGGAAGGCATGTAAGCAAAATTCCAATGGAGCATACACACGATCGCATTGTCCAATGAAAACCTCTCATCGGTCGAAATTCCGATTGTGTGTACGCGGCATAAGAATTGGTCAACTGCAATATAAAAAATGTTTGATTTTGGGATTAATAACACTTTAATCTGGCCAGGATAACAATTACGTTTTCTCAGTCCCTAAAACTGGACCGGTTGGGGCCCCCCGAAAATCTAGTGGGCATAAAAGTCAGCTGTGGGGGGCCCCCTTTTTTCACCCAAAACTGATACCAACCAATGCCATTTATACCCCCTGCTTGGAAGAAGCCTTAAATCTCAGCCTCCCCATTCCACTGTGTAGAAGTGACTTTGAGCCTGTCCTTTCCGAACGTTTTCCGGGATTTGCATGCACGGAGCCGGGCTAAATCCTGCGCTCGCCATCGATCGGGGGGGGGGGGGGGCGGGGGTTGGGGGAGAGGCGCTTACTTACAGCCTGTGATTTCATATCAATAATCTGCGGGGAGAATTGATGGCCTGTAATGCGGCCGTGCAATAAATCGCGGCCTGCAGGAGCTCCTAAAGTGCTTGTCGCCGTGACATATTTGGTTGGTTTGGGTGTCTGGAGAGGGAATCAATCACGGCGATCGCTCCTCGCACCGCGCCCAGAACTCCATTTTAATTTGCCAGTCCGAGGGTTTTCGCGGAGACGCATTCATCTATATTTGTGTCAGTTCCGATTGCCTTTGTCCTCTAACGCCGCCCGATAAATCTCAGGCAATATCTCTATTCAGCAACCCTGCCGGAATCAGGTTACAAATTAAAGTCCCGCGCTCTGCTGGCGGGTTCAAGGAAAAAACGTCAGTGGCAGGAATGAGTCTGCGGTCGCTCTGTATTCCACTCTCATGTATGGGGGGGGGGGGCAAGCGTCCCAGTTGGGCAATAATAGCAAGCTGTACGGAAGATCTGGCCACCATTTCCAACAATCACTGTTTCTGACCAAAGAGTGTCAACGCACCCAACGTGCTGGAAAATCATTGACTAAGGGTCACCATACACGTTACAATCTCTGTACAACCAACCTTAGCTCGAGCAATACTAGGTAACATACTCCCTAAACTGTTCAATCAGTCAGGGCCTTGTACTACATACCTATTGATAAATCTAAGGCTTCGTTTCCACTAGTGTGACTTGTCATGCGACTTTGGACACATAAAGTCGCATGACAAGTCACAGCCCATTGATTTCAACAGCACCCGTTCCCATCTATGCGGCTTTGAAAATCAACGACATTCAAAAAGGTTCCTGCACTACTTTGATGCGACTTTGATCCAGAGAGTGTAAAGTTGGATCAAAGCTGCGACTTTTGGGTCGCACTAGTGGAAACGAAGCCTAAAGTACAATCAGATTGTAACATGTATGGTTGGCTTAAAGGGTTACTAAACCCACAACAGTAAAATCAGTCTGTATATACAGTAAAGCATGCTTGTTATACTCACTGTGGAACATAAAAGTTTAATCTTCTGCATTGTGTAAAAAGGTTGTTTGATCCTGTCTTCTCTGATCCTCCCCTTCTTGCATCGCCCCCAAAACATGCCCAGGTAAGACAGAGTAAATGGAGTCAGGCTGCACATGCTCAGTTTGGTGTGTATTGTACAAAAGATTTTTTTTTTTATTGAGTGTTTTTTTTTTCTGCTTTTTTTTTCTTGGGAGAGTGCATGTGATCGACACAGCACCAATCAGCACTGTCCAGACAGAGGGTCGGGAGTCCTGCATCCTGATAGGACAGCCAGTGCAGTATGAAAACCCCTCCTACAAGCTTAAACCAGACACTGATAGAAGTCACAAGACTGCTATATACTGCTGATGAGAAAAGGTATTTAGCAGTTTAGATTTACTAAAATGATTGCACTTCCATGTTCTGTGTACTGTGGGAGACCAGATATAGTGACTGCGGGGTCCGAGGTTTAGTAACACTTTAAGGCTACTTTCCGAAACACTGTATTATTTTTTACTACACCTGGAATAATAAACTCATTCATTGCTGAAGATTGAGCTGCTGGCTTTCTTTTACCTATACACATGCAGGTGCGCTCCTGAGCCTTCCTGTGCGTATCCATAGACACACACAACACAGCTTGGCTCCGCCCCCCTGCTCCCTCCTCGCAGGATTTGCTTGATGGCTCCTGCTGCTCCCTCTGTGTCCTGTGAGGAGTGGAAGAGAAAGCAGCACTACTGCAGATGGGCACAGCGCTGGATAGAGATTGGACAGTATTTAGGGAGGTGAGAAGGTGATATAAATACTGGGACATTTTTTTACCTTATTGCCAGGGATGCATTAAGGTAATGTCTTGCCTTTAGAACTACTTTAATGAGATTAAAAAAGGATTTTTTTAAATTCCACTAATTTATAGAAGCTTAGATGAGATTTTAGGGATTGGGTTTACATTTATGAAAAAAGAAAAGGGCGGTCCGCGTTCTCTGTGCAGGAAAACTGCATAAAAACACGCAGTAACGTGCACTACTGTCTATTCCTTATGTAATAAGATGGAATGAACATTTGTGTGGATAAAAGAAGAGTTAGGCCCCTTTCACACTGGGGCGGTGCGGGCGTCGGCGGTAAAGCAGCGATATATTTAGCGCTGCTTTACCGTCGTTTTAGCCGTGGTAATCGGCCGCTACCGGGGAGGTTTTAACCCCCGCTAGCGGAGGAAAAAGGTTAAAACCTTTACCGGCGGTATTGCCGCGGTATCCCAGTGATTTCAATGGGAAGGAGCGGTATAGGAGCGGTGAATACACCGCTCCTTCACCGCTCCAAAGATGCTGCTAGCAGGACTTTTTTTACCGTCCTGCTAGCGCACCGCTCCAGTGTGAAAGCCCTCCGGCTTTCACACTGGAGTTAAATGACCCGCTTTTTTTCAAGCGCTACACAGGCACTATTTTTACCGCTGTAGCGCCTGAAAAACGCTTACGCGTGAAAGGGGCCTTAGGCAGAGAAGTCAGATTAAACACCACATCCCAATTTTTTCCAGAACAAGAAGTAGGGGGGGGGGGTAACAAACCCCGGGACTTTAAGGGTGTTCTAGATAGAAAAAGTGTTACACGGAAAAAAAAGACACAGTTACACGGAAAAAAAACGATGCACGAAAAAATGTTGCTATGCCAACATTATAGTATTGATTTTTTTCGTTTTTTTTTTATTTGATCAAAACCATTAACATGAGGTCTCATTCCAGTCTTCTTTATTATCCTTAGCATATTATACATTCCACCAGAATCTCCTGAAGAAGCTCAAAAAAGCGAAACATGTTGAGTGGTTGTGTCTGTATATATGCCTTTCAATGGAACATACAATTCTTCATATGGATGGTTTAATTTCCTCGTGTTTTTTATCTTTGTAATAAAATATTGAATTTTTTTGATTGTGTAACCGTGTCTTCACACTTTTTCTGTCTTGAACACCCTTAAAGTCCCAGGGTTTATTACCCCCCCCCCTACTTCTTCAACATTTATGTGGATGTTTATTTTTGCCTGTTGGTCATAGTATATTATATGTGGACAGACCCTGGAAATTCTGGTGCAAGTGGTAGGTAAAAGCCGAGATCAGGCATTCGATCACAGATCTAAGCAAAAAGTACCAAGAAAATTGGGAGTTTTGAGGTGCAAAAAAATCAAAGCAAATTAATATTACAAATTTCATAATTTTATTTAAACAAGTATGGTTAGAAAAGACAAGAATATTTAAAACTAGAGCACGAAACGTCATGCACTCACAATACAAAAGTTGGTTGCCTCTACATGTTTCACCACAATTGTGGCTTCTTCTGGAGCTTTTGTAGGACCTTATTACAATGTCACCCAAGAAAGTGACCGAGGTTCCAAATGGTCCTCAGGGCCCACCAAGAGGTCCAATGAAGGTGTCAGTGTGCCATATAAAAGGGAACAATAGATTATCATATTAAGACTAAGGAAAGGAATACGGTGATCTTCAAGGAAGGAAGTGTTTGGATGGCACAGTCCCCTTGAAGCTTACCAGAAGTATATGAAGTATATGTTTTGGGAGTGATATAATTATCAACCTGTGAATTTCTTGACTTTCTATCACAACAGGTTGTGAACGTAGGGCTATTGTCCCCTTTTATATGGCACACTGCCACCTCATTGGACCTCTTGGTGGGCCCTGAGGACCATTTTGAACCTCGATCACTTTCTTGGGTGACATTGGATTAAGGTCCTACAAAAGCTCCAGAAGAAGCCATGATCGTGGTGAAACATGTAGAGGCAACCAACTTTTGTATTGTGACCGCATGACTTTTCGCGCTCTAGTTTTAAATATTCTTGTCTTTTCTAACCATGCTTGGTTAAATAAAATTATGAAATTTGTAATATTAATTTGTTTTGATTTTTGGCACCTCAAAATCACAATTTTTGTTTGTTGGCGTATATTTAGGGGAGGTGGTGCTTGTAAAGAATTCTCCGGCCTATAGTATCAAATTTACTTGTCTCAGATGTCTACGCAAGTCGCGCCTGAGATCGCCAAAAGTAATGCAGGAACTACTTTTTCAAATTCGTTGGTTCGAATAATTCCATTGCCGACAACTGGCCACAACTTGTGATTAAGTCACACTGGTGTGAAGCGGGGCTTACAGTGAGAGTTTCACTTCCAGTTCAGGTGTATATATTATGGGAGTCTCTGGGGCAGACGTCACATCTGATGTGCAGCGTGGAGCAGAAGGAAGGTGAGCAGGGTCCGGACAGGAGCATAGAAAGTAGCAGGTGGCACACCGCAACATGGGAACGCTATAGCGGAAGGTGAAGGGGACTGAAGAGTGAGGACCGAATAGCAGAGGAGCAGCAAAGCTGGGGGACCAAAGCCGGAGAAACGAGATGTCACATGTGGTGCAAAGCATGGGAGTAATATAGCAGGAGGTGAGTGGGAACCAGAGAGAGAGGAGGATCAGAAAACCAAAGGATCAGCAGAGCTGGGGGTTACTGCTGAGTGTGGGATCAGCAGAGCTGGGGGTTACTACAGAGTGGGGGATCAACAGAGCTGGGGGTTACTACTGAGTGGGGGATCAGCAGCAGAGCTGGGGGTTACTACTGAGTGGGGGTTCAGCAAAGATGGAGGTACTACTAAGCAGGGGATCTGCTGAAGGAGGGTACTTATAAGCTGGGGATCTGCTAATAAACTGGGGTTCTACTTTCAAATAGAAAATCAACACACACAGGGCATTTGCCAAGCTTCATTAAAGCTTCAAAAAAGCTTAACAGAAGCATCATCGAAGCATCAAAAACGCATCAAAAAAGCAAGTTGTCTTTTGATGGGTACAATTTCTAACCATCGTATTGGATTGCCCTATATGTTAGACTGTTAGAAGAATTGCAACAACACCGAAGTCTGAACGGATGCAGAACTCCTGCCGCAGATGTACAGCCGGCGGCACAATTGTGCTCCCCGTCCCGCGCTGCGTAAAACGAACACAATGGCGTCATAAAATTTGCCGACAGTTCCTCTTTAAGCAATGCGGGCAGAATGGGAAGGCAGCACTGATTCTGCAGAAATAGCGGAGAGTCAGCACTTAGCACGCGGGGAATGCCAATCAGAGCGGGAACAGCTTGTCTTGGAAATAGAGAACGATGGTGGGGAGGGGGAGACGGGTTCACACGCAGGCCGGCGTATGCCAAGTCAGCAGTCATCGCGCCGGTGGCCAGATCTCTCACCGTTGGCCCTATCCGCCTTGTTTGTCAGACAAATTAAAGAAATGAATCACGCCGTCACCTCATTAAAACTTTCCGGATTCCCAAGCTGACCTGTTTACCGGCGCATTATTTTATTTACCTGCAGCCGACGGGCACGGCAGAGCACTATCGGAAAATGGGGGGGGGGGGGAGAAATTCACCACTCGACGAGCAGCAAGAAGAATTATGAGATCACCGGGAAAATGGGAGAAGGGCAGCTGACCATTCATGTGCAGTCTATGGCCCCCTTATACGTGCGCTGGATGCGGAGGTGAAAGTTATCGATAATCTTGATTGATTTCCAGGGACATATATGATGAGCCCGTGTTTGTTAGGGAATTGCACATCATTATCTTAAAGGACTCCACCCTCCATTACGATTGGAAGGAGGTATGGGGCACCGGATCACTGGTCCAACTATCTGTTCCAGTCAATGATTGGATCTGGTTGTCATGAAGGTGAATGTAGTAAATCGTGAGCAGGTGACTTAGGATCCCCCCAGGTCTCAAGGTCTAAGGGCCAGTTGCTGTTCTGCCAGTGACCCCTCAAAGAGGCTCAGCTGCATGCACACCCCAGGTCAAGACCCATAGGTACTCCCTACCCTAATGCGTAGAGGCTACCCTACAATAACAGATCAGCACAAGAGTGTTCTAGTGGCAGCAATGAAAACAGGAACTGAGCTGCAGAGAGGGACTAAGGATTGCGGAGCCCACCAGAGCATGCTGAGACAAATAGCAATCAGACCAGGCAGCAAGATGGCAGACCCAAGCGCCAAAGTCTACTGGATAAAAAGTGGTTCATACCAGGTAGCAAGATGGCGGACCCCAGCACCAGAGCATACTAGATGAACAGCAACTTGGACCAGGCAGTGAGATGGCGGACCCCAGCACCGGAGTCTACTGGAAGAATGGAGGATCAGACCAGGCAGTGAGATGGCGGACCCCAGCACCGGAGTCTACTGGAAGAATGGAGGATCAGACCAGGCAGCAAGATAGTGGACCACAGCACCAGATTCTACTGGAAGAATGGTGGATCAGACCAGGCAGCAAGATGGCGGACCACAGCACCAAAGTCTACTGGAAGAATGGTGGATCAGACCAGGCAGCAAGATGACGGACCACGGTACCAGAGTCTACTGGATGAATCGTGGATCAGAGAAGGCAGCAAGATAGGGAAACCTCAGTGCCAGAGTCTACTGGTGCTGGGGTCCGCAATCTCACTGCCTTGTCCAGTTTGCTGTTCATCTAGTATGCTCTGGTGCTGGTGTCCATCATCTTGCTGCCCGGTATGATCTACTGTTCATCCAGTAGACTCTAGATCATACCAGACAGCAAGACCCCAGCACCAGAGCATAGTAGATGAGCAGCAAACTGGACCAGGCAGTGAGATGGCAGACCTCAGCACCGGATTCTACTGGATGAATAATGGATCAGACCAGGCAACAAGATGACGGACCACAGCACCAGAGTCTACTGGATGAATGGTGGATCAGACCAGGCAACAAGATGACGGACCACAGCACCAGAGTCTACTGGATGAATGGTGGATCAGACCAGGCAGCAAGATGGGGGACCTCAGCGCCAGTCTACCGGAGCTGGGGTCCGCAATCTCACTGCCTTGTCCAGTTTGCTGTTCATCTATTATGCTCTGGTGCTGGGGTCCACCATCTTGCTGCCTGGTGTGATCTACTGTTCATCCAGTAGAATCTAGATCATACCAGGCAACAAGACCCCAGCACCAGAGCATAGTAGATGAACAGCAAACTGGACCAGGCAGTGAGATGGCAGACCTCAGCACCGGATTCTACTGGATGAATGGTGGATCAGACCAGGCAACAAGATGGTGGACCTCAGCACCAGAGTCTACTGGATTTACAGCAGATCAGATCAGGCAGCAAGATGGTGAATCCCAGGCCCAGACTCTACTGGATAAACAGTGGACCATACCAGGCAGCAAGATGGTGGACCCCAGCACCAGAGTATGCTGAATGAACAGCAAACTGGACCAGGCAGTGAGATGGCAGACCCCAGCAATGGAGCCCATGAATGGTGGATCAGACCAGGCAGCAAGATGGCGGACCTCAGCACCAGAGCATACAGAAAGGAACAGTGGATCATACCAGGCAGCAAGATGGCGGTCCCCAGCGCCAAAGCATACTGAATGAACAGCGGACCAAATCAGGCAGCAAGATGGCGGATCTCTGCACCAGAGCATACTGGTCAAACAGTGGACCAGACCAGGCAGCAAAATGGTCAACCCCAGAACCACTACTGGAGTCTACTGGATGAAAAACAGATCAGACCAGGAAGCGAGAACCCTAGCGCCAAGTGTACTGGATGAATAGCGGATAAGACCAGGCAGTGAAATACCAGACCCAAGCACCAGAGCATACTGGATGAACAGCGGACTGGACCAGGCAGCGACCAGAAGTCAGTGCAGGCAGCAAAAAAGTGATTCCAGGAGGGAGCTAAGGTCCGTACATGGAAGTCAGCCCAAAGAACAAACATGCAGGAAACAAGCATTGCTCAGACGCTAGACATTTGGAGGCTAATGCTTAAAATAGGTGCACTCATTTCAAGAGGATATTTCTTATGACGTCATTGACCACAAGGCCTCAAGTGAAACCCAGAGGGAGCATGGCGGTGCAGGAAAGGAGGAAGGTAAGTAATACTAGTGTATGGAGAATTGGTCTCCAAGGAGTAACGGCCGTGGGCCATACTTGTCTCATGCAGTCTGATCAGGAGAGCATGAAGTTCACTTTACTGAAAGTCACTTTAAGCCAACGCGTTTCGCAGTTCAGAGTTTCTCTTTATCAGGGCTACAAAACACAACATGAAAACAATATAATCTACACACTTGCCTACTAAGTAGTTCTTTCATTAAAAGAGTCTGTAGAAAAAATATACAATAGGTCAGGGGTCTCCAATCTTTCTAAACAAAGGGCCAATTTACTGTTCTTTAGACTTTAGGGGGGCCGGCCTGTGGTCAGTGGGAGTAGAAAATGCCCCGGTGTCATTGGAAGTAATCAAGGTCCAATCATTGGCATTAGTGGGAGGAATAGTGACCCTTCGTTGGTGTCAGTGGGGGGGATAGTCCCCCATCATTGGTGTTAGTGGGAGGAATAGTGCCCCTTTGTTGGTTTCAGTGGGGGATAGTCCCCTATCATTGGTGTCAGTGGGAGGAATAGTGCCCCTTGGTTGGTGTCAGTGGGAGGAATAGTCCCCCATCATTGGTGTCAGTGGGGGGAATAATCCCCCATCATTGGTGTCAGTGGGAGGAATAGTGCCTCATTATTGGTGTCAGTGGGGGAAATAGTCCCCCATCATTGGTGTCAGTGGGAGGAATAGTGTCTCATTATTGGTGTCAGTGGGGGAAATAGTCCCCCATCATTGGTGTCAGTTGGAGGAATAGTGCCTCATTATTGGTGTCAGTGGGGGGAATAGTGGCCCTTTGTTGGTGTCAGTGGGAGGAATAGTGCCTCATTATTGGTGTCAGTGGGGGGAAATAGTCCCCCATCATTGGTGTCAGTAGGAGAAATAGTGCCTCATCATTGGTGTCAGTGGGGGGAATAGTCCCCCATCATTGGTGTCAGTGGGGGGAATAGTCCCCCATCATTGGTGTCAGTGGGAGGAATACTGTCCGTCATTGGTGTCAGTGGGAGTAAGAGTGCCTTGTATCACATTGGGAGAAATAGTGCCCGAGGGCCAGAGAGCGTCAAGCAAGGGGCTGCATCCGCCCCCTGGGCCACAGTTTGGAGACCACTGCACTAGGTCATACCTGCTGTGCTGACCCAGTCAGAATCAGATTTCAAGCTCCAAGGGAATGCTTCATAATCTAAAGAGCCTCTACAGAAAAACTCATCCCTTGTTTAGCACCACATGACCTAGCCAGCATATTTGTTCACAAGTGTCTGACACAGATAAGCCCCTGTACCTGGTTACAATCTAAATAGTCACGACTGGTTACAAGGTTACTATGTTGCAGTCTGAGCACTGGGGGAGGGGAGACTGAGGAAATGCTTCCTCCTGCCTGCAGCAGACTGATGACATCATCTCAGCCTAGGCAAAGCCACTGAACTGACAGCTTTTTATTGCTGAAAGGTGGATCTTTTCTGACAAATGATATTGTGACATGTCGGGAATGTTTCCTTTTGGGGTCGCAAAGTGCGTTCAGAAAATGATAAATAACCATACTGTAGGGAAGTGGCTCTGATAAAAACAATGGGGACCGCAGCGCGTCCATCATAGCGCTCCTCGCCATTGTCCGTACACCTGTCACTGGAGGACCCCGCACCTCCTTCAAAGACCCCCAAATGATCCCTTTTGAGTCGGACTCGGTAAAACCTTTGTCGCGCGCCCCGCTTGGAGCCTTACGGGGAAAATAATGATAATTATCCTTTCACAGCGCGACGGGAGGCATGCGAACGTCTACCAGGAGCGCCGGGAAGTTATTGTTCATTGTTTTCATTCTGTGAAGTCAAAATGCTTTGAAGAATCGGAGTGGGGAGCGGAGAGGGGGGGGGGGGGAGGGGAAGGGGGGGGGGTATTTTATTACGAACAAGGAGGGCGGCAAACGCGCGGCTTAGGTACAACTCTGCACCTCGCTGTGACATTTCAGAGGAGCTGCTGGAAAGAGAGAGCGCTTTTCCCTCTCCGGATAAAAATACATTGCGGCATAAGGCGCAGGCACTCGTAATTTGGGTCACTGGTGTCTTTAATTAATTTAGATTGAACACTTTGGAGCGCTGGGTGGTAATTAAGCATGGGGATGTATCAGGCTCCATGTAACACATCACCCCCCCCCCCCTCCCCCCCCCCTCCTCTCCCTCCTGCCTTGGCTGTGCGAACTATAATTTTACGGATGCACTTCAATTCCGCCTTCCTTCATCAAGCTACTAGAGGAGGTGGGGGGTGGGGGGTCCTCTTTATCGTATTATTGCAGAATATCATTCTCCGCTGTGCAGTACACTCGCTGACCCTCCAGCTGCAGAAAATGTGAACAGCTGGGCTGCGATAGTGATGGATAATTGGAGGGGACTGAAGGGACCACCGCCGCCCCTCCCCCCCCCCCCCCCACACACACATATCTGCATATATAAAACCTATAGCATCACACAGGGCACAGGAACAGCAGATGAGTGTTATATAGAAGAGGAGAACCTTCCCAGACTACAGTTCTTCAGGAACTACAAGTCCCAGAATGCATGCCTGCTGGTGTCTTATCATAGAGGGGGGGGGGGGGGGGGGGGGGGGGGGGACTGAATAGCACCGAAGCCTTGCTGTGCAGATGTCCTGGGGTCACATTTTAGCAGGGCATTATTATCCAAGTACATAGCGCTGACATATACCACAGCGCCGTACAAAGAACACTGATGCCCCCCCCCCCACACACTATTATTATTATTAAGCATTTATACAGTATAGCGCTAACATATACCACAGCGCCGTACAAAGAACACCGCTGCCCCCCCCCCACTATTATTATTATTAAGCATTTATGCATTATATCGGTGACATATACCACAGGGCTGTACACAGAACACTGATGCCCCCTAACACACTATTATTATTAAGCATTTATACAGTATAGCGCTAACATATACCACAGCGCCGTACAAAGAACACTGATGCCCCCCCCCACACACTATTATTATTAACCACTTACCCACTGGGCACTTAAACCCCCCCTTCCTAACCAGACCAATTTTCAGCTTTCGGTGCTCCCACACTTTGAATGACAATTACTCATCATGCAACACTGTACCCAAATGAATTTTGTGTCCTTTTTTTCACACAAATAGAGCTTTCTTTTGGTGGTATTTAATCACCGCTGGGTTTTTTATTTTTTGCGCTATAAATCCAAAAATACTGAAAATTCAGTAAAAAAAAAAAAAAAAAATTCTTCTTTGTTTCTATTAAAATGTGGTGGCAGAGTATTGGCGAGTATTGGTGGCAGAGTATTGGCAGAGTTGCACAGTGGTGGCAGTATTGCACAGTGGTGCAGAGTATTGCACAGTGGTGGCAGAGTATCGCACAGTGGTGGCATAGTATTGCACAGTGGTGGCACAGTGGTGGCAGAGTATCGCACAGTGGTGGCAGAGTATTGTACAGTGGTGGCACAGTGGTGGCAGAGTATCGCACAGTGGTGGCAGAATATTGTACAGTGGTGGCAGAGTATCGCACAGTGGTGGCAGAGTATTGCACAGTGGTGGCAGAGTATTTGCAGAGTATTGCACAGTGGTGGCAGAATATTGTACAGTGGTGGCAGAATATTGTACAGTGGTGGCAGAGTATTTGCACAGTGGTGGCAGAATATTGTACAGTTGTGGCAGAATATTGTACAGTGGTGGCAGAGTATTTGCACAGTGGTGGCAGAGCATTGCACAGTGGTGGCAGAGTATTGCACAGTGCTGGCAGAGTAGCTGTCACTGACCAGCGCTGTGGGCACTACACATCCAGCCCACAGCGCTGGTCCCATCTCTCCCCCTCTCCGCTTCTCCCCTCTCACTGTACCGATCGGTACAGAGAGGGGAGGGAGGAACTGGTGTCATGACGTGACGCCGGTTTGTGTACATGTGATCGCTCCGTCATTTGATAGTGCTGTACAGAGAACATTGATGCCCCCTCACACACACTACGGTATTAGTATTAAACATACAGCATATCGCTAACATATACCACACTAACATATACCACAGTGCCGTACAGAGAACATTGATGCCCCCTCACTAGAGCTGCACAAATAATCATTAAAAAATCGTGATCTCGATTCAACCCCCCTGAGGATATCTGTTGCAGAGTTTGCTGTTTCTTTCATATAACAACCGGAGATAGAGTTATCTGCTCACTTAGCTGTCAAAAGAAAACATTCGGCAGTCTGCCAAGTTTTTAATATGAAACATTGTAACTAGCTCTTCCTTCATAGAACAAAGGGATAGACTTCTGTTTGTAAAGAAAAAATCTGGGCAGTCTGCCAAGTTTTTAACAGCGTGTAAATGCAAGAAGTTTAACCACTTAAAATCTAAATCTTTTTCTGACACTTCTTTCTTAAGTTAAAATCAATATTTTTTGCTAGAAAATTACTTGGAACCCCCCAAACATTATATATATTTTAGCAGAGACCCTAGGAGGGAATAAAATGGCAATTGTTGCAATATTTTATGTCACACTGTATTTGCCCAGCGGTCTTTCCAACGCAATTTTTTTGGGGAAAAAAATAAACGTCAATGAATAAAAAAAAAAAATAAAAAAGGAAAGGAAAACGAAAACACTGCGAAAATCGTGAGAGAATCATGATCTATCTTCTAAGCAAAAAAATCGTGATTCTCATTTTATCCAGAATCGTGCAGCTGTACCCCTCACATACTATTATTATTATTAAACATTTATACAGTATAGCTCTAACATATACCACAGTGCCGTACAGAGAACCCTAAGCCAGTCTCTGCAACAGATGAGCTTCCACTCTAATGCCCCCACCACAGTCACACACTTATTATACTTAGACATGTATGTGCGGATGGAGAGAAAGGATTTTAACAGCACCACATCCCTATAAGCAATACATAAATAGACACTGGATAGGATAGGAGTTTTCAAGGCGCTACATCAATTATCCAGACATAACTGTTAAAATTGATCTTGTTTATTACAAATCCATATTAAAATCCATAATAAATTACACAAAAAACATATATGTCATCATCCTCTGAGATTGATGGTGTTACCAAGGTGCTTTATGCATGTTCTACATGTTTCGCCGCTTGGCTTCTTCAGGAGGTATGCATATAGCTCCATGAGCAGGGCCCTCCTGTCCCTTTTGTATTGAACTGTATTGTAATTGTCCTGTCCCCCCTCTACATTGTAAAGCGCTGCGCTATATAAATCGTGTATAATAATAATAATACTATAGGATACTGACAAACTATAAATGCATACTGGTAAGATATACAACATTGTTGGTTAAAGTAGATACATCATATGGAGATGTAGAGGACCCACCCACACATAGACCATCCACCTCAACGCCAGAGTCACACAACACAACAATGTTGTATATTTTACCAGTACAGGGGGTCCCCGACTTACGAACGCCCGACCTACGAACATCCCCTACTTACGAACCGGGCGCTGCGGGGACCCTCTGTCATTTTCCGCGGACTCTCGGCCGTTCTGTGCATGCGCGGCCAGACGGAGCCTCGGAAAATGACGGCAAACATCAGAAATGTCTGTAATTTGCCGCGCATGCGCAGAACGCCATTCGACAGAACATCGGAAATGTCCGTAAATTGTCGGTCTGCGCATGCGCGGCCGACTTATGAACATTTCCGATTTAAGAACAGGAGGACAGTCCCTAACGAGTTCGTAACTCGGGGACCCCCTGTATGCATTTATCCTACATGCATACTTCCTGAAGAAGCCAAGCAGCAAAACATGTAGAAGAACATACATAAATGACCTTGAAAACACCATCAACCCCATTGGATGATGAAATATATGTTTTTTGTGTAATTTATTATGGATTTTAATACGGATTTGTAATAATCATTATAAATTAAAACAGTTATGTCTGGATAACTGATGTAGCACCTTGAAAGTCGCTATCCTATCCAATGTCTATATATGTATTATTATTACTATACATTTATATAGCTCTGACACATACTGCAGTGCTGTACAGAGAACACTGAGCCGTCACATCAGTCTCTGCACCAGAGGAGCTTACACTCTAATGTCCTACCTCAGTCACATACTATTACGGTAATTGGAGCCGTCAAAAAAAAAAAAAAAAAGCAGCCAGCAATGTTTATTAACAACGTTGCTCATCCCTGAAACACTAAAATAAAAAGAAACATTGTTTCTTTTTGTATCTTTCTGTTTTCTTCAGCTGCAGATCAAAGAGATGAACAAATGTTGCTCTGTTTAACCCCTTATTAACCCTTAATTTACGCTAATCAGCCTTAATTAACTCCCTATTCTCCTCCACTTAATTATTATTTTCCTGCTTTTTTTTTTTTTTTCACGTCTATTTTATAAACGTTAAACAATTTAAACTTTTTTTTTTGTTTGCTTTGTTAGTGAATATTTTTATACATATATATTAACATATATTTACACATTTCACATTGAAAAAGCGGTAAATTAAAAAAAAAAAAAATCTATTTATTTCATTTGTAAATAACTTTTCAATGCTTTGTACTATTGCTGAAAGCTGAAGTTAAAACAAAACAGTTGCGGTAGGTATCGGTAATTGGTATCGGTATCAGTACTCTTATTCCCCGTACACACGGTCCGAAATTCCGACGGAAAAAGTCCGAGTGGAATATGTTGTCGGAAAATCCGATCGTGTGTGGGCTCTATCAGACTTTTTTCCGTCTGAATTTCCGATGGAAAAAGTTTGAGAGCAGGATCTAAAATTTTCTGACAACAAAATCCGATCTGACTTTTTCCGATCGTGTGTAGAGAATTCCGACGCACAAAGCGTCACGCGTGCTCAGAAAAAATGTGGAGACGAAAGCTAATGGCTACTGGCCTCTACGTAGTCCCGACGTACGTGTTGTACATCACCTCGTTCCGAACGATCGGATTTTCCGACAACTTTGTGCGACCGTGTTTATGCAAGACAGGTTTCGGCCAAAATCCGTCTGGAAAAATTTGATGGATTTTGTGGTCGGAATGTCGTTGTAAAAAAAACCCTAATTAAAATAACATTCAGGGCCAGTTCACACCACTGAAACTTAGTCCCGGCATTGTTCTGCATGTTTTTCTGCATACACATTTTTGCCGCATTTTGACGCATTTCCAGTGCGTTTTTGATGCTTTCCGGTGCATTTTTCCCCTCTCTTTTTTCCCTTCACCCTAAATGGGGACGTGTGCGTTCCAGTGCGTTTTCAGGTGCGTTTTACCACGTTTTAGTACAGTTCAGTGCAGAAAAAAATGCAGCATTGACCGCACTTGTGTGAACTATGCCATTGGAAACCATATAGCCTACCATCCATGCGGTTCTGATGTAGAAAAAAAAATGCACTGGACTGCATGTGGTGTGAACTGGCCCTTAATATTTTTTTCTCTGGTTGAATAGCGAGGTCCTGCTCTAAGAGCGGAAGGCCGGCCGTCACAGGTGACCCCCCTGCCATTGCATTGTGAGAATCCGCTCTAAGCCAAGAACTCGTATGTGCAGAGTTCACATGGCTTAAGGCAGAAGCTCCATTGCCAGTCAATGTTCGGAGTCAGCAGACCCTGTAGGTAGCAGCGCAGCCCTGGTGCGTTCTCAGATCTCGCACGCTGCATCATTAATCACCGTTACGTGACTCTCACAGTCTTTCGCACATCAGGGACCCCTGAAGAAGCAGCTCTTACCGCCGACGAACGATCTTAACCTCTTCACTCCCGCACGCGTTAATGATCGAACACCTGCAACGTGTGAGCAAAGCTGAAACCCGCCAGTTCATATCCCAGCAGGGGTGTTCGCCTCTCACCATATGCGCTGGGTGGGGGTGGCACGAAAACTTGTATAACTAGCAATGCTTTGTATGGCTCCCTGAGAAGGTGACGGGGTTTATATTTCATTGTTTAATGAAGAGGGAACTCTGGGAGCCGCTATCTATATCTAGATCCTGTCCACAAGATGGAAAAAAATGTTAGCGCTTCTAAAGGGATTGTAAAGTCTTGTTTTTTTCCTATAAAAATAACAAACATGTTATACTTACCTGCTCTGTTGCAGTGGATTTGCACAGAGCAGCCCGGATCCTCCTCTTCTCAGGTCCCTCTTCTGTGCTTCTGGCTCCTCCCTCCCGTTCAGTGCCCCCACAGCAAGCAGCTTGCTATGGGGGCACCCGAGGCGAGTCACAGCCCCCATGTGTCCATTTAGACCAGGGATATGCAATTAGCGGACCTCCAGCTGTTGCGGAACTACAAGTCCCCATGAGGCATAGCAAGACTCTGACAGCCGAAAGCATGACACCCAGAGGCAGAGGCATGATGGGACTTGTAGTTTTGCAACAGCTGGAGGTCCGCTAATTGCATATCCCAGATTTAGACACACAGCACTGCCAATGCCCACCCCCTCTCGCGAGTCCCGCATGAGCAGTAGGGAACCAGGAAGTGAAGCCGCAAGGCTTCACTTCCTGACTCCCTTAGCGAAGATGGCGGCGGCAGCACCCAAGAGCCGAGGGACGTGTCGGCTTCGGGTGACGACATTGCGGGTGCCCTGGACAGGTAAGTGTCCATATTTTAAAAGTCAGCAGCTGCAGTATTTGTAGCTGCTGACTTTAAAAAAAAATAAAACTGTTTAATTGGCTTCAGTCTAAATTGGCCGTAGTATATGAATGTGAGTTAGGGACCTTAGATTGTAAGCTCCTTGAGGATAGGAACTGATGTGAATGTACTATATATATGTAAAGCGTTGTGTAAATTGACAGCGCTATATAAGCACCTTAAAGAGGAAGTAAACCCTCTCTAAAAAAATAAAAATAAAAAATAAAAAAACACCCTGCAGGACAAAGGCATAATGAGCTAGTATGCATAGTAGCTCATTATGAATCACTTACCTGAGATCGAAGCCCCCAAAGCGACCCTCGTTCACCTCCTCCGTCGCCACCATGATACCTGGAGTAACTTCCGGGTATCGCTGCTTCGGTGCTGTGACTGGCCGGAGCAGCGATGACGTCACTCCGGCGCATGCATGATCGCATTCACTAACGGCACACCCAGTAGACATCGGTGCCCGTTTTTAGGAAGATATCTTCTTAACGTGTAGGTTAAGGAGATACCGTATTTATCGGCGTATAACACGCACAGGCGTATAACACGCACATTCATTTTAAGAGGGGCATTTCAGGAAAAAAACTTACATTTTAAATAAGGAACTTTGAAGCAAAATAAGTGTCAGTGCCCATCTGCAGCCTCACCATTGCCATCAATGCAGCCTGATCAATGCCCATATGCAGCCTCACGAGTGCCATCAATGTAGCCTCATCAGTCCACATCAATGCAGCCTCACCATTGCCATCAATGCAGCAGCCTCACCATTGCCATCAATGCAGCAGCCTCACAATTGCCTTCAATGCAGCAGCCTCACAATTGCCTTCAATGCAGCAGCCTCACCATTGCCATCAGTTCAGCCTGATCGATGCCCATCTGCAGCCTAGAGGGGACAGGGAAGGGGGCGGGACGAATGACGACAGATTACATACAGTGAGAATCTCCTATGATAGACAGGACAGTGGTCCAATGGTGGCCCAGGAGACGGGACTATATATTACAGAGGCCGTCAAGTAAACAGGAGATTCTCACTGTATGTAATCTGACAGTGCTCGTCCTGCCCCCCTCCCTGTCCCCTCCGAGGCAGCTAAAATTGAATTATTGGCGTATAACAGGCACACGCTATTTGCACCCGATTTTCATGGTGAAAAAGTGAGCGTTATACGCCAATAAATACAGTATTTCTTGCACCTACAGGTAAGCCTTAATCTAGGTTTACCTGTAGGTTAAAGTGGTCTGTAAGGGTTTACAACCACTTTAAATAATAATAATAATAATAATAAGGCCCCAATAACATTATACAGCAACAGGATCATTTTTTTTTTAGAAAAGCTCCACCTTTTATCATTAAAAAGCCAGAGCTCCGCTCAGGGACTCAGCCTAGGCTGAGATGATGTCATCAGTCTGCTGCAGGCAGGGGGAAGTGTTTCCTCAGTCTCCCCGCCCCCAGTGGTCAGGATGCAACACTGGAACCTTGTAGCAAGGTGAGGGGCTGCGGCAGGGCCTGGTCTTTTTCAGACATTTGTGAACACAGCAAAGAACTGCACAGGCATCAGGATTTTTCCAGGATCGTGTCATCTCTTTCTCAGTCCAGGAAGTAGATAGTGACCCTGGATGATCCCTGAACAAAGATGGTGCTGTCCTTCAGGAAAGAAAAGCAGATGAAGACATTGTCAGGGGGAGTGCTGTGACCTCAGTGAGAGGTAATAAATACCTGGAAGTGTTATACTGACATGTTGCTTAGTATGCATGCACATCGCAGAGTATTTGCATTATCAGACATTCTGCCGACTGGAAGTGCTGCAAAGCCAATAAAATTTTCCGGCATTGGTCAAGTATTTAAATCAAACCCCGGATCAGTTATTTGGCTCCTCCGCTTATTTTTTTCTTTTTTTTTTTCCATGCAAATGCCGCCAGCTTGCCTGCGCCGATATTATATATTCAGCAGATCTATAGCTGTGCGCGCAGACGTCGATGACGTTCGGCGCGTTAAAGAAATTTATTCCCACTAATTACGAGCCGGCTTCTGGCTATCCGGGGAGGACACTTAATTGATTGAATCTTATTGAAAACAAATTATCAGCGCTGAATTTGTGCGGATCGTTTCCCCCGGGGGACGGATGTGAGACTTTCTCCACAATAAGCACCGTTTCCTAACAGGCGGGGGGCGGGGAGAGGCGGGCCGCAACCAAATCCCCCCGCAGATCCCTAACAAAATAAATCGGATTTTCAGGTTGTGATGATGAGAGCGGTAAATGTGATGCAGAATAATGATGGCGGGAACTAAACGAGGGCGGGAATAAGAGAGAAATATAAAGAGTGGAAGATGAGCACAGCGGGGCTGTCAATGCTTCTTCCTTTGTATTAATATGTGTGTGTGTGTATCCTCCTAGCAGATCAGATAAGATCATAGCAACTGCCAAATTCATGAGAACGGGCGATGGGTGCCACAGACAGGGGTTCAATGAGAAAAAAAAAAAGCCCTGGTGATTGGAGTACCTGATGGTGGAGAGGCAGCAGAGGGCAGGGACGGTGGGGTGTAGGGACAGTAGCAGAGGGTAGGGACGGTGGAGTGTAGGGACGGTAGCAGAGGGTAGGGACGGTGGAGTGTAGGGACAGTAGCAGAGGGTAGGGACGGTGGAGTGTAGGGACGGTAGCAGAGGGTAGGGACGGTGGGGTGTAGGGATGGTAGCAGAGGGTAGGGACGGTGGAGTGTAGGGACGGTACCAGAGGGTAGGGACGGTAGCAGAGGGTAGGGACGGTGGGGTGTAGGGACGGTGGCAGAGGGTAGGGACAGTGGAGTGTAGGGACGGTAGCAGAGGGTAGGGACGGTGGGGTGTAGGGACGGTTGCAGAGGGTAGGGACGGTGGAGTGTAGGGACGGTAGCAGAGGGCAGGGACGGTGGGGTGTAGGGACGGTAGCAGAGGGTAGGGACGGTGGAGTGTAGGGGCGGTAGCAGAGGGTAGGGACGGTGGAGTGTAGGGACGGTAGCAGAGGGTAGGGACCGTGGAGTGTAGGGACGGTAGCAGAGGGTAGGGACGGTGGAGTGTAGGGACGGTAGCAGAGGGTAGGGACGGTGGGGTGTAGGGATGGTAGCAGAGGGTAGGGACAGTGGAGTGTAGGGACGGTAGCAGAGGGTAGGGACGGTGGGGTGTAGGGACGGTAGCAGAGGGTAGGGACAGTGGAGTGTAGGGACGGTAGCAGAGGGTAGGGACGGTGGAGTGTAGGGACGGTAGCAGAGGGTAGGGACGGTGGAGTGTAGGGACGGTAGCAGAGGGTAGGGACGGTGGAGTGTAGGGACGGTAGCAGAGGGTAGGGACGGTGGGGTGTAGGGATGGTAGCAGAGGGTAGGGACAGTGGAGTGTAGGGACGGTAGCAGAGGGTAGGGACGGTGGGGTGTAGGGACGGTAGCAGAGGGTAGGGACAGTGGAGTGTAGGGACGGTAGCAGAGGGTAGGGACGGTGGAGTGTAGGGACGGTAGCAGAGGGTAGGGACGGTGGAGTGTAGGGACGGTAGCAGAGGGTAGGGACGGTGGAGTGTAGGGACGGTAGCAGAGGGTAGGGACGGTGGGGTGTAGGGACGGTAGCAGAGGGTAGGGACAGTGGAGTGTAGGGACGGTAGCAGAGGGTAGGGACGGTGGAGTGTAGGGACGGTAGCAGAGGATAGGGACGGTGGAGTGTAGGGACGGCAGCAGAGGGTAGGGACGGTGGGGTGTAGGGATGGTAGCAGAGGGTAGGGACGGTGGAGTGTAGGGACGGTAGCAGAGGGTAGGGACGGTGGGGTGTAGGGACGGTAGCAGAGGGTAGGGACGGTAGCAGAGGGTAGGAACGGTGGAGTGTAGGGACGGTAGCAGAGGGCAGGGACGGTGGGGTGTAGGGACGGTAGCAGAGGGTAGGGACGGTGGAGTGTAGGGACGGTAGCAGAGGGTAGGGACGGTGGAGTGTAGGGGCGGTAGCAGAGGGTAGGGACGGTGGAGTGTAGGGACGGTAGCAGAGGGTAGGGACGGTGGGGTGTAGGGACGGTAGCAGAGGGTAGGGACGGTAGCAGAGGGTAGGAACGGTGGAGTGTAGGGACGGTAGCAGAGGGCAGGGACGGTGGGGTGTAGGGACGGTAGCAGAGGGTAGGGACGGTGGAGTGTAGGGACGGTAGCAGAGGGTAGGGACGGTGGAGTGTAGGGGCGGTAGCAGAGGGTAGGGACGGTGGAGTGTAGGGACGGTAGCAGAGGGTAGGGACGGTGGAGTGTAGGGACGGTAGCAGAGGGTAGGGACGGTGGAGTGTAGGGACGGTAGCAGAGGGTAGGGACGGTGGGGTGTAGGGACGGTAGCAGAGGGTAGGGACGGTGGGGTGTAGGGATGGTAGCAGAGGGTAGGGACGGTGGAGTGTAGGGACGGTAGCAGAGGGTAGGGACGGTGGAGTGTAGGGACGGTAGCAGAGGGTAGGGACGGTGGTGTGTAGGGACGGTTGCAGAGGGTAGGGACGGTGGAGTGTAGGGACGGTAGCAGAGGGTAGGGACGGTGGAGTGTAGGGACGGTAGCAGAGGGTAGGGACGGTGGGGTGTAGGGACGGTAGCAGAGGGTAGGGACGGTGGAGTGTAGGGACGGTAGCAGAGGGTAGGGACGGTGGAGTGTAGGGACGGTAGCAGAGGATAGGGACGGTGGAGTGTAGGGACGGTAGCAGAGGGTAGGGACAGTGGAGTGTAGGGACAGTAGCAGAGGGTAGGGATGGTGGAGTGTAGGGACGGTAGCAGAGGATAGGGACAGCGGAGTGTAGGGACGGTAGCAGAGGATAGGGACGGCAGAGTGTAGGGACGTGGGACGGTAGCAGAAGGTAGGGACGATGGGGTGTAGGGACGGTAGCAGATTGTAGGGACGGTGGGGTGTAGGGACGGTAGCAGAGGGTAGGGACGGTGGGGTGTAGGGACGGTAGCAGATGGTAGGGACGGTGGAGTGTAGGGACGGTAGCAGAGGGTAGGGACGGTGGAGTGTAGGGACGGTAGCAGAGGGTAGGGACGATGGGGTGTAGGGACGGTAGCAGAGGGTAGGGACGGTGGGGTGTAGGGACGGTAGCAGAGGGTAGGGACGGTGGGGTGTAGGGACGGTGGAGTGTAGGGACGGTAGCAGAGGGTAGGGACCGTGGGGTGTAGGGATGGTAGCAGAGGGTAGGGACGGTGGAGTGTAGGGACGGTAGCAGAGGGTAGGGACGGTGGGGTGTAGGGACGGTAGCAGAGGGTAGGGACGGTGGAGTGTAGGGACGGTGGGGTGTAGGGACGGTAGCAGAGGGTAGGGACGGTGGGGTGTAGCAGCACAGACAACTGCGGGGAGCACTGTAGGCTACACAGAGATACAGGAATCACGGAGGCAACAAGGGGCGCACTTGAAAACATGGGACACCCACTGGCACACTAGAAGACTGAGGGCATACAGGGACTCATTTGGAAACACAGGGCATACTTGGAGACACAGAGAAGAATTAGAAACACAAGGCGTACACATGGGTGTGATTGGAGACACAGGTGCATTTGGAAACATGGGGTGCACAAGGGCGCACTTGGAGAGGGTAGAAAATACTCTGCTCATGACCTCTGACCTTTCTGATCACCACTGGGATATCACACCTTCAACATGACCCTCCATAGGATAAAAAATACTCTGCTCCTGACATTCTCTCTACTTTCTGATTACACCCACCACCAGCATATCATACATCCAACATGACCCTTCATAAGGTAGAAAATACTCTGCTCCTGACCTTCTCTCTACCATTCTGATTACACCCACCACCAGCATATCACACACCCAACATGACCCTCCAAAAGGTAGAAAATACGTTGCTCCTGACCTTATCTCTACCTTCTGATTACACCCACCGCCAGCATATCACACATCCAACATGACCCTCCATAAGGTAGAACATATTCTGCTCCTGACCTTCTCTCTACATTTCTGATTATACCCACCACCAGAATATCACACCTTCAACATGACCCTCCATAAGATAGAAAATACTCTACTCCTGACCTTCTCTCTACCTTCTGATTACAGCCACCACCAGCATATCACACATCCAACATGACCCTCCATAAAGGTAGAGAATAGTCTGCTCCTGACCTTCTCTCTACCTTCTGAATACACTCATCACCGGGATATCACACCTCCAACACGACACTCCATAAAATAGAAAATACTCTGCTTCTGACCTTCTCTCTACATTTCTGATTACACCCACCACCAGAATATCACACCTCCAACATGACACTCCATAAGATAGAAAATACTTTGCTCCTCACCTTCTCTCTACCTTCTGATTACACCCACCACCGGGATATCACACACCCAACATGACCCTCCATAAGGTAGAAAATACTCTGCTCCTGACCTTCTCCATAAAAATATACATAGACTGATATTGTTTTGATAAATGTTTTTATCACACCAGCACGCGGTATTCTGTAACCAATACTATGCCATATTTTCTAGACAGAATCTTGGGAGAAATCAGTTATGTCTCAGTTCTTTAAGACGAGCACTGAAAATTTTTAGCGTGGCAGGATGTAACGGAGCGTATCTGTCTTTCCGTGATCTGGAACCTTCCAGTCTGCTGCTCGGGCCCCACCGCCGGCTAACGACGCTGACCTCACTCTGTGAACCCGGCCGGTGTTAATTTATCCAAACATGCAGAGGCTAATCGGCTGCACGACACCCAGGCTCAATGCTAATTGATTTACACCGGCTAGCAATTGATATAAATCTGATTACGGGCTTTATTTTTTTCTTTCTAACTGTACTTAAGTGAAGAATCTGAAGGAAATGACTGAAATCAATTGCTGTTTGGCAGATATTATGAAAGAATAGTCATCTGGGGTCCAAGGGAAAGGGTGATGTCAACGTCAAACAGAGCTGGACACGGGCTAAAGGGAAACGCCACATTAGCACTTTAACTACATAATAACATACATACAGCGCATCCGGAAAGTATCCACATCGCTTCACTTTTTCCACATTTTGTTATGTTACAGCATTATTCCAAAATGGATTTAATTAATTATTTTAGAGCTTACACTCTAAAGTCACACTGGTGTCACACTGGTGTGAGTGGCTCAGTGTTCTCTGTACAGCACTACGGCATAAGTCAGAGCAGGGCCGGTGCTACCACTAGGCAAACTAGGCAGCCGCCTAGGGCGCCATGCTGCCTAGGGGGCGCCCAGCCACTGGTTTTCCTACTCTCTTCTCTCTGCAGCAAGTAACTAAGTCTCAGCATCAGCAGGCAGCTGCCCCTCTGTTCACAGATAGTGTCAGAGGCGCAGCGGTGGTGAAGGACTGTGTCTATGTCCCAACTCCTGAATGAATGGAAGCGAGCAAACATTCATTGATGGGCACTGGTAGGCTGCATTTGATGGGTCCTGGTGAGGCTAAATGTGATGGGTCCTGGTGAGGCTAAATGTGATGGGTCCTGGTGAGGCTAAATGTGATGGGTCCTGATGAGGCTAAATGTGATGGGCGCTGGTGAGGCTGCATTTGATGGGCGCTGGTGAGGCTGCATTTGATAGGTGCTGGTGAGGCTGCATTTGATGGGCGCTGGTGAGGCTGCATTTGATAGGTGCTGGTGAGGCTGCATTTGATGGGCGCTGGTGAGGCTGCATTTGATGGGCGCTGGTGAGGCTGCATTTGATGGGCGCTGGTGAGGCTGCATTTGATGGGCGCTGGTGAGGCTGCATTTGATGGGCGCTGGTGAGGCTGCATTTGATGGGCGCTGGTGAGGCTGCATTTGATGGGCTCTGGTAGGCTGCATTTGATGGGCGCTGGTGGGCTGCATTTTATGGGTGCTTCGTTAAAAAGGTGGGGTTTACATAGGCAGGGAAAAGGGGGTAGGGTCAGGGGTGGAGTCAAGGGGAGCGGCAAAATTAGGTTTCGCCTAGGGTGTCAAAAATTCTTGCACCAGCCCTGAGTCAGAGCTATATAAATGTATAATATTAATAGTGTGCCTGTTGGGGGTCATTAGAGTGTAAGCTCCTCTGGTGCAGAGACTGATGTGACCGGCTCAGTGTTCTCTGTACAGCACTGAAGAGTATGTCGCTATATAAAAAGACAACGATTAAAGATGGGAGAGCCCTGTAACATGGCACATATCGCGCAGTTGGCAAGACGTCTTTGCCCGTCCTCGGGAGAGCAGGATGCAATTATGAGAACAATTACGGAAAAAGTGAGGCAGAGCTGGTCGCCCGTAGATGGGAAGAGTGACAACACTCAGCAGATTTATAAGTATCGTATGGAACTCTCTCAAGTGTTGATGATTCCGGTCGGCTTGTTAAACTCGCTCCACTTGTCCTTGAAGTGTATCCAAACCCAAGAACAAAAAATTTTATATATTGCCGCTCACTAGTAATTAGATGTGGTGCAGCATTAGATGGCTTCTTTCATGTGTGGTTTATTTTCATTTCATGATCCTGCCAGTAACACACTTCCTGTCCTAGGGTGACAAACGCTCACACACAGTCCTGGAATATACCGCAGCTTACCACTCCTTCAATGTGGTGGCTGCATTTGTTTTTTTTTTGTGCAGACTTTCCCTTTGTTTTCACCTGGTGATCCGGCCAGTAACACAATTCCTGTCCTTGGGTGACAACACTCACTGTATTGTGTCTATTGAGGAGAACGTGCATTTAATAGACCAAATAAGACTAAATAAAAGAAGTTCATTGTTGGGGTTTACATATACTTTAATGTAATCTGCAGGAAATGCAAGAAAGGGAATAATGCCAGACTGCGTTTGTGTGCGTTTACTGTCCTTCAGACTTAAAGCGGAGTTCCGTCTTGGGGAAAAAAATTACTATATAATAATTTAGTAATACAATTTACTATATGGACACTTACCTGTCCAGGGAACCCGTGATGTCGGGACCCCAGCCGATCTTCGGATCGACTGTCGGGTGCAGCCGCCGCCATTCCAGGTAAAGGAACCCGGCAGTGAAGCCGGTTCCCTTCTGCGCATGCGCAAAGTGCACAGTGCTTCTGATTGGCCAGGCGGTGGAGGAGGGGGCTAAACTTCCAGGAGATCGGGCACGGCGCGGTCTCCCGGAAGTGGGGAAGGGGATCTGTCAAAAACTGCCCCCCCTCCTACCCTAAAAGGTACCAAATGTGACACCGGATGGGAAGCAATTAAGCGGAAGTTCCACTTTTGGGTGGAACTCCGCTTTAAGGAGGGCCGGATCATGGCCTATGGGAGTACAAAAGGCCCCAACATCAGTTGGGAAAAAATCACAATTGTTTGTTTCAGTGGAAGTAATTGTGCACCAATCGTCGGTGTCACTGGGAAGAATTGTGCCCCATCATTGATGCCATTGGGCCCCATTGTTTGTGTCATTAGGAGAAATTGTGCTCCATTGTTGGTGTCATGGAGGAGGAATAGTGCCCCTTCATTGGTGTCAGTGGGGGTATTATGTCCTATTGTTAGTATCAGTGGATGAAACAGTGCCCCAAGGGTCAGATAAAAGCAAGCAAAGGGCCGCATTTGGCCTCCGGGTCACAATTTGGAGACCACGATAAAGATTTTTTACCATAATCTATTCTCTGCATTAGTAACAAAACCTTTTAGGTGCAACCCCCCCCCCCCCCCCCCCTTAAATACTTACCAGATCCCGATCTCAGTTCAGAGCTGTGCATGAGAGCAGTGGTGCTGCTTTCTCTCTGGACTGCTGTTAATCAAATCCAATGACGAAAGGTCAGGGCCGAGCTGTACTATGTGTGTGTCAATAGACACACGCAGTACAGCTCGGGGTCAAGCCCGCGCAAGTACCCCAAGCAAACTGCTTGACGGGGGAAAGGGGGGTACTTGAAGGGGGGGTGAGCCAGGAGTGCCGGTGGGGGCCCCCGAGAGGAGGAAGGTCGGGGCTGCTCTGTGCAAAACCATTACACAGATCAAGTAAGTATAACATGTTTATTATTTTAGAAAAATAAAAGTCTAACTTTACATCAATTTAAATGGAAGACCCGTATTTTCTGCAGTACTTTTTAAAAATATATGACTTATAATATGACTTATAATTGAACCCAATTATGGCTCTAGGACTCATACAGTGTTAGCTATGGGTATTCTGTTGTTTGCCAAATACTGATGAACTGCAATTTCCAGTGTGCTGCGGCAGAGAGGTCAATCCGAGCAAAGTGACCCATGATACCGAATAAGTGGCCCCTGTTAGAAAAGAGCATTATGGGAAGAAGACCGCAGCAGCATGCATTAAGATCCTGGAAGGCTTCATTCTAAGGTAAGTTTCTCATAATGTGCTAGTATGGTCCCAATGCTGTCAATCACAGCCAGTGAGCAGAGAGCGGGGGACGGGGCCGAGCCGCGCTTTGTGTGTCAATGGACACACAGAGCCTGGCTCAGGATTGAGCACGCACGAGCGTCCCCATAGCATAGCGTCCCCATAGCAAGTCAGGGGACCCCAGAAAAGGAGGATAGGGGCTGCCCGGTGCAAAACCATTGCACAGAGCAGGTAAGTATGACGTATTTGTTATTTTAAATAAATAAAATTTGAACCTTTACAATCACCTGAAGGTTTATACAGGGCGGCGACATCATGAAACACCCATATAGGTGCTCCAAACGCACACCTTGCTACCTTGGCACAGGCTTTCCCACTATGTCCTAAGACTGGCTTGTGAATGTGTCTCATCGAACGTTATCATTATGCAATGAAGTATATTACATGCACACGTGTTTAGAATGGCGAGCACGCTTTCAGCGTGAAAAAATAATAAAACGCGCAAGAGAGAAAAGTCAGCAGCAGCTGACGGGGGCCGGGACATATGGGGTAACAGCCGACGTGAGAAATGAGAAGTAAAGGAGCGGCTGGCAGCAGATTAACTCCGCGCTGTATCGGCTTAGAATCTGCCAACTGTCACTGCCAACACCTCCGCATTCACACCGAGACCCTCGCCGCTTCCTCCGCCGTGCCAGGAGAGGGACTTGCTGCGCTCAGTACTTGGGCACAGTGCCGGCCTAGTTTCACAAGAGGGCCTTGAACCTGTGCCTGCATCTCAGCGCTGCGGATCTCCTGCAGCCTTTGGCTGCTTTTTCCTGCTTTGTGGCTGCATGACAGGGCGAGAAAGAAGTGTCTACAAGTTATAAAGAAAGGTCTACAACATATGCCAGACTTTTTAATAAAAACTTTTTTTTCCTTTTTTTTACCAATTTGACAAATTCTGCATAAATCTGAAAGCAGAATGTTTTCTTGCCGCTAGCTGCGGTATGCTGCTGAAAAACACACATCCAATTAAACTAGCAGCTGCATATCCACGGCCCAACGATCCTTCTTCAAACCCGCAAAGCAAAAAATTTCTCTGCCATTCTTCACTAAAGAAAGTTTCAACCTCAAAATCACCAAAGTGTATCATTCCCGACCCGGCCTAACTTATGCTGTCATAGTGATGTCATAATTCAGAGGACAATATCACTCATATCTGGGTCACATGTCCCCTTTTATACTGAATATCTTATGAAGTAACAGGCACACATATACAGCCAAACCCCCCAAATACTTTTGTTATCCATGATACCGGGATCCATCAAAATGGTTAAAAAAGATGTGCTCCATCATTTTCTGATGGCGGCCAAGGCTGTCATGCCTCGGCTTTTGGGGGACCACTGAGATCCCACCCATTTTGGAATAGATTGGGGAGCTGGATACTCTCATGGATTAGGATTATCTACTAGCAGTTGAGAATGATAAACTGGATACTATAATGTTATACTAGTACATGGACCGCAAAGGGAAGGGAAGGGGAGAGGAGAGGGGAGGAGAAGAGAGATGATAGAAGATGAGAAGGGAAGAGAAGGGAAAAGAAAAGAGATGATAGAAGACGAGAAGAGATGAGAAATGAGAGAAGACGTGACAGGACGGGAAGGGAAGAGATGTCAATGGAAGGGAAGAGAAGAGAGATGATAGAAGATGAGAAGGGAAGGGAAGAGAAGACAAGAGATGATAGAAGAAGAGAAGAGAAATGAGAGAATATGTGACAGGATGGGAAGGGAAGGGAAGAGATGTCAATGGAAGGGAAGAGAAGAGAGATGATAGAAGATGAGAAGGGAAGGGAAGGGAAAAGAAAAGAGATGATAGAAGACGAGAAGAGAAGAGAAATGAGAGAAGACGTGACAGGACGGGAAGGGAAGAGAAGTCAATGGAAGGGAAGAGAAGAGAGATGATAAAAGATGAGAAGGGTAGAGAAGGGAAGAGAAGACAAGAGATGATAGAAGAAAAGAGAAATGAGAGAAGACGAGACTGGACGGGAAGAAAAGGGAAGGCAAGAGAAGAGAAATGAGAAGAGAAGAGAAATGAGAATAGAAGAGAAATGAGAAGTGAAAGGAGAAGAGAAAAGAAATGAGAGAAGACGAGAGATGGGACGGGAAGGGAAGAGAAAAAAGAAAAAAAAGAGAAGAGAAAAAAAAGAGAAGAGAAGAGAGAAATGACAGAAGGTGGAGAGGGGAGAAGAGAATTATTTTTTATTTTATTCCTTTCTTTTTAAATGTTTAATGAAGATATGTAAGAAAAGCTATGTTCTTTACATTTTAAGTCCTGGTGATAGATTTTCTTTTGCACCTATCCTATAAGGCTTTTAGCATATCTATGTGATATTTATGCTGGTTTATATATATATATATATATATATATATATATATATATATATATATATATTAGGGCTGTTACTGATTAAAATTTTCGTGTTCAATTAATTATAACGCACATACAGATCCAACGACTTTTAGCTGATCTCCTTGCATTGCAACTCTGCATTAGTCAGTGGTAAATGTGGTATACACTATATACAATCACCCGACACTAGTTAGTTTCCACAATCCATGACTTAACTTCACAGTTCACACAAATACCTTTTAAATTCAAACTGTAGCACTGACGTAAGTAATTATTTTTTTCCACAGTAGCGTGACAATCCCTCCACCTCCAGTCTAACTAATCACCCTCACCTTATGGCATGGACCCCTGTGCAAACAGGTGGTCATGCAAGCGGGTATCAAAAGGGTTAACACGGACAATCGTGTTAGTTCCATAGGGCAGCAGCATTAGCAGACGGAGGCACTTGGGGAAAGGGGGAGAAGTCCGGTGACATCGATGTCCGTGACGTCACCGGATCTCCGACGGAACTCCCTGAAGACCCGGAAGCCGGCGGAGAGGTGAGTAATGATCAAAAGAATTTTGATTGATTAAAAAATTTAACGATTAATCAAGGAATTAATCTTTATTTTCCACAGCCCTAATATATATATATATATATATATATATATATATATATATATATATATATATATATATATATATATATATATACACTGCATATACCATTATTTTATATTTGTATTTGTTACTATATATTCAAAATGTAACAGCATTGAAAGATAAGATATGTTTTAGTATAATTTTGTTTAGGAAAAAGGAATAAAATCAGATTGAAACAAAATCTCCAGCGATGTGTAACGTGCATCGCAAAGTGATCGCAAGTGACCTTTCTGTACGTAGGCGCCCCCTGATGGGTGCGTTTACATTCATGTCTGTGCATACATAGGGGGTGGGGCTGGTTAAAAATTTTTTTGGGGTTTTTCTTAAAGTGATTGTAAACTCTGTACAACCATTTTTACCTACAGCTAAGCCTATAATAAGGCTTGCCTGTAGGTACCGTGAATTTCTCCTAAACTTGCACAGTTTAGGAGATATTTACTGTATCCGCATGTGTCGTCATCGGCACATGTGCACTGAAGAAACGTCCCCTGCGTCCTATAACATTTTTAAAAATATATTTTTAATATTTAATTAGACATCAGGGGTCTTTTAGACCCCTGATGTCTCACCTGTCTTCTGTTGAAGCTAATGGAGCACATATCATGCTCCATTAGCTTCTCCATGGCCACAAAGGCCAGGAAAGGTGACACCAGAAACCGGAAGGGACATCTCGGGTTCATTCTAGCTATGGGAGATAAAAAACAGATGTTTGCTGGTCTCCCTCCTTTCCATCCAGTGACACCGGCCAAGCAGGTCCTAGGACTGCAGGTGAGACAGAGGAGCCCGGGAAGCATTGGCGTAGCATCAGGGGTCTCAGGGGTTGCAATTGTGACCACGTCCCTAGCTCCAGGGGGCCCATAGCTCTGTTCCCTGCTGTCCTATTACATTAGATTTCCTCCACAAAATCCCAGAGCTGGAGTCCAGCTCCAATCCGCCTTGTGTCCCCCAGTACCCCAGCCAAGTTCTATAATCCAGTAATCAGCTTCCAGTTGTTTGCCCTCTCCCCAGTCCACACCCTTCCTCTGCTCTCATTGACTGGGGCCATGTCATTACTAGGACGGGGGAGGGGGCGAGGTCATGACATTAATAGGTTGGGGGGAGGGACAAGGTCATGTCATTACTAGGATGGGGGGCGAAGTCATGTCATTACTAGGATGGAGGGGAGGGGGCAAGGTCATGCTATTCCTAGGATGGGGGGGCGAGGTCAAGTCATTAATAGGTTGGGGGGAGGGGCAAAGTCATGTCATTACTAGGATGGGGGGGGTGAAGTCATGTCATTACTAGGATGGGGGGAGGGGGGGGGCGAGGCCATGCTATTCCTAGGATGGGAGGAGGGACAAGGTCATGTCATTACTAGGATGGGTGAAGGGGGCAAGGTCATGTGATTACTAGGATGGCGGGGGGCCAAGTCATGTCATTACTAGGATGGGTGAAGGGGGCAAGGTCATGTCATTAATAGGTTGGGGGGGCACGGACAAGGTCATGTCATTACTAGGATGGGGTGGGCTAAGTCATGTCATTACTATGATGGGTGAAGGGGGCAAAGTCATGTCATTACTAGGATGGGTGAGAGGGGCAAGGTCATGTGATTACTAGGATGGGGGGGGCAAGTCATGTCATTACTAGGGTGGGTGAAGGGGGCACGGTCATGTCATTACTAGGATGGGGGGAAGGGGGCAAGGTCATGTCATTAATAGGTTGGGGGGGCAAGGTCATTTCATTACTAGGATGGGGGGGGGGCGAAGTCATGTCATTACTAGGATGGGTGAAGGGGGCAAGGTCATGTGATTACTAGGATGGGTGAAGGGGACAAGGTCATGTGATTACTAGGATGGTTTCTACAAATTATTTTGAATTATCCTCTCAATATGTATATAAATCTCTGAAATAACTCTTTAGCCACTTGGAGTACCTTGGCACCTAATTGGAGTATCTTGGCGCGCAGTGGAAGGGGCGGGTAGTAGTGGGGGGCCCCAGGACAACTTTTGCATCGGTGCCCACAAGTTTCAAGCTATGCCTCTGATGGGGGGGGGGGGGGGGGTGCACTCCAGGGGTCACAGAAAGTGGTCCAGTGTCTCCTCAGCTAAAATCTGACAGCTATTTGTAGTTCAGCAAAAACATTGTACAGGAATACTAACAATTATGTCAAGACTGAGGAGCTACTGCAGACAGAAAGATACGGCTGGAAATGAAAGTTCAAGTTAATTCCCTGCACTGATGCTTTGCACTGATGCTTTTCCCTGACAACTTTCCCTGACAACTTCAGTCCCCGTCCCCGGTCCCTAGTAATGTACTGACTATACTGACAGCTCTCCTACAACCTGTCCTTGATTTAGACATTCTTTATGTTAGGATCAATGACAGTAGTGAGGTTGCCGAGGGGGCCCCCATCTAGATTTTTGCCATGGGGCCCCATGATCTGTAGCTGCTCCCCTGCCCCCAGTACTCTGTGGGGGCCCTTAGAACTCAAAAGAGGCGACGCTGTCAGCCTCCAGTGCGTGTATGAGAGCCGCGCTGGCAGCAGATCAAAGCGCATTACACTGAGTGCCGTCGCATGCTGCTTGTTCTTCAATTATTCAGGCAATAATTGCACCTTTATTTAATGCCTGCTCTTGCACGAAGCACGTTTCACAGATCGGCTCGCCTCGGCGCGCAGACACCGCCATTAATTAGCAAGGCGCGTTTGTTAGTGTGATATCAGGTGCGCTCGACACGGGGCACGCGGTGTCCTTTGTTGTCACCTTTTTTCCGGGGAGTGACGTCGGGGTGGTGGTGGGCGCAGTAAGAGGAAGAGGGAAAAAAAGCTGTTAGGTGTTAGCACTGAGCTGACATAATGTACTGCAGACCCTCCACACTGGAGGTGTTAATTGATCTCATTACACTGCAAGGTTTCTGCAGAACGCTTTCACAGTCCTTTAAAAGCACCTCTCACGGTCATCAGAAATTCAAGGCGGCTTAACTAGTTCAGTGCCGGGGAGGAGAGGCTGCATACAGCCACCGGCTGACTCCCTGGTAATATTTGATGGCAAAATCACAATATATGTATTACCTTCGGTCATTGCTCATGCTCTATGGATGTCCGATACAATTTGTTTATATATGTATACTCTTTGACCCACCTGTTGCAATCATTGTATGCATTGAAAGAGCAATTTATTAATAAAAAAATTTTTGATAAAAAAAAAAAAAAAAAAATATATATATATATATATATACTGTATATACTTGAGTATAAGTGACCTGAATATAAGCCGAGGCAACTAATTTTACCACAAAAAATTAGGAAAACTTATTGACTCGAGTATAAGCCTATGGTGAGAAATGCGCAGCTACTGTAAGTGGAAAAGAGGGTCAACAATACCCATTTGCAGCCTCACTGTGCCCATTTGCAGCCATAGGTCCCCCCGAACTTCAAACCCCAAATTTGGTGTGCAAACCTAGTGGAACTAGCACTACAACATATCCTAGCACCAATCCTAGCACCAAGTGGCCCCGAGATACGGGGCCCCAAACTCGGTTCAGAAAATGTAATTCTCTGCTGCAAAAAAGTGCTTGACATTTTCCGAACCGGGTTCCTAGATGCCCCCTAGCTGCAGCCAAAGGGTCCTGAAATGACATTGCTGCAGATGGACACAGTTGACCGACTTTGGGGCCCCATATCACGGGGCCACTTGGTGCTAGGAACCCCAAATTTGGTGTGCAAACCCAGTGGAACTAGCACTACAATATATACACATATATATATATATATATATATATATATATATATATATAGCTGGGGTTCCTAGCACCAAGCGGCCCTGAGATACAAAGCCCCAAAGTCAACTGTGTCCATCTGCAGCAATGTCATTTCTGGACCCTTTGGCTGCAGCTAGGGGGCATCTAGGAACCCGGTTCCGAAAATATCAAGCACTTTTTTGCAGCAGAAAATGACATTTTCCGAACCGAGTTTGGGGCCCCATATCTCGGGGCCACTTGGTGCTAGGACAGGGCTTGACAAATTTGCTTGGAATCTAGGAGCCAGCTAAAAAAGTTAGGAGCCAGGTTTTCTTTTTTTTTTTTTAATGACATGGAGACGAGTGAGGGGAAGATGGCCCCCGCCTGTCTCCAAGCCATTGCAGGGCAGAAGCGACTTCAAATCGTCACTTCTGCCCATAGCTCTTAAAAAGGGACATATTTTTTATTTATTTTTTTTTCAAATGGCAATTATTTTTTTTTTTGCATTTTAGTGTAAATATGAGATCCGAGGTCTTTTTGACCCCCCAGATCTCATATTTAAGAGGTCCTGTCATGCTTTTTTCTATTACAAGGGGTGTACATTCCTTGTAATATGAATAAAAGTGACACCATTTTTTTTTCAAAAGAACAGTGAAAAAAATTAAAAGTTAAAATAAATAAGAAAAAAATAATAATTTTAAACGCGCCTGTCCCGCTGAGCTTGTTTGCAGAAGAGTAGCGCCCGCATATGAAAGCTGTGATCAAACCACACATGTGAGGTATTGCCGTGATCGGTAGAGCGAGAGCAATAATTCTAGCCCTAGACATCCTCTGTAACTCAAAACATGCAACCTGTAGAATTTTTTTTTAAATGTCACCTATGGAGATTTTAAAGGGTAAACTTTTGTTGCCATTCCACGAGCGGGCAAAATTTTGAAGCGAGACATGTTTGGTATCAATTTACTCACCGTAACATTATCTTTCACAATATAAAAAAAAAATTGGGCAAACTTTACTGTTGTGTTTATTTTTTTAATTAAAAAAAGTATTTTTTCCCAAAAAAGTGCGCTTGTAAGTCCGCTGCGCAAATACGGTGTGACAGAAAGAATTGCAACGACCGCCATTTTATTCTCTAGGGTGTTAGAAAAATAAATATATATAATGTTTGGGGGTTCTAAGTGAAGGAGATAAGGCTGTTTTGTTTTCACTGCCTGCCTATTGGTATTGCTGGGTGTCATACCAACGGCCACCACAAGAGGGCGCCAGATTATAAAAGGTACCATAGGACTGCACAAGGCCGCAAAGCCGGGGCCTCAATTACCGGCCGGCGCGGGCCATCGCGATCGCGCGCGGGGGGGGGGGGGTGCACTAAAGACAGGATACCCCCAGCTGTGCTGCCCCAGTCGCCAGGTCGCTAATTCTAGTCGCCAATGCGACCTGGCGCCTGGTATTCGTCGAGCACTGTGCTAGGATATGTTGTAGTGCTAGTTCCACTAGGTTTGCACACCAAATTTGGGGTTCCTAGCACCAAGTGGCCCCGAGATACGGGGCCCCAAACTCGGTTCGGAAAATGTCATTCTCTGCTGCAGAAAAGTGCTTGACTCGAGTATAAGCCGAGGGGGGCATTTTCAGCACAAAAAAAATGTGCTGAAAAACTCGGTTTATACTCGAGTATATACATTATTTAATGGTGATTATAATCTACCTACAGACAACACATGGTGATCAGTTGTGCATGTGTGACTCTTCCATGGAACGTGCACATTTGGCCAACCTAGGGTATGTGTATATATATAGTATCTCACAGTTTTGTAAATATTTTATTCTATCTTTTCATGTGACAACACTGAAGAAATGACACATTGCTACAATGTAAAGTAGTGAGTGTACAGCTTGTATAACAGTGTACATTTGTTGTCCCCTCAAAATAACTCAACACACAGCCATTAATGTCTAAACCGCTGGCAACAAAAGTGAGTACACCCCTAAGTGAAAATGGCCAAATTGGGCCCAAAGTGTGTATTTTGTGTGGCCACCATTATTTTCCAGCACTGCCTTAACCCTCTTGGCATGGAGTTCACCAGAGCTTCACAGGTTGCCACTGGAGTCCTCTTCTAATCCTCCATGACGACATCACGGAGCTGGTGGATGTTAGAGACCTTGTGCTCCTCCACCTTCCGTTTGAGGATGCCCCACAGATGCTCAATAGGGTTTCTGGAGACATGTTTGGCCAGTCCATCCCCTTTACCCTCAGCTTCTTTAGCAAGGCAGTTTTTTTGTATAGTTCACCTAGGGGGCGTGGCAAGGGGTGTGTCCTATGCCTGCCTACTTTTGCTGATAGGTGTCCCTCATTCCCATCTAAGAAAGTTGGGAGGTATGTGCAATGTCTCATGGGACTTGTAGATCTAGAGGGCAAAAGTTGACCTATCAGGGCTCATTCACACCAGCGGTTGGGGTTGGCAATAAACAAATAAAATACGAATGACAACGTCCAGTGCCCTACTGACACCGTCCAGTGCCCTAATGACACCAATCTCTACTCTACTGACACCGTCTACTTGCTCTGCTGATATACACGCATATGTGTTTGTGTTTTGGGGTGCACACCCTAATGCAATAAGCTGCACACACCAATGCTTTGCAAAGAATACCCAATCACATACAAGGGGAAAAGCAACAGCATTGTTGCTTGCACATGATTGGATGATGGAAAGTAGCAACACTTCCCCTCATTTACTAAGTTCTGAAACAACTGCCCTTGCAGAGTTCTCAGTCTATTTGCCTTTAGTAAATCAACCCCACTGCGCAAGTTCCTGAAGCGTTCATGGCAGCTCATACATCCCTGGACGCAAGTGCCAATCAGATGCGAGTATATGGCTGAACGGCCCTGTGCATGAAGAATAAAGCAAGGTGGGGGGACCTTAAATAGTACACAATCATGTGACCAGAAGCTGCAGCCCTGCTCAGAATCACAGTGAAAAGCCTGCTGAATCTGTCCACAGGTAATAACACAAAGCTCCAATGAAGGTAAGACGCTCATTGCTCTTTGTCTGATTAAAAAACAGCCACGTTTGTCTCTTCTGACAGATCGCGTCGTCCTGTTAGGAAACATTTAACTCTGTGGAAGCGTTGAGGTGTTGTGATACGACACGCTGGGGAAAAGAAGCATCAGCACCGCGCCAATTAATCTCTGTATTTATTTTCCGCCTGTAATTACCAGAGGGGGGCCCGGCTACCCACATCAACTGCGCGCTGAAAAAAACGAGGCCAAGCAGGGCAATCATCTCCACCGCCGCTCCTCTCCAGGCCAATGAACGGAAAAGACCTCCGCTTCGGAGTACACGACCGCAAAGGCACCATAATTACCGTCTTTAATTCATAATCAGCGCGGCTTGTACAGCCGCCTGCTAGAGAAATGGCTGTCAGATACCAGGCCGGCCTCTGAATATACCGCATACATATGATGAAGGAGCTCTGCCGGGAAGGACCGACAGAAGAAACGGTAGAGAAGAGCCGGAGCCTAAGGCCCCTTTCACACCGGGGGTTTTTCATGCGGTACAGCGCTAAAAATAGCGCCTGTTCACCGCATGAAAAAAATCCGGCCCCTTTAACTCTAGTGTGAAAGCCGGCGGGCTTTCACACTGGAGCGGTGCGCTAGCAGGACGGCAAAAAAAGTCCTGCTAGCAGCATCTTTGGAGCGGTATAGGAGCCGTGTATTCACCGCTCCTATACCGCTCCTTCCCATTGATTAGAATGGGACACCACGGTGAAACCGCAGCAATACCGCCGGCGGCGCTCTGCGGGGGGTCTTTAACCCTTTTTCGGCCGCTCGCGGGCTTTACCGTCACCGCGGCTCCCCGCCCCAGTGTGAAAGGGGCCTTAGAATGATCTCACCGCGGGTATTCTCCGGTAGTGTCGCAGTGGCGTCCAGATTGGGTGTCGGGATTTCGGGCTGCCGGGTTCTACACACCAAACAATTGTCACCAATTCCTTGTTATGATTCCTCCTGTATTAAATTGTATTGTAACCATACTTCCCAACTGTCCCTGATTTTGAGGGACTGTCCCTGATTTCGAGGGAGTGTCCCTGATTTGGAGCAATAGTAGTACTTCATTTTCCCATCGCACACGTTCCTGGAAATGCTCACAGTTTTGGGTGCTGTAGCAACAACCAGCTGGATACTGGTTCAAATCACAATAAAAAGATGTTTGCCAGCACACCATGGAGCGACACAAAAGCGTCCAAAAGGAGTGGTTTATTGCATGATCACAATATGGGAATAGTGCAACGTTGCCTGACGAAGGGGCCCTGCGCAGCTCCGAAACGTTGCACTATTCCCATATTGTGATCATGCAATAAACCACTCCTTTTGGACGCTTTTGTGTCGCTCCATGGTGTGCTGGCAAACATCTTTTTATTGTGATTTGGAGCAATGTCCCTCTGTCCCTCATTCCTCCTCATTTGTCCCTCATTTTGCTCTGATCTATATAGTTGTATATAAAATGCACTTTTTATCTTTCAAAAAGTTTCCCAGCGCTAAACCTTTCATCCAATTTCTAAATTGCTGCATTAGTACATTTTAAAAACCAATATAAAGGAATAGTAGTGTTAAAAAAAGCGCTTGTGGATTTAATTAACCTTTTTTGGGGTTAATTCTCCTTTAAGGGGGTGTGGCAGGGGGCGTGTCCTATGCCTACATACATTTGCTAGTAGGTGTCCCTCATTCCCATCTCAAAATGTTGGGAGGTATGTTGTAACTGTACTGTCTGCCCTCATGTTGTAAAGCGCTGGGCAAACTGGCGGCGCTATATAAATCCTATATAACAATAATAATAATAATAATAATACACCCATATGAGTGGATAGAAACACCAAGCCATAACCTCATAGTCCACATACACATTTACCCCAGTGTAAGATCAGATAGAAGAGGTAAAAAACAAGCCAAAGTGTTTCGGGGGGAGTGGTCAGAGATCACCCCCTTCATCAGGGCCACAGAAAAATAACAAAAAAAAAAAAGTATAAATCAAATAAAATATATGAGGGGAGTTTTGCTAAAACTGGAGAGTGCAAAATCTGGTGCCGCTCCCCATAGAAACCAATCAGCTTCCAGGTTTTATTGTCAAAACTTAAAGCGGAGGTCCACCCAAAAATGCAATTTCCGCTTTAAGGGAAGGTGACCCCCCTGACATGCCACATTTGGCATGTCATTTTATTTGGGTGGGGCAGAAACCCTCTTTTTAGAGGGTTCCAGCTCCCACTTCCTCCCGGGGCACCGCGGCGCTGGAAATAAGTTCACCCCCCTCTCAGCAATGATCTGGGACACGTCACAGGTACCAGATGATTGCCGTCACAGTGCGCGGCGCGGCTTGCGCATGCGCAGTGCGTGCCCAGCTGTGAAGCCCACAGTGACAATGCCGCCGCTGCAGAGAGGAGGGGGGGGGGGCGAGCGGGGCTTCGTTCCCCCGCATCGCTGGACCCTGGGACAGGTAAGTGTCCGATTATTAAAAGTCAGCAGCTGCAGTATTTGTAGCTGCTGACTTTTATTTTTATTTTTTTAAGCCGGAACTCCGCTTTAACTGAACAAGCTGAAGTTAGAAGCTGATTGGCTACCATGCACGGCTGCACCAGATTCTGAGAGCTCCAGTTTTTAGTAAATCCCCCCACCCATAGTTTCACATCGGAAAATTCATAAAAAATGGTCAGGACATAAAAACACTGCTGTCAGTAACTCCACACAATTCAAAAAATAAACTATTCAAAATTAAAAGTCAAAAGTCTTAAATTTTCTTGTAATAAAAAAAATAAAAAATAAAAAAAAGGAGTAAAACTCCTGAAAATGATCAGCAAGATATGTAATGATAATACAGTGATCTAGAAAAAAAATAATAATTGAATGATACCCAAATAAGAGAAAGAAAATTAAATAATAATATTAATGTAAATACACATTTAAATAAATGCATTATTATTATTATTAATAAGGTATTTTTTTATTTCCTCTGTTCCTGTTTTCTTATTTAAATCTTTTATCCTTTTTATTATTTGCATTATTTTTATTTCTTTTGTGTATTTATTATAATTATTATTGTTGTTATTATTATTAATAAGATGATAATAATAAACAATATAATAATAACAATATACGATACAAAAAAAACTACTACACTTTAAATGATAAAACAGGAACAGAAGAAAAGGACAGAAAAAAAAAAGAAAAGGACAGAAAATGTACAATTCATATTGGGCCTGAAAAAGGGGCGTACATTGCTTTGAAACGCGTAGCCACTCCCACTCATGCCGACATCCTGATGCCAATAGCAGCCATGCCGAGCCCTTCTGGCAGTCCCCAGTGCATCCATCCCAGCTTGCATACCAGCGTGGATCCGGTCCTGTCGTTTACCTCTAGTAGCTTCCTGGCATCGCTCTGCATACACCGGGCATCTGCATGATGAACTCTGCCATCGCTGGCCATTTCCTAGATGGACTCTGCATTGATGATATGATTGATATGCCCACCTCTGAACTGGCAGTGAGTGCATATACAGTATGTTTTTTAAGTTTTACTTAAACTAAGAAATGGCTACACTTAGGTGGTGGCGCCCTCTCTCTTTTATTTATAATTTGTTTACTAAGTCATACTCAAGACTTGGGAACTGAGGAGCTGCAGCCATTATATATTGACTTTTTGGGCCATAATCCAATTTTTATTCACCCCAAAGACTTTTGATGTTCTATCCCCCGAACATTCCTTTTCCTTGTCTAATTTTGAGCCATAGTGATTTATCATCCCCCCCCTCCCCCGACAATGCCTTCATCTGCTTTTCTCTCCAGAAGGAGAGTGCCATCTTTGTTTAGACATCACCCAAGGTCACCATCTTCTTCTGGGACAGAGACGCCGGTGTCCTGTTGGATAGTGTCCCCCATCAGATACTGTCCGCTGTGTACTGCGCATGCGCAGTGTGGATGACAGTCAGATTCGGAAAATATCCGAAGATGAGCGGCGCCTGCGCCGTGAGTCCAGGTTCAAGCCCCACCACCCAAGTGGACATAGAGTTAGAATAAAAAAGAGCCGAGCGCAGGGAGGCTGTGCCCGAAGCGTGGCGAGCAAAGCGAGCCCACAAGGGGCCCTGTAAATTTGCGCAGCCCTATGTCCACTTGGATGGTGGGGCTTGCACCTGGACTCACGGCGTAGCCGCCGTTCATCTTCGGAGATTTTCCAGGTCCAGGTGCTGCGCTTGCGCAGTACGGGGCGGACACTTTTCGATAGGCGGACATTTCTTGACAGAACACCGGCTCAGAGATTATGCAATCATGTAAATCCTGGTACCTGTAAAGTTCCTGGCTGTGGTCACAAATGTCTGATACAGATCAGCCTCTTATCTTGTGACTGGTACAAAGTTACAAGATTGCAGTCCTGATCGGTGGGGGGGAGGGGAGACTGCGGAAATGCTTCCTCCTGCCTGCAGCAGACTGATGACATCATCTCATCCTAGGCACAGTCACTGACTGGAGCTCAAGGATGACTTTTTAATGGTAAAAGGTGGGGCTTTTCTGAACAATGAACCTATTGCTGTATATTGTGATGTCAGGAATTCATTCATGGAGACGTCTAAAGTTACTGACAGGTCCACTTTAAAGAGAACGTCTGGGCAGCCAAATGTGTGCATTGCTTGGCTCTGTGCGCTGAGGATTTTCTCGCATTTATCCGAGATCTGCATTGTTTTCAGCTTTGATCAGATTTGGGGGGAGGGGGGATACGGGCTCTTGGTTATAATTCCAATTCCATTTAAATCATTTCCTCTACGCACAGGCAGAGCGCAGAGCCACGAGGATGTGCAATGTGCAGCAATCCATCACAGCTAACACTGTAACAAACAGTAATTAGCAGAGAAAGGCGTCAGTTGCATATATCATCCCGTATACTGGAGAATCATTGTACAATGTGGAGGGGGAAGAATCATTGTACAGTACTTTACCACTATTGTACTGGGGGGGGGGGGGGGGGGGGGGTCATTTCATTGGGGGTTTGACATTTGCCACCTATACAAACATTGCAATAGTCAGAGCTTCTGCTGAATATAAAGATCCATCTGTGTAGGACCAGCTGTATACAACCAGTAGTATAGGCCCAGCCATAAAAGGTGAGCAGTAAACCACCAATTGCACATCACCATCACCAGCTTGTTCCACCATATAGGATGAGCGGACCAGCCTTATAGGACCAGCTACATAGGGCCAGCCATATAGGACCAGCCAAATAGAACCAGTACTGTATAGGACTAGTAGTATATGATCAGCCATTCAGGACCAGCTGTAAAGGGTGAGCAGTACAGCCCCAGCTGTATAGAACCCACCATTTGGGACCAGCCATATAGGATGAGCAATATAGGACCAGCAAAACAGGACTAGCTGAATAAGACCAGCCATATAGGATAAGAAGTATTGGACCAGCCACATAGGACCTGCCGTATAGCACCAGCCATACAGGATGAGCAGTATTGGACCAGACATATAGGGTAAGCAGTATAGGCTCACCCATATAGGGGGAGCAGTGTAGGATCACCCATACAGAACCAGCTGTGTAGGATTAGTCGTGTAGGACCAGCTGCATAGAACCAGCCATATAGGGTGAGCAGTTTAGGAAAAGCTATATAGGCTTAGACATATACTGTAGGATCAGCTGTATAGAGCCAGCCATATAGTAGCAGTACAGGACCCGCTGTATAGGATAAACAGTGTAGGATCAGCCATACAGAACCAGCTGTGTAGTACCAGCCATATAGAGTGAGTAGTATAGGACCAGCCATATAGGGTGAGCAGTATAGGAAAAGCTGTATAGGACCAGCCATATAGGGTGTGAGCAATATATGATCAGCCATATAGGGTGAGCAGTATAGGATCAGCCATACAGGACCAGCTGCATAGAACCAGCCATATAGGGTAAGCAGTTTAAGACCAGCAATATAGGGTGAGCAGTATAGGAAAAGCCGTATAGGGTGAGCAGTATTGGACTAGCCATATAGGGTGAACAGTATAGGACCAGCAATATATGGTGAGCAGTATAAGAAAAGATGTATAGGACCAGCCATATAGGGTGAGTAGTATAGGACCAGCCATATAGGTTGAGCAGTATAGGATCAGCCATATAGGGTGAGCAGTATAGGATCAGCCATATAGGGTGAGTAGTATAGGATCAGCCATATAGGGTGAGCAATATAGGATCAGCCATATAGGGTGAGCAGTATAGGATCAGCCATATAGGGTGAGCAGTATAGGATCAGCCATATAGGGTGAGCAGTATAGGATCAGCCATATAGGGTGAGCAGTAAAGGATCAGCCATATAGGGTGAGCAGTATAGGATCAGCCATAGAGGGTGAGCAGTATAGGATCAGCCATAGAGGGTGAGCAGTATAGGATCAGCCATATAGGGTGAGCAGTATAGGATCAGCCATATAGGGTGAGCAATATAGGATCAGCCATATAGGGTGAGCAGTATAGGATCAGCCATAGAGGGTGAGCAGTAAAGGATCAGCCATATATGGTGAGCAGTATAGGACCAGCCATATAGGGTGAGAGGTATAGGACCAGCCAGATAGGGTGAGAGGTATAGGACCAGCCATATACGGTGAGCAGTATAGGATCAGCCATTTACGGTGAGAGGTATAGGATCAGCCATATAGGGTGAGAGGTATAGGATCAGCCATATAGGGTGAGTAGTATAGGATCAGCCATATAGGGTGAGCAGTATAGGATCAGCCATATAGGGTGAGCAGTATAGGATCAGCCATATAGGGTGAGAGGTATAGGATCAGCCATATAGGGTGAGAGGTATAGGACCAGCCATATACGGTGAGCAGTATAGGATCAGCCATAGAGGGTGAGCAGTATAGGACCAGCCATATAGGGTGAGCAATATAGGATCAGCCATATAGGGTGAGCGGTATAGGACCAGCCATATAGGGTGAGCAGTATAGGACCAGCCATATAGGGTGAGCAGTATAGGATCAGCCATAGAGGGTGAGCAGTATAGGACCAGCCATATAGGGTGAGCAGTATAGGATCAGCCATATAGGGTGAAAGGTATAGGACCATTCTCTTAACATGACCAAAAGGCTGATCTTTTGAATACATGACCTTTGCTGAGGGAGATGATAGCTGACTAACCCCACCAGCAGAGATCATGTGACCAAACACCAAGATATAAATGCGCTTTGTGTGCACCAAACCCAGTTATTACCTTGTAAAAGTAGCAGTGACATCACTGTGCTGTACAGAGAGCAGAGCTGTTGGAAGGGATCCACAGGCTCCACCCACTACTGGCTGCCTGCAGAAAACTACAGAAGGGGGCGGAGACAAGACCAGTCACCCTGCACAAAGAGAGGGAGCAGCAGTGGTTGGTCTTTATTACAGGAAGCTCCTGCACAGAGGGGAAGACTCACACTGGATTGCTGCACAGATCTGGAATACACATGCCAAATGGATTTATTATCCCCAAGTTCAGCTTTAACGTAACTTAAGCTGGCCATACTCTATACAATCTCTCTACAGGGTCTATTCAATTTGTATTCAATCAGACCCCCTTATACTACATAGCTGATGGGTCGGAATCAGGGAAGGCAAAATATAAAGAGATTATACTTCCGATGTAATATCATCATCGGTCCTGGATCTCGTGGATCTCCTGGATCTCGTGGTTCTCCTGGATCTCGTGGATCTCCTGGTTCTCGTGGATCTCCTGGATCTGTATCGTCTTTGATTGTCAGTAATTACAGCGCCGGTTTCTCTGGATGAGGCAACAAGTGATGTCACCTTCTCTATCACAGTAATTAGCTGGGTGCTAAAACATTCTTCAGCATAATTAGCAGGCGAAGGTGTCACACACCACACCTAGTCACTGCCGGTGGCGGTAACAAAGGCTGGCTCCATGCAAACAACAATTTCATTGTGTGAAACCCGAGTAAAACGTTATTTGTACGACATTACGGGGCTCATCAGAAACAATCGTCCGATAATAACAGATGTAAACCGTATCATTAAAATCTCATATTTTCTTTAACACAGAGGTCCCCAACCCCCCAGGCCACAGACCGGTGCCAGTCCGTGACCTGCTGGGGACCAAGCCGCGCGGTGGGTTGAAAGAGTCAGCAAAACCTACACTGCCACCCTCCAACCACTAGAGGGTGCCTGCTCCCCTTCTCTCAGCACCACTTTCCACCTGAAGAATTCAATCACAGTGCCTGCAGCCGCTGAATAGTTCCCAACTGCCGCACCAACAGCGCTCAGTCCCCGCCTTGTCTCCGCCACAGCTGGACAGATGCTAGTTTTCCAGTGAGTTCACATGGAATTATACTCAGGACCCCCCCCCCCCCCCAGAAGTAACAGGCTGCATGTCAGGGCTGGTCTCAGCCCTTCCTTCTCTAAGCTGGTCGCTCAGCTGTCGGCTAACTGCCAGCTCCTATCTCTCCACACTTACTCAGCTGTTGATGATATCCTGCTCGTCAGTCCTGCCTACTCAAGCTGTTCAGCCCAGTGGATCTCTGCCTTCGCCTTGGTCAACATCACAAGAGTCTATCGCCTGTGGGCCTGTTTAAAGACCAGCTTTGCTGACATCCCTTCTGGCTCCAGATCCTGCTTGCTGTTCCACTACATTGATCCCTGACTTCTGGCTTGGCTGACTATCCGTTCCGGTTACTGAACTTTGGCTATGTTTTGACTACGTTTGTTCTTTTTAACTTTTATTATTAAACAAGTGTGATTTAACTGTACTTCTGTCTCGGTCTGATTTCATGGTTTCTGACACTGCACAATTATCCCGAACTGTGGAGGGGCTGTCTTCCGCGAGGACAGTCCCTGGAGCCAGGGAGGATGGCCACCGCTGCTTTAACATGTTATATTTTTTCAAAAATCGTTATTAAAATGTATTTCACAAAATAATCCCCAGTGATCCGGTCATAAAATGTCTTGTTCAGGCACTTCCTGCTATAGCGTGACAACGTTCTGTCGCTGTCTCCCAATTGTTCCCCTGTGTTGTCACCCTGTCACATGGGTGTCTCATGGAGACTACAAGTGGCCGTTCCAACCAACATTACACAGACATGGTCTACTGTTGTTACCATCAGGAAACCCGCCCTGAAAATTTCATGCAGCCATCACTGGAGTGCATGTAGAAAGGCAGTGGCTCAGTGGTGGAACTACCAGGTTCGCAAAGGTCGCAATTGCGACCGGGCCCTTGCGTTCCGCCACCATGGGGGGGGGGGCAAGATGGCATTAAAGGGGGCTGCTGCAAAACATGTGAAGGGGTCCTGCTGCGGGAACGTAAGGCTTGGTTCACACTGCTGTGACCCCAAAGTCGTGCATCTTGCTTGCGACATACTTGCGATGTCTTTGCAACTTCCTTGCGACTTTTGTGATTTAACATTTCAGTCTATGGCACTCAAATTGCCAGGATCTGATAAGCTCCCCGCCCGCAGATCCCACACAACCACCGCCCAGGGTTGTGGGGGAAAAGGCCCTTGTCCCCATCAACATGGGGACAAGGTGCTTCCATCAACATAGGAACAAGGTCCCTATGTTAAGCCACCCCCCCCTGTTGAGGGCATATAGCCTGCTATGCTTCTGGAGAGGGTGGAGGGGACGCTCGCTCGTCCTCTCCCTTTTCTGACTTGCCGGGCTGCATGCTTGGATAAGGGTCTGGTATTAATTTCGGGGGGGGGACCCCACGCGTGTTCCTTTTTTGTTAATTTTGGCGTGGGGTTCCCCTTAAAATCCATATCAGACTTGAATGGCCTGGTATGAATTGGGGGGGGGGGAGACCCAACACAGTTTTTTTCATTGTTTTTAATTGCTGCTGTCATGTTTTCTTTACATTCAGCTGTCAGCGGGGAACCCGCTGACAGCTGATGAGTCATCTGTTGTGTAAAGGAAATTTGTAAGTTCTGTATATAATTGTATTCTATTTTGTATGTATTGCATACTGCCCTCACTGTGCACACAGCACTAATAATGTTTTCATTACATGTTTACATTCTTTCGAGTCCTGATTAGAATTAGTCTGCCTATGTTACGCCCCTTGTTATCATAAACGTACAATTGTAATATTAATGTGATACCTACGTAATCAGGTGTATTCAATTGCGTCATAATAAAGCATTTTTTTCAGCGTTATTTAACTCTTATGCCGCGTACACGGGCGGAATTTCCGATGGAAACAGTCCGATGGGAGCTTTTCATCGGATTTTCCGTGTACGCCCATCGGTCTTTTTTTGTCGGAATTTCCGACGGACTTTGGATTGAGAACCTGTTCTTAATTTTTCAGACGGAAAACCTTTCTATCGGATTTTCCGATCCTGTGTATGCAATTCCGACACGCAAAATTCCGACGCATGCTCGGAAACAATTCGACGCATGCTCAGAAGCATTAAACTTACCTTTTATAGTGCAGTCGGACGTTTTTTAAGGCGTAGTGTTATTGACCGTCGGAATTTGGTGTGACCGTGTGTAGGCAAGACAGTTTGAGCGAAATTCAGTCGGAAAACCATTCAGAGCTTTTTCCGACGAGAATTCCGACCGTGTGTACGCGGCATTAGTGAATTGACCCCGTTAAGATGTAAAAGAGGATAAGGGGAAAAAAAAATTTTTAATTTTTTTTATTTTTTAGAACTTTACACCATTCAGAGAACAAGCCAAGCCCTATGTCACCCAGATACAGTTTCCTTGTCTTTGGCTACATTTAGCTCTGCATTTGTCACCAGAATATAAAAACCTTGTACATGTACTGCCAGCTTCCAGCACCTCTTGCAGCACAGGAGGGAGGTTGCACAGAACACAATCATGTGATAGGAAACGCACATTATAGACGCAGCAGCAGCAGCGATGGTTACATTCGTATTACTTCTCACTAATAGATGTGGTTGTGGTGTGAAGTCCCTTTATATAACCCAGCACCAGAGATCTGTCACCCGTGACATAGAAAACTTTCCACTGAGGTTTATAACCTGATACCGGAAGAGTAATTAATACCGGCGCTCATTACCTGTGCTTACAGGGAGCTACCAGAGACTCTATCATTACAAGGATGAGTCACCACATCTCCCACGGATCTTCACTTATTTCAAATCTGCCCTCCGGCCTTCCCCTTCAGTATTGCACAGTTGTAGCGGCTCCTCCCCTGGCCTGAAATGACTTACTCTGATTTCACTGCACACTGTGAGCTTCTCACAATGTGCATTAGAAGCTGCAGCGAGTCAGTTACAGCCAGCCGCAAGCTTTAGCTAGCCCTTTCCTCCCCAGTCGTTCTGTCCCAGGCCTGCCCCTTTCATTCATTGGATTGCATTTCTCCCAATCATGAAGGCTTAACATCAAAATGTGGGCGTTACACCTAGGGTGGTCTGCTTAGGAAGGCCCCCTCTTCCAGACTGACACCCACCCATCAAGACATTTTGATATTTGCATAACTCCTCCAAAGAGCCGGCCCACTGCTTGCATCAGGACTGAGGGCTCCAGAGGAGTACAGAGTCAGGGGGCTGTGATGTATCAATATGAACAAATGATAAGGTACTATTCTTCCCACTGACACCAATGATGAGGTACTATTCTTCCCACTGACACCAATGATGGGGCATTATTTATCCCACTGATACAAATGATGGGGTGCTATTTCGCCCACTGACACCATCAATGGGGCACAATTCCCTGCACTTGCACCAATGATAGGGGAATTTTTCTCCCACTGACATCAATGATGGGGCACTATTCCTCCCACTGACACCAATGATGAAGCACTATTTATTCCACTGACACCAATAAAGGAACAATATCCTCCGACTGGCACCAATGATGGGGTTCTAGTCCTCCCACTGACACCAATGATGGGGTACTAGTCCTCCCACTGACACCAATTATGGGGTACTATTCCTCCCACTGACACCAATGATGGGGCACTTTCCTCCCACTGACACCAATCATGGGGCACTATTCCTCCCACTTACACCAATGATGGGGTTCTAGTCCTCCCACTGACACCAATGATGGGGTTCTATTCTTCCCACTGACACCAATGATGGGGCACTAGTCCTCCCACTGACATCAATGATGGGGTTCTAGTCTTCCCACTGATACCAATGATGGGGAACTAGTCCTCCCACTGACACCAATGATGGGGTTCTAGTCCTCCCACTGATACCAATGATGGGGTTCTAGTCCTCCCACTGACACCAATGATGGGGTTCTAGTCCTCCCACTGACACCAATGATGGGGCACTATTCCTCCCACTGACACCAATGACGGGGCACTATTCCTCCCACTGACATCAATGATGGGGTTCTAGTCCTCCCATTGACACAAATGATGGGGTTCTAGTCCTCCCACTGACACCAATGATGGGGTACTAGTCCTCCCACTGACACCAATGATGGGGCACTATTCCTCCCACTGACACCAATGATGGGGTTCCAGTCTTCCCACTGACACCAATGATGGGGTACTAGTCCTCCCACTGACACCAATGATGGGTCAATATTCGGCCTCTTACTGATCACAGATTTTATGTCATTTTGAATTCCACTGACAAGTGGCAGATAAATGATAGACTGGTGTGAATGTACAGTATGTAAAGGTCTGTGTACATTGATGGCACTATAGAAATATCTGTAATAATGGAATGTAACCACCTCGGTGGTATTGAATGATTTGGATACAATAGGGAAGAATTCGGGAGTTCCGGTTCACCGTTCAGGAAACGCTCAAAGCCGAGCAGCAGCTGCTAAAGCAAATCAAATTCTGGGATGTAAAAAGCCAAATGTGAGACATGTTAAACTGACTGTAGGGCATTTCTGCAAAGCACACTAAAAAACTCATAGGTGTGAATGTAGGGTAAAGACACGGGGCCCAGAAGTCCAGAGGGAGCCACAAGAACCCCCCCCCCCCCCCCCCCATGGGCAACTGTGATCAATATTACCTCCCAGGGGAACAAAATTCTTTCCTGACCCCTCCGAGGTATCCAGATCAAATTCCCGGGTCACATTTGTCCATTCTGTCTGTTGTAAGTCAAACATTTATAATTTAACATGCTTTACTATGATACACGTTCACATTTATGCGTTTTTCAGCCAATGCGTTTTTGGAAAGGGTCAGGGACTTTTTTTTCCTGCAGCAGATTGCATTTTGCGTGTAATGGACCTCAATGGAGCTGCACCAGAAACATAAGTGTTGCGTTTTTGATGCGTTCTGTGATACATTTTGTGTTTTTTTTTTTCTTCACTTCAACACACTGCGTATATCTGGTTGCTAAGGAGTGGGCCAGGAAGACGTCCGCTGCATCCTTAAAGCGGAGTTCCACCCTAAAGTGGAACTTCAGCTTATCGGACCCCCCCCCCCCCCCTCCGGTGCCACAATTGGCACCTTTCAGGGGGGAGGGGGTGCAGATACCTGTATAATACAGGTATCTGCACCCACTTCCGGGACGAGATAGCCGGAGCTGTCCCGCCCATATCCGAAGATGCCCCGTTGTGTCTTGGGAAACACAGTTCCCAGGACACAACGGGGACCAATAGAGAAGCGCAGCGCGACTCGCGCATGCGCAGTAGGGAACCGGGCAGTGAAGCCGTTATGTCTTCACTTCCTGAATCCCTGAGAGAGGATGGCGGCGGGGCAGCCGAGAGACGAGCGGTCGCTCGTCACATTCTGCCGACACCGCTGGACCCTGGGACAGGTAAGTGTCCATTTATTAAAAGGCAGCAGCTGCAGTATTTGTAGCTGCTGACTTTTAATATTTTTGGTGTGGGTGGACCACCTCTTTAACAACCGATGAGTCATCAGCTGTCAGCGGGGCACCCCACTGAATGTAAAAAAAAAAGAATTGCCGGCAAAAAAAAAAAAGAAGAAAATTCACGAGGTCCCACCCCCCAAAACCATACCAAGCCCTTCTGTGACATCGCTCGTCCCCTACCTCGGATAACAGTCTGACATGGATTTTGGGGGGACCCCGTGCCATTTTTTTTTTTCACATTTTGGAGTGGGGTTCCCCTCCAAAATCCATATCAGACCCGAAGGTATGGATCTGGGGGGGCCGGCGGGACACCACGTAGTTTCTTTCCCCTGACTTTTTTTTTTTTTTTGACGGCAATTCTTTTTTTTTTACATTTAGCTGATGACTCATCGGTTGTTAAGGATGCAGCAGCGACCTCCCGGCCCACTCCTTAGCAACCAACTATATACAGTGTTTTTAAAGAGAAAAAATAAAACGCAAAATGCATGAATACTGCATGCAAAAACGCGGGCCTAAAAACACAAAATGCACCTGAAAACCGCATAGATGTGAACCTAGACTTATAGGTGTGTTCCTGACCTTCACAGCCATGGACATCCAGAAAATGTGTATCTTTGTTAATCAGAAGGATCAGTATAACGTCATAGCGCCGCGCCCCATGTAGATGGAGGACCAGAGGGGACGGAGCCTTCAGAGACTGATAAGGGAAGCAGAGGAGATGGAAGGAGAGAGAGAGCTCCAGGGAGGGAGAGGGACCAGGAGAGCCGCCAGAAAGGGGTCAGTCCATTCAAGCGGAAATATTATTGCAGGGGGAGATTTATTGGCGGCACACCACATTAGCGCTGGCACAGTGGGGCACTAGGTTTGTGCCCTGCCTGAGCTCGCAGATAAATTAAAGACATCTGGAGCGGGAGAATGGAAAGGGGAGATTATTAATACTGAAATTTAGAAGCCAAGGTCTGCGCCGCGAGAATCCATCACAGCCGGCAGTTACTGTTCAATAAATTAGGCGAGATAAGGATTGAAGGATTGTGCATTAAAGGAGGCGTCAGCTCCCCGGCCCATTAACCCTTTCATCGGCCGATCCCGCCACTTGCCGTTCAGTTTATACCGTCACCTTTTTGGGTTGAGAACTGTGTTGATCGAAATCTATACATACATTATAATAATTCATACATTATATCAATGAGCATCCTACAGTTTTGCAACACTGTATCAGGCTTGTCATTTTCAATCCTTTTAAATCTTCAGCTTTTATAAACCTCTTGCCCACCGGGCACTTTCACCCCTTTCCTGCCCAGGACAATGTTCAGCTTTCAGCGCAGTCACACGTTGAATGACAATTGCGCGGTCATGCAACACTGTACCCATATGAATTTTTTATCATTTTTTTCACACAAATAGAGCTTTTTTTTTTTTGGTTGTATTTAATTTTATTTATTTTGCTAAATAAACGAAAAAAAGACCAAAAATTTAGAAAAAAAAAAAAAAAACTTTTTCATAGTATGTTATAAAATTTTGGAAACAGGTAATTTTTCTCCTTCACCGATGTGCGCTGATGAGGCTGCACTGATGAGGCGGTACTGATGGGCATTGATGAGGCAGTACTGATAAGGCAGCATTAATGGGCACTGGCTACACTGAGGGACAATGATGCAGTGGCACTGATGGGCGGTACTGGTGGGCACTGATAGGTGACACTGATGGTAACTGATTGGCAGCACTGATGGACACTTATTGGCAGCACTGATGGACAATTATTGGCAGCACCGGTGGGCACACATTGGCAGCACTGGTGGGCACTTAATTAGGAAGTAGTTCTGGACAGCCGCACTCTGAAAAAATTGCCTTTTTATTCAAAAAATAGAATCAAAATCAAAGATACATGCCACAGCAGACAGGGAACTGACGCGTTTCGCACTAACAGTAGTGCTTATTCACAGCTATTAATTAATCATTGCTACAAGCAATTGCCAGCACCTGTGGCTTCTAAACTGGTGAAGAGGTTTACTATCGTTTGTCCTCCTGGACCGGTGATATCTTCCCTTCCCTATACTGGTGGGCACTGATAGGTGACACTGATGGGCACTGATTGGCAGCACTGATGGACACTTATTGGCAGCACTGGTGGGCACACATTGGCAGCACTGGTGGGTACTTGTTGGACTGCACTGATAATCAGTGCCCTGATTATCAGTGTAGATTTCCCTTTTAGAGAAGCCGGTTATCGCCTCTCTTCTCCTCTCCTCATGCTGTCAGCATAAGGAAAGGAGTGTCGATAATCAGCTTCTATTTACATCTGTGATCAGCTGTGATTGGACACAGCTGATCACATGGTAAAGAGCTGCTGATTGGCTCTTTACCTCAATTTGTGATCAGCAGTGTCCTCCAGAACTAGCCGTCGGAATGACGGCTAGAGCACGGTCGGTATCCCTGGCATCCCCTGCCAGCGCTCTCTGCTCCTCCTCTCCTGCATGTGCACCATACCAAGCACTGTGCTATCCGAAACCCGGGCTGTGTGCATCCATTGACAGACACAGCCTGGCTCAGCCCCACCCCCCCTACTCCCTCCTCCCAGGATTTGACTGACAGCAGCAGAAGCCAATGGCTCTCAGTGTAGCCTGTGAGAGTGGGGCTGCCTGGGGGACAGAGCTGGATGGATAGAGGTGACGGGTGAGTGTTTTGAGGGGGGGGGGGGGGGGGGGCAAAACAAGTGCTTTTTACCTTATTGCAGGCAATGCATTATGGTAAAAAAAAAAAAAAAAATATTCAGACTTTAACCACTTCCCCGGGCACACCTGTGTGCGTCGCATGATGAGTCGCACCCTATTGTCTGCAATGGAAGCTGCAACTCTGACTCCATCACAGTAGTTCCTGCACTACTTTTGCAAGTTCAGTTGCATGAAGTCGCACAGAATGTCCTCCAAGTCTCACTGACATGCGACTTTGAAATTGTGCGGCTTCAAGAGAAGTTGGATTCAGTGTGATTGCAGCCCTAATCTTTGTACAATCGTATTGTATGATGTGTGGTCGGCTTTGGAGCAATCCGCCGTTCGCTGTGTTCCCGGTCGCTTTAATGCCCGCCTAGAGACACCAGACATGGGACGATGTCTCCCCCCTCCCCCCGACAGGCAGTAAGCCGATTATCTGCCCATGACAGTGAGGGATCTGGCAGTGAAATCACGGGAAGATCGTGCCGCGAGCGCCCCCTCCCCACGCCCAGACAGCGAGCGTAATGAGCACTACGTGCCCTCAGCAGACTCCTCCGCCCTCCAATCTCCAACCACCAATATGCCAATTAAAGGAAATTTGGCAGACTTTCCAGATCCTAATTAAAAGGTTTATGACCGTCCCGGAAGAGGATGGGGGGAGGGGGGGTATGGGAAAGGCTCACCGAGGGATGACGTCGAGAGAGAAATGCGAACATCGGACGCCGTTCACACTTGCGCGCTTTCCAGGGGCGCAGCGTTTTTGACGCATCTTACAGGTTGTCTCCACCATTGATGGCAACTGTGCCAGACTGGCCAGGACAATCCCACATACTGGCCCTCTGTACTGCCGATGCAGTGTCCGGGTGATGACCCGGGATCACAGCGTCAACCCTAATTCAGATACTGCACAGGCATTAATTGAGGCAATCAGGGCCATGAGTGGGCGGTCCCTGCATATTTAGAGGTGGGGTCTGTCCAGGACCTACCCATAAGGTGAGCATGGTTAATGGTCCATGCCTACTTAGAGGTGGGGTCTGTCCAGAACCTACTCCTAAGGTGAGCATGGTGGGTGGTCCCTGCATGTATAGAGGCGGGGCCTGTCCAGGACTTCCCCCTAAGGTGAGCATGGTGGGCGGTCCCTGCATGTATAGAGGCGGGGCCTGTCCAGGACTTCCCCCTAAGGTGAACATGGTGGGCAGTCCCTGCATATTTAAAGTCGGGGTCTGCCCAGGACCTACCTCTAAGATGAGCATGGTTGGCGATCCCTGCATATTTAGAGGCAGGGTCTGTCCAAAACTTACCCATAAGGTGAGCATGCTGGGCAGTCCCTGCATATTTAGAGGTGGGGTCTGTCCATGGCCTACCCATAAGGTGAGCATGGTTGTGGTCCCTGCATATTTAGAGGTGGGGTCTGTCCAGGACCTACCCATAAGGTGAGCGGTCCCTGCATGTATAGAGGCGGGGTCTGTCCAGGACTTCCCCCTAAGGTGAACATGGTGGGCAGTCCCTGCATATTTAAAGGCGGGGTCTGTCCAGGACCTACCCCTAAGGTGAGCATGGTTGTGGTCCCTGCATATTTAGAGGCGGGGTCTGTCCAGGAGCTACTAATAAGGAGAGCATGGTGGGCAGTCCCTGCACATTTAGAGGCGGGTCTGTCCATGGCCTACCCATAAGGTGAGCATGGTGAGTGGTCCCTGTATACTTAGAGGCGTGGTCTGTCCATGGTCTACCCATAAGGTGAGCATGGTGGGCGGTCCCTGCATACTTAGAGGCGTGGTCTGTCCATGGCCTACCCATTAGGTGAGCATGGTGGGTGATCCCTGCATTCTTAGGAGGTGGGGACTGTGCAGGACCAACCCATTAAATGGGTGTTATTCGGCCGTTAATTAAAGTGGTAATAAACCCAAAGCAAACATTTATTATAGTGCAGCTTACCAGTTCTTAGACGTGACGGCTGCATTCGTTTTCTTTTTTTAGACTTCCTATTTTCATCTGGTGATCCAGCCCGTCGGTCTGTTGCTTTTTTTGAAGAGAACAAGCTCTCCGGCAGAATGTATCACGTTACAGGGATGAGGCAAACCATTGACCACTGACAGGGCTGCATACAACGATCAGCTTTATATATGGAAAACCTTCATCCCAAAAGGAAACAATCTGTTTGTTGTAACTGTTTATAAAGCTGGAGTTTGGTTAGTACATCTAACACTCCCCTCCCCCAAGACAATGCTGCTGTAGGTGTCTCTGTTGCTCCTTCTTCTTCCAGAGTGGGGGCGCTCTAATACAGGGGGTGTGTTACTGGCCAGAAAACGAATACAGCCACCCCATCTAATCGGATCTGCTGATAAAGCAGTACAGCCGGCCGTGCTGACAACACTTCTCCATAGATAAAGTGCAGTTAGCGAGCTCTGTCATCCTTGGCCAGAAAGCGTGCAAGGACTACAAAACACCACCCTCTGTTATTGAGACAAGGAGAGGGGAGGTGTTCTGTAGTCCTTGCACACTTCCTGTCCTGGGGTGACAATGTTCCTCCTCCATAGACAGTGCGGGCAGTGAGCGTTGTCACCCCAGGACAGGAAGTGGGTTACTGGCAGGATCACCAAGGAAAACCTACAATGTACGCCCCTCAGTTTTACCAATAAAGAACTTTCTTTTTCTTTTTTTTTTTAACATTCTCTGCAAAGCCAGTTTTGTATTTGCAAAAATATCTTTGGCTGCCCCCTGTGGTCCCGCTTCTGAGGCTGCTGTGAGCTGCACATGGCACAGGCGGCACATCGCACGGCACGGTATGGTACGGGCCACAAACCACAGAGAGTTAACCGCCCGAGGCCCGCTGAGCGTTTCCAGATATCTCCTGTCAAATCTATTCCGAGGATCTCCGCCGAGACCCACAAAGCCGCGCTCCTCGCCGATTCCGGGAGAGAGAACGCCGCCTGGATTGGGGACCTGGTTACAGATTAGCCGGCCCTCCCATTAGGAATCCATTGTGAGCGCTCTGTTATCGCGGATAAAAGAGCGCCGGTGACGAGCCTCCACGCTGCTCCGCGCTGATAACACCGCCATTATGTTCGCCCGCCGCTCGCAGAACATCAATGTCGGGTATCAATAGCCGGCAGACTGGCATTGTGCGCCCGCTGTCATTAGCCAACGCTGATTAAAGGAGACTGGCGCCCTTATTGTAAATGCCCCACCGCCCTCCCGCTCTGCATAAAAATGACGGTTTACAGGACAGATACGGGATGCGTTATCCTGAGATTGTCACCGAGAGGAAAGGTCAACGGCAAAGGAGGAACACCACCGCACGGCGCTCCTGACGATGCCGTCGTCATCTGCTTTTCTCTCCAGAAGGATGGCGCCATCTTTGCTTAGACATCCAGGGTCACCTTCTACTTCCTGGACTGAGATGTCAGATCAGATGTGACACAAATGTACATTTTGGTGCCTGTGCAGTCCTTGTCTTTCACAAATGTCTGACACAGATCAGCCCCTAATGCAGCCTCTCACCTGCGAAAAAGTTACAATCTGATCACTATGCATTAAGGTGAAAAAAACACGAGGGTTTACAACCCCTTTAAGAGTTCAGGAAAAAAACTTATGCCGCGTAAACACGATCGGAATTCTCGTCGGAAAAAACTCTGACGGTTTTTCCGACGGAATTCCGACGGAATTCCGCTCAAGCTGTGTTGCCTACACACGTTCACTCCAAATTCCGACGGTCAGTAACACAGCGGCATAAAACACGTTCGACAGCACTATAAAAGGGAAGTTTAATGCTTCCGAGCATGCGTCGAATTGTTTCCGAGCGTGCGTCGGAATTTTGCGTGTCGGAATTGCATACACACGATCGGAAAATCCGATAGAAAGGTTTTCCATCAGAAAAATTGAGAACAGGTTCTCAATCCAAAGTCTGTCGGAAATTCCGACAGAAAAAGACCGTTGGGCATACACGCGGTCGGAAAATCCGATGAAAAGCTCCCATCGGACTGTTTCCATCGGAAATTCCAACCGTGTGTACGAGGCATTACATTTTAAATAAAGAACTGTGAAGCAAAATAAATGTCAGTGCCCATCTGCAGCCCCACCATTTCCATGAATGCAGCCTCACTATTGCCATGAATGCAGCCTCACCATTGACATGAATGCAGCCTCACCATTGCCATAAATGCAGGTGTGCGTAAAAAAAAAAAAAAAAAAAAAAAAAAAATTAAAAAAACTAAATAAAAAAATACCTAAATCAAGCCCCAGGGTAAGTGTTTGGGTCAAGGTCAAAGGTCAGTATTTTTTGGAAAAAATATACAGTTTGTTTATACTTTTTTTTTTTTTTTTTTTAACTATTTTGGTCCAGTTTTGCTTAGATAATAATAAAATAAAACAGATATCCATTACCATTTACCACCAATTTGTCCTGAAAAAAACAGTGTTATGCCCCGTACACACGGTCGGAAGTTCCGACGGAAAAAGTCTGATTGGATTATGTTGTCGCAAAATCTGATGGTGTGTGGGCTCTATTGGACTTTTTCCGTCTGAATTTCCGACAGAAAAAGTTTGAGAGCTGGATCTAAAATTTTCCAACAACAAAATCCCTTTTTCCGATCGTGTGTAGAGAATTCCGACGCACAAAGTGCGCATGTTCAGAAGGAATTTGGAGACGATAGCTATTGGCTACTGGCCTCTATGTAGTCCCGTCGTACGTGTTATACCTCACCTCGTTTCGAACGATCGGATTTTCCGACAACTTTGTTCGACCGTGTGTATGCAACACAAGTTTCGGCCAAAATCCGTCTCAAAAAATCCAACGGATTTTGTTGTCGGAATGTCCGAACGTGTGTACGGGGCATTATCCACCTGGACGCACAAAGTAGTTGCGATGATATGTACAGCTTTACTAACACATGTCAAAGTTGCGAAATTGTGCTTCGGCATTAAGATTTTTTTTTTTTACCCTTAAGCACAAAGGGGTTAAAGATGAGGGGAAAGGTCAGGGTGTTGGATTTTCGATCTTCAGGAGGAAGATTGGGCGATCGGATTGCAGTGTGAGCCGCGTTCGCTAGCTTCTTCCGGAGCCGACTCGCGCAGGTGTTCTTCTCGGTGACAGATTCCCTGGGAATGACATTTGGAAAAGGCCGGATAATCCCCAGCCACCAGCTCCGGCTCTTACAACATCGCTATGTGAAGAGTGTGGAAAAATGAAGCTGCGGCACAGTGTGCGGCAAATCCCCCGAGGACGGAACAAGTGCAGCCTGGGAAGTCCCAGAAGCCTTTGCCCCCCCCCCCTCCCCCTCTAGGCAGGAGCTCAGTACTGGGATGCTGAGTGACAAATAATAGGCCTGCGAGTGGCAGATGGCAGGCAGTTGCTGGGTGCCCCGGCTTATCAGCTGTGTGAGAGGAGCAGATTGCAGGCTACTTATCTCTTTCCTCTCCTGGAATACTAAAGGCTGCCAATGCATTCCCTTCCAGAGCTGCCACACAAGGACACAAGACCAGCATCTCCCCAGACTACTAATCACTGAGGAGGGGATCGCCACCTCTAGCCTGCCGCACAGAGCCAGGACTTCACATGGTGCCCCTTCCCTGCAATCACCATACATGCCCTGCGCCCACACACGCTGCAATCTATAAGACTTCCTGTCTGATTTTCCTTTTCCCTAATCAGTTCACTTGATGATTGCAGAGTCTGTGCCGGTGTTATGGGTCCATTCTCCTGGAAAAAGACTGACAGGGAAATGAATGGTGTTCCTGTAAGGTTGTCTGTGATACAAGGATGTAATGTGCCATGAGGGGGACAACTGGTAAAAAAAAGAAAATGTAACATTCATTTATTCACAACCAATGACAATGCTAAGCAGTGGCATTGCTAGACCCTGAACCAAGAGCTTGTGTGCCAGGTCTTCTACTGAATGCCCCGTGTCTTCTACTGAATGCCCCGTGTCTTCTACTGAATGCCCCGTGTCTTCTACTGAATGACCCGTGTCTTCTACTGAATGCCCCGTGTCTTCTACTGAATGCCCCGTGTCTCCTACTGAATGCCCCATGTCTTCTACTAAATGCCCCGTGTCTTCTACTAAATGCCCTGTGTCTTCTACTAAACGCCCCATGTCCTCTACTGAATGCCCCGTGTCTTCTACTGAATGCCCCGTGTCCTCTACTGAATGTGCCATGTCCTCTACTGAATGCCACGTGTCTTTTACTGAATGCCCTGTGTCCTCTACTGAATGACTCGTGCCTCTACTGAATGACTCGTGTCTTCTTCTGAATGCCCCGTGTCTTCTACTGAATGCCCTGTGTCTTCTACTGCATGCCCCATGTCTTCTACTGAATGACCCGTGTCCTCTACTGAATGCCCCATGTCTTCTACTGAATGACCCGTGTCCTCTACTGAATGCCCCGTGTCCTCTACTGAATGCCCGTGTCCTCTACTGAATGCCCCGTGTCCAATACTGAATGCCCCGTGTCCACTACTGAATGCCCCGTGTCTTCTACTGAATGCCCCGTGTCCTCTACTGAATGCCCCGTGTCCAATACTGAATGACCCGTGTCTTCTACTGTATGCCACATGTCTTCTACTGAATGACCCGTGTCCTCTACTGAATGCCCCGTGTCCAATACTGAATGTGCCATGTCCTCTACTGAATGCCACGTGTCTTTTACTGAATGCCCTGTGTCCTCTACTGAATGACTCGTGTCCTCTACTGAATGACTCGTGTCTTCTACTGAATGCCCCGTGTCTTCTACTGAATGCCCTGTGTCTTCTACTGAATGCCCCATGTCTTCTACTGAATGACCCGTGTCCTCTACTGAATGACCCGTGTCCTCTACTGAATGCCCCGTGTCCTCTACTGAATGCCCCGTGTCCAATACTGAATGCCCCGTGTCTTCTACTGAATGCCCCATGTCTTCTACTGAATGCCCCGTGTCCTCTACTGAATGCCCCGTGTCTTCTACTGAATGCCCCATGTCTTCTACTGAATGCCCCGTGTCCAATACTGAATGACCCGTGTCTTCTACTGAATGACCCGTGTCCTCTACTGAATGCCCCGTGTCCAATACTGAATGACGCATGTCCTCTACTGAATGCCCCGTGTCCAATACTGAATGACCCGTGACCAATACTGAATGACCCGTGACCAATACTGAATGACCCGTGTCCTCTACTGAATGCCCCGTGTCCAATACTGAATGCCCCGTGTCCAATACTGAATGCCCCGTGTCCAATACTGAATGTGCCATGTCCTCTACTGAATGCCACGTGTCTTTTACTGAATGCCCTGTGTCCTCTACTGAATGACTCGTGTCCTCTACTGAATGACTCGTGTCTTCTTCTGAATGCCCCGTGTCTTCTACTGAATGCCCTGTGTCTTCTACTGCATGCCCCATGTCTTCTACTGAATGACCCGTGTCCTCTACTGAATGCCCCATGTCTTCTACTGAATGACCCGTGTCCTCTACTGAATGCCCCGTGTCCTCTACTGAATGCCCCGTGTCCTCTACTGAATGCCCCGTGTCCAATACTGAATGCCCCGTGTCCAATACTGAATGCCTCGTGTCTTCTACTGAATGCCCCGTGTCCTCTACTGAATGCCCCGTGTCCAATACTGAATGACCCGTGTCTTCTACTGTATGCCACATGTCTTCTACTGAATGACCCGTGTCCTCTACTGAATGCCCCGTGTCCAATACTGAATGTGCCATGTCCTCTACTGAATGCCACGTGTCTTTTACTGAATGCCCTGTGTCCTCTACTGAATGACTCGTGTCCTCTACTGAATGACTCGTGTCTTCTACTGAATGCCCCGTGTCTTCTACTGAATGCCCTGTGTCTTCTACTGCATGCCCCATGTCTTCTACTGAATGACCCGTGTCCTCTACTGAATGACCCGTGTCCTCTACTGAATGCCCCGTGTCCTCTACTGAATGCCCCGTGTCCAATACTGAATGCCCCGTGTCTTCTACTGCATGCCCCATGTCTTCTACTGAATGCCCCGTGTCCTCTACTGAATGCCCCGTGTCTTCTACTGCATGCCCCATGTCTTCTACTGAATGCCCCGTGTCCAATACTGAATGACCCGTGTCTTCTACTGAATGCCCCGTGTCCTCTACTGAATGCCCCGTGTCCAATACTGAATGACGCATGTCCTCTACTGAATGCCCCGTGTCCAATACTGAATGACCCGTGACCAATACTGAATGACCCGTGACCAATACTGAATGACCCGTGTCCTCTACTGAATGCCCCGTGTCCAATACTGAATGCCCCGTGTCCAATACTGAATGCCCCGTGTCCAATACTGAATGCCTGTGTTCTCTACTGAATGCCGTGTCTTCTACTGAATGACCCGTGTCCTCTACTGAATGAAGCGTGTCCTCTACTGAATGCCCTGTGTCCTCTACTGAATGCCCTGTGTCCTCTACTGAATAAACCGTGTCTTCTACTGAATGCCTTGTGTCTTCTACTGAATACCCTGTGTCCTCTACTGAATGCCCCGTGTCCTCTACTGAATGCCCGTGTCCTCTACTGAATGCCCCGTGTCTTTTACTGAATGCCCCATGTCTTCTGCCGAATGCCTTGTGTCTCCTAGTGAATGTCCCATGTCTTCTACGGAATTCCCCCTTTCTTTTACTAAATGCCCCGTGTCCTCTACTGAATACCCTGTGTCTCACACTAAATGTCCTAGATCTTCTACTGAACTCCTCATCTCCCACTAAATGCCCCATGTCTTCTACTGAATTCCCCAAGTCTCCCACAAAAACCCCAGTGTCTCCCACTAAATGCCCCGTGTCCTCTACTGCATGCCCTGTGTCTTCATCCTCTACTGAATGCCCTTCTTCTTATGCTCAATGCACAAGACAAGAATGCCCATGTTTTCTCCTGACTGCCCCAGGTCTTCTCCTGAGTGGCCCCTGCCTCTTCCTAAGTCTCTTATGTCTTCTCCTTAGTGCCCTATGTCTTCTCCTTAGTGCCCTATGTCTTCTCCTTAGTGCCCTATGTCTTCTCCTTAGTGCCCTATGTCTTCTCCTCAGTGCCCTATGTCTTCTCCTTAGTGCCCTATGTCTTCTCCTTAGTGCCCTATGTCTTCTCCTTAGTGCCCTATGTCTTCTCCTTAGTGCCCTATGTCTTCTCCTTAGTGCCCTATGTCTTCTCCTTAGTGCCCTATGTCTTCTCCTTAGTGCCCTGTGTCTTCTCCTCAGTGCCCTATGTCTTCTCCTCAGTGCCCTATGTCTTCTCCTCAGTGCCCTGTGTCTTCTCCTCAGTGCCCTATGTCTTCTCCTTAGTGCCCTATGTCTTCTCCTCAGTGCCCTATGTCTTCTCCTTAGTGCCCTATGTCTTCTCCTTAGTGCCCTGTGTCTTCTCCTGGGTGTTCCAGGTCTTGCCCTGAGTGCATTGTATCTTCTATTGATTACTGTGCTGTGTAGCAGAGCCATATAATTCTCTGGACTGGATGTCCTCTAAGGTCTCCACATGCAGTCTTGATGCTGAAGCAGTATGAAGCACCGAGTGCCCCGAGTGCCCCATGCCCCGTCCTCATCATTCATTCATGAAAGGATAGACTGCATTCTTGTAAACAAACACATAAAGAGGCTTCTGTCATAGAGAGGACAGGTGGCATGGAGTAACACACACAGCTTGAGCTCTCACCCCAGAGAGCGGCCCTGGTGGCCCCCACCAGGCGGGGCCCTCGGCACACACCCCCCTCTGTGCTGCCGCTATGAAGGCCATCGCCCAGCCGATGAATAAACCGGCAGCTGACCCCCTGCCACATAACAGCCTTTAAAGATTTCCAGGGGGCAAAGGTCGAGCGGCAGAAGTCAAGCCTCTATCCACTGTGAGGTCAAAGTTCGGGCCCCCTGGGGCTCTGGGGCCCTTTTAGGTCTTTGTCTACAGGTAGCATTAATTGAGTTTGGAAGCTGGAGGGGCATTGTTATTCCTTCTAAAGCGGGGCCATCATGGCAGCATTAGTGATTTTAATAATTGATCATTAGATCCTTGTTCTCCGAGAAGCCACCAAATCCAATAGGAAATGCCGATTGAAAGCCGACTTGTCTCAATTGTAAAGGATTCAAATCAATTATGTCATAAACTCCAGGGTGGGGGTGGGGGTGGAGGCGGACGTGCCGATCCGTAATGGGTGTTCCCCGGGCGACACCTTCGCTGGATTCTTATAAATATTTCAGCAAATCTTCTGCTCCTTTTCTTCCTCATCCGGATATTTTAAAGGGCCAATCCACTCCGAACTGACATCCCGCATACATTCACTGCATTACTATACATGTTACAATATGTCAAATGATACACATATACTATCATTCTTAAAAGAGGAGAAAAAGCATTTTCTCAGTCTCCCCTCCCCCAGTGAACAGACTGTACACTGTAACTGTGTAGCAAGTCACAAGAGGCTGCAACAGGGGCTGATATGTGTTAGACATTTGTGAACACAGCCAAGAACTGCACTGGGTCTCTATACACTTAGTACATGACGATGTCATAGAGGGCACATTGGGACACTTGGCCAGAATTTCCATCATTTCTAATGTACAAATATCACAAGAAGGCATCGGCCGAGCTTCTCATACATGTGTGTATAAAGGGAAACGTCAGGAGGAGAGGGGCAGATCTGGAAGAAGTGATGGGGGTCTGCGCTGTGCTAAAGGCAGAAGACCCTCCGACCTGCACCAGAAGAGGCCGTGTGTCTCCTCCTAGGAGGGAGCGCAGTACAAGACACATTCCTGGGATTCCAGGGCTCAGCTGTCTGCATGTCACCCCCCCCCCCCCCCCACCCCCCCCCCCCCCTCCACATGTCACCCCCCCTCCCCCCCCCACATATATACACCCCCCCTCCTCCACCCCCCCTCCTCCACATGTCACCCCCCTCCACATGTCACCCCCCCTCCACATATCACCCCCCCCCCCCCCCCCCCCCCCCCCCCCCCCCCCCCCCCCCCCCCCCCCTCCACACCCCCCCCCCCACCACATGTCACCCCCCCCCTCCACATGTCACCCCCCCTCCACATGTCACCCCCTCTCCACATATCACCCCCCCCTCCACATGTCACCCCCCCTCCACATGTCACCCCCCCTCCACATGTCACCCCCCCTCCACATGTCACCCCCTCTCCACATATCACCCCCCCCAGCACTGTGGTATATGCCAGAGCCATATAAATCTATATTAAAATTGAAAGTGTGTAATGTCACCCCCCCTTCCACATATCACCCCTCACCCCCCTCCGCATATTACTCCTCTTCCTCCACATATCCCCCTCCCAATCCACATATCACACCCCTCCACATGTCATCCCCCTCCCCTCCACATATCCCCCCCAATCCAATAATCACACCCCTCCACATGTTACCCCCCTTCCTCCACATGTTACCCCCCTTCCACATATAACCCCTCTTCCCTCCACATGTCACCCCTCTCTTCTACATATCACCCCCCCACATGTCACCCCCCCTTCTACATATCACCCCCCTCCACATGTCACCCCCCTCCACATATCACCCCCCCCCCCCTTCCACATATCACCCCTTTTCCCTCCACATGTCACCCCTCTCTCTTCTACATATCACCCCCCCCCCACGTCACCCCCCTCCACATGTCACCCCCCCCCACCCCCCCACCCCCCTCCACATATCACCCCTCTTCTCCCTCCCCCCCCCCTCCACATGTCACCCCTCTCTTCTACATATCACCCCCCCCCCACATGTCACCCCCCTTCTACATATCACCCCCCCACATGTCACCCCCCCTTCTACATATCACCCCCCCACGTCACCCCCCTTCCACATGTCACCCCTCTTTCCACAAGTCACCCCCTTCTACATATCATCCCCCCTACATGTCACCCCCCTCCACATGTCACCCCCCTTCTACATATCACCCCCCCTCGACATGTCACCCCCCTCCTTCCACATATCACCCCTCTTCCCTCCACATGTCACCCCTCTCTCCACAAGTCAGCCCCCCCCCACACCATCACCCCCCCCCCAATCCACATATTACACCCCTCCACATGTCATCCCCCTTCCTCCAGATATCACCCCACTCCCCTCCACATGTCACCCCCTCTCCACAAGTCACTCCTCCCTTTCCACATGTCACCCCCCCTTTCCACATGTCACCCCCCCTTTCCACATATCACCCCTCTTCCTTCCACATGTCACCCGCTCTCTCCACAAGTCACCCCCCTTCCACATATCACCCCCCCTCCACATATCACCCCCCCTCCACATCACCCCCCCACACATCACCAACCCACCCCCCCTCCACACCCCCCCCCTCCACATATCACCCCCCTTCCACATATCACCCCCCCCCTCCCTCCACCTCACACATTCTCTCCACATGCCCCCCCCCCTCCTCCACATGTCGCCACCCTCCACATCACCCCCCCTCCCTCCGCATGTCACTCCTTCCTCCACATTTACCCCCTCCCCATCCTCACCATGTCACTGCTAATCTACATTGTCCACTTTTGTCCTCACATCATTTCTGTGGGGGGACATTAGAGTGTAAGCTCCTCTGGTGCAGCGACTAACATTACTGGCTCATTGTCCTCTGTACAGCACTACGGTATATGTCAATGTATGTATGGTATAAATGTATATTAATAGTGGGGGACATTAGAGTGTAAGCTCCTCTGGTGCAGAGACTGGTGAGTCGTAGATGTATTCTACATCAACCAATCAGAATGATTTGACTGAAGCTAGTCCAGTGTTAGGGACCCAGAGTGGTCGCTGTGGGTAGTGCCCCACACACGTAGCGCTTCGCCCTGTGCCCTCTTGTATTGATTAACCCTCTAATGAGCCGCCAGGTACTTCGTGTCCCAACATCGTCACTAGTGACCGAAAGACTACATTACTCCGAACACGGCGCCAACCCAACGAAACAAGTCATCAATAGCAAGTCACCAATAAAAGCAATGTACATAAAGGATGAAATGTATTATTGATCAGTTAATTCGTACAGCTGCACACGGCGACTGACGCTTCCCCTCGCCGAACGTTCCCTCTCACAGCAGACGCAGGAAAATATCAATCTGCTTTCTTTGCAGAAAAGAAATATGACTTGTCATTGTACCATCCACAGCCAGCAAAGTGCCCCACTAATGTGATGGTGACAAGAAGAGCCTGCGCCCTCTGCTGGCCACGGCAAGTAGTGCACGTCACAAATTCATACCCTGGAGAAGGGGCAAAAAATGTCATAAAAAAATGTGTCCAATCTGCAAACATAAGTATTCACCAGTACCCTCACCTTCCATTACCCCCCCCCCCCCCCCACCCAAACATTCCACTCTGAATACAGGATGAGAGCTAAAAACTGCCTGAAAACCATTCCCAGCATAGGAGGGGTTAATGTCCTCATCATTTTATTGATGTGTTCCTGACATATGCAAATGAGGACTCCACATAGGCGTGCGCAAAGGGGGTGTGCCAGGTGTGCCTGGGCATACGCTAATCACTATGTGCAGTGTAGATACCCCCTACTGTCCGGGGCTTCCCCAATATTGCCCCCCCCCCCCTTAAACTTCAGCTTTAAATGAGCAGTAGGACACTAAATGAGGTCAGTCAGTCAATCAGAAGTGTTTGTATTATTCGGGGCGCTGCACTGAGGTCAGTAAGTGCAGAAATCCACATTCAAAGGGGGTGAAATCTGGACAGCTCTGGACCTCCGGAGTGCCCCTTTAATCACTCACTAAAAGGGTGATTTTTGGAGGGGCCCCCAGACATACGGGCTTTGGATGGCACTCGAAGGTAAGACCCGGCATCAGATGGTGTGTGAGCTTCCTGCAGTGCCAGCGCCGCACACGGGGAGCCATTCCAGGCCGGGCAGAGCTGACCGCAGACAGCAGCGCTGGAACAGATGCTGTCATTAGTACCCTGCCAAAACACATCCCGGCTGCTGCCAAGCTGCAATTCAATAAAAGTCTTCCTTGTCTGTTTATCGTCCTCTGAGCATTTAATCAGCGTGCAGATGGCGGGCACCTTGTGATGGCAACACGGCGCAGAGGCAGCGCATTTAACCCTCGCCGCAATCGGCAGGCTGTGCGCTCATCTTATTGGGAGCGGTACAATGTAACAACGTACTGCAGAGCGGTGATGTCACTCCCGTATAATATATTTTATATCTGGAGAGTGGTGATGTCACTCCTGTATAATATATCTTATATCTGGAGAGCGGTGATGTCACTCCTGTATAATATATCTTATATCTGGAGAGCGGTGATGTCACTCCTGTATAATATATCTTATATCTGGAGAGCGGTGATGTCACTCCTGTATAATATATCTTATATCTGGAGAGCGGTGATGTCACTCCTGTATAATATATCTTATATCTGGAGAGCGGTGATGTCACTCATGTATAATATATCTTATATCTGGAGAGCGGTGATGTCACTCCTGTATAATATATCTTATATCTGGAGAGCGGTGATGTCACTTCTGTATAATATATCATATCTGGAGAGCGGTGATGTCACTCCTGTATAATATATCTTATATCTGGAGAGCGTGATGTCACTCCTGTATAATATATCTTATATCTGGAGAGCGGTGATGTCACTCCTGTATAATATATATTATATCTGGAGAGCGGTGATGTCACTCCTGTATAATATATATTATATCTGGAGAGCGGTGATGTCACTCCTGTATAATATATATTATATATGGAGAGCGGTGATGTCACTCCTGTATAATATATCTTATATCTGGAGAGCGGTGATGTCACTCCTGTATAATATATATTATATCTGGAGAGCGGTGATGTCACTCCTGTATAATATATCTTATATCTGGAGAGCGGTGATGTCACTCCTGTATAATATATCTTATATCTGGAGAGCGGTGATGTCACTCCTGTATAATATATCTTATATATGGAGAGCGGTGATGTCACTCCTGTATAATATATCTTATATATGGAGAGCGGTGATGTCACTCCTGTATAATATATCTTATATCTGGAGAGCGGTGATGTCACTCCTGTATAATATATCATATCTAGTGAGGGGTGATGTCACTACTGTATAATATATCTTATATCTGGAGAGCGGTGATGTCACTCCCTTATAATATAACATATCTGGAGAGTGGTGATGTCACTCTGTATAATATAACTTATATCTGGAGACCGGTGATGTCACTCCTGTATAATATATCTTATATCTGGAGAGCGGTGATGTCACTCCCGTATAATATATCTGGAGAGCGGTGATGTCACTCCTGTAAAATATATCTTATATCTGGAGAGCGGTGATGTCACTCCCGTAAAATATATCTTATATCTGGAGAGCGGTGATGTCACTCCCGTATAATATATCTGGAGAGCGGTGATGTCACTCCTGTAAAATATATTGTATATCTGGAGAGCGGTGATGTCACTCCCGTAAAATATATCTTATATCTGGAGAGCGGTGATGTCACTCCTGTATAATATATCATATCTGGTGAGCGGTGATGTCACTCCTGTATAATATATCTTATATCTGGAGAGCGGTGATGTCACTCCTGTATAATATATCTTATATCTATAAAGTGATGTCTTATATCTGGCAGTGTGTTGGTCGGTTCCTGTAGAATATCTCACGCGGTCTTCCATGCTCACCGGTAACACTGCAATCTTCAGTCTCCCGACACGCCAAGCGGCACAAGCGGCAGATTATCACCTCTCCCGGCACACTGCAGATACTTAACACTTCTCTCCTTCACTGTTGTCATATCACGGATTTATCCTTGTTAGCACTCCAACCACAGCGCTCCATATAGTTCCATTGTAAACATCCAGCGGTTCCAATTTTAAGGTCATGAAGTCCACGTAGATGAAATTAATCTATTGTAGATTCAGCAGGACTTTCACAGTGGCCATTGCCATTTTGTTTTAATAAATAAAAAACACTCATTGTCACTATCATTCATTGCAGCTCAGTGCTGCTGATCTCCTGCATCCTCTTTGCAGCCACTTCAAGCCTACAGCAATGGCTGCATGTCATTTCTCAGGGCGGGTGTCCTGATGGTGAGAACAGTACTCCCTGCCCGTGCCATGTGCATTGCTTCACTGGCAGCCCACGTTGCAGGGTGACAACGCAGAAGCAGAGAGAGAGAAAGAGCGAGCGAGCGTTGTCACCCTATGACAGGAAGTGCCGGATCATGAATCCTTATGGCAGGATCACCAGGGATTATTTTTCTGAAAGCTGCAGGTTTCAAAAGACTTCTGAACACGGTAAAGCTTATGTGAGACTTACACTGACTTCACACATTTTACATTTCAGCACAGTTGGCATTTTACGGGCACCGCAGCGGAGATATGTGGATGTTTAATTTCGAGTAACAAGTCAGCAATAAAGACACCTGCCCGAGCCCCTCCACAGCGGGCGCCCGTACAGCCAATCAGCGCCCGCTGGTTGGGTCGCGGCGGTCACTTGGCTCTGGCTGCGTCGCTGCCAGGCATAGAGGAAATAAAAGAGCCATTTGTGATGTATGTGCCTAGCGGTGCCCTGGCGTGTGTTATGCGCCGTGAGCCAGTGCGGTGCCCGGGCACAGCCCGCAACCTCATTTCCTCCCTCTGGCATCTCCTGCAGGGGTGTCAGGCTGAGGAGCAGAGCCAGCTAATGATGATTTAATGGCGGTGACTCACGGGGAGGATGAGCCGCGGGCTCTGTCACGGTTTCGCCCTGAACACAGAGGCATTGTGCTGGCAGACAGCGGCGGGCACTGTTCCTGCACAAACAGCCAGAGAACCCTGGCAGGAAATGCCTCTTCTGGTGACATTGCCTACAAAAGGCCCCTCTGTGGCCCCCGGGAGCAGGTGCAGGTCGCTCGTGCCCCCCCTCCCCCCCGGGGTCAGACGGCCTGCAGAGGGCGCGCGGGCCACGACCCCTCTCCCGGGGTCAACGGCTGCTTGTTAACGGCGCGCCCCACCCACAACCGAATCCAAATCTCTGGATGATTGGGAGCGTCCACCCCCCCCCCCCCTTATAATATTTTCACCGCCCATTGTTTGCGCTCCTCGCCGGCTTCTAATGATATGCAAAAAGGCGAATAAAATTGCAGCAAGAGGTTTTGCTGTTAATTAGGCTACAAACTAAAAGTGCCCTCCAGTCATATGTGAAGATGTTGTATCTAAACTGACTCCGGGGACGGGGGGGGGGACGGGGGCTGAGTGGAGCTAATACTCGTCTCGGCATTAATGCTCTGCCCCTGGCAGTCCTGCACTCTAAGCCCTGGTTCACATTGATGCGATTTGGCATGCGATTTGACATGTCAAATCGCATGCCAAATCGGCGGCAATTGCCGGCAACGGGAGCGTCCGAATCTGTGCGACACCGCACCGATTCCAGACTTTTTCCCTCTGCAGCAGACTGCGACTTGTGTGTAATAGACTTTAGTGTTGCGTTTTTGATGCATTTTTGCAAGCTTTTTGCGGACCTCTTTTTTTTTCTTTTGGGTCAGTGGTTGCATTAATCGTGAATGACGCTGGATTTACTTGGGGGGGGGGGGACTTTGTTTTTTTTTTTTTAATAAAGGAATTGTCAAAAATTGTGTTTTTATTTATTTTTGACACTTTTTTTGGTGAATGGGGGCGGGATCTGAGGGCCCCCTTGTTAAAGGGGGCTTCCAGCTTTATTTGATTAAAAAAAAAGGGGGGGCTTTCAGATTCCTATAAGCCCCCTGAACACAGACCCTCGAAACCACTGGCCAGGGCTGTGCGAAAGAAGCCTTGTCCCCATCAATATGGGGACAGGGTGCTTAGGGGGCAGAGCTCCGAAGCACCACCCCATGTTGATGGCATGTGGCCTGGTATGGTTCATGAGGCTGCATGCTCAGATAAGGGTCTGGTATGGATTTTGGGGGACCCCCATGCCATTTTCTTTTTATTTTGGTGTGGGGTTCCTGGTATGGTTTGGGGAGGGGGGGCGCACTCGCTCTCCCCCCTATTTTTCTGGCCTGCCAGGCTGCATGCTCGGATAAGGGTCTGGTATGGATTTTGGGGGGACCGCCTTGCCATTTTTTTAAATTTGGGTTCCTGGTATGGTTTGGGGAGGGGGGGGGCGCACTCTCTCCCCCCCTATTTTCCTGGCCTGCCAGGCTGCATGCTCAGATAAGGATCTGGTATGGATTTTGGGGGGACCGCCGTGCCATTTTTTTAAATTTGGGTTCCTGGTATGGTTTGGGGAGGGGGGTTGAAAATTCGCTCCCCCCCCCCCCCATTTTCCTGGCCTGACAGGCTGCATGCTCGGATAAGAGTCTGGTATGGATTTTGGGGGGACCGCCGTGCCATTTTTTTTAATTTGGGTTCCTGGTATGGTTTGGGGAGGCGGGGGGCGCACTCTCTCTCCCCCCTATTTTCCTGGCCTGCCAGGCTGCATGCTCAGATAAGGGTCTGGTATGGATTTTAGGGGGACCCCCATGCCATTTTTTTTTAATTTTGGTGTTGGGTTCCTGGTATGGTTTAAGGAGGGGGGGCGCACTCGCTCTCCCCCCCCCTTTTTTCTGACCTGCCAGGCTGCATGCTCGGATAACGGTCTGGTATGGATTTTGGGGGGGACCCCCATGCCATTTTTTTTTTACATTTTGGTGTGGGGTTTCCCTTAAATCCATACCAGACCTGAAGGGCCTGGGATGGATCGGGGGACCCCCCACGCAGTTTTCTTTTGAAATTTTTTAATGCCAGCATTCTTTAGTTTACATTCAGCTGTCAGCAATGGGAATCCTGCTGACAGCTGATGAGTCATCGGTTGTTAAGGGCACGGCGGCTGCCTGTTCCTTAACAACCGGCTATTTACAGTTTGTTAAGGAGAAAAAAAAATGCAAAACGTATGTAAAATGCATGCAAAAAAGAAAAACGTGCTGGAAAATTGCATCAGCCGGAACTGCATGGATGTGAACCTAGACTTAGGCTGGAGCCTGTGAAAATGTGTCTGAGTGTTCCCTGGTTCCAGCACTGAGCCAGCTGCTAGTCAGGCATCTGGGCGGATCTTGACATTATTGTCAGAATTCCTGCAGAGCCTAGAGTGGTAGGGAACCTCGGCTCTCCAGCTGTTTTTAAACTACAAGTCCCATGAGACATTGCAAGACCCTAACAATCACAGGCATGACTCCTAGAGGCAGAGGCATGATGGGGTTTGTAGTTTAAAAACAGCTGGAGAGCCGAGGTTCCCTACCCCTGCCGGGCTCTCGGCTGAAGCTAAAGCCTGCTGTCGGCTGAAGCTGGGTCACAGGTTTGCAGAAATTAGTGACCCACAGGGGAAGTATGACCACCACAATAGCTTTGGCCATACTTCTCCTTTAAGTAATGAAGTTTTTTGCTAAATAAACAGGCCCACAGCAGAAATGTAAAACTTGTTCTGGTCCATAGGGGGCGCACAGGGGTGAGAGGGAGATTGGTTAAAGTGGGACTTCACCCTAAACCTAGTGTCCTCATATCCTGTCTCCTCCCCCCCCTCCTCACTCCCTTTCAACTGGATATTTTTTTTTTATTATTCAAAAAATCATTTATTGTGCTACATGTGAGTTTCCCCTTAAACTGTGCATGTGTGAGGTTTCCCTGAACAGAAGTCCCAATACTTTCCTTTCATTGTGCATGCATCGGACATATCCTGCATGGGAGTAAATCAGGAACATTTCTCTAGATGGCCACTAGATGGATCTGACACTCAAAAGATTTGTCTTTATTTCCAATGATCAACAGCTCCACCTAGTGGTGATAACTCAAATTTGTATGATGCACTCTATTCTGTATGAAAGAAGAACTTTTGACCTGGAGAAAAAAAATGGCCCAATAGCATTGGATTTTACCCATTCACACATAAGGGATAAATTAATAAATACACCCCCCAGGAAACAATTCTGCACAGTGAATGTGATCCAACAACAGATAATGATTTCCAAACACACTAGTAATATGCTCTGCTCCTGCATGAAATAAAAAACGAAACAAAGATTCGATATATGTATGCCTGAAAAAAATACATCCAGAGTGTGCCGGCGACGATCACACAGACGGGCGTCTTGTCCTTCTTCCGGATAAATCAGAGATCCGGTCATGTGTGGCCGGCTTTCCAGAATCCCTGGAACCTGGAAGGAAATAAGCGGGCAGATTTCTCGCTCGTCAGCAGCGCGGTGGACACCAGCCACCATCACTCATTAATCTTGACGAGAATTCTGATGAATATTCTTTCACGGCCTTTCAAGCTGCTCACTAATTGCAATTAATCACCGCGCCAAACAGATGTCAGGGACGGCGGAAGATAAAGCTCGCCGCGTCTGATAAATTCGTCATCGAGGGGCTCTGCGGGCCTCCACGGAGGGCAACGAGCCGCCACGTCAACACCTCTGCTCATCCAAATGCGGAGGGGGGGGGATATCTCCTGATGGCCTTTCCCCGCCGCGCAAAACATCTGCCGCGTAACGGCTGGGCGATAAGGTGCAAAGTAAGAATTGTAGAGGAGGCAGATAGGAGATCATTGGAGGGTTAATCATGAGCAGGAATTGGGAATTTATTAAATCACATCTGAATGTATATACCTCCAGACGGAATGATGGAATCCTCAGAGGATCGAATAATCGAAAACCTCAGAGGACGGAATGATGGAAACCACAGAGGACGGAATGATGGAATCCTCAGAGGACGGAATGATGGAATCCTCAGAGGACAGAATGATGGAATCCTCAGAGGACAGAATGATGGAATCCTCAGAATACCGAATGATGGAAACCTCAGAGGACGGAATGATGGAAACCTCAGAGGACCGAATGATGGAAACCTCAGAGGACCGAATGATGGAATCCTCAGAGGATCGAATAATCGAAAACCTTAGAGGACGGAATGATGGAAACCACAGAGGACGTAATGATGGAATCCTCAGAGGACGGAATGATGGAATCCTCAGAGGACGGAATGATGGAATCCTCAGAGGACGGAATGATGGAATCCTCAGAATACCGAATGATGGAAACCTCAGAGGACGGAATGATGGAAACCTCAGAGGACCGAATGATGGAAACCTCAGAGGACCGAATGATGGAATCCTCAGAGGACCGAATGATGGAATCCTCAGTGGACGGAATGATGGAATCCTCAGAGGACGGAATGATGGAATCCTCAGAGGACCGAATGATGGAATCCTCAGAGGACCGAATAATCGAAAACCTTAGAGGACGGAATGATGGAAACCACAGAGGACGTAATGATGGAATCCTCAGAGGACGGAATGATGGAAACCTCAGAGGACCGAATGATGGAATCCTCAGAGGATCGAATAATCGAAAACCTTAGAGGACGGAATGATGGAAACCACAGAGGACGTAATGATGGAATCCTCAGAGGACGGAATGATGGAATCCTCAGAATACCGAATGATGGAAACCTCAGAGGACGGAATGATGGAAACCTCAGAGGACCGAATGATGGAATCCTCAGAGGATCGAATAATCGAAAACCTTAGAGGACGGAATGATGGAAACCACAGAGGACGTAATGATGGAATCCTCAGAGGACGGAATGATGGAATCCTCAGAGGACGGAATGATGGAATCCTCAGAGGACGGAATGATGGAATCCTCAGAATACCGAATGATGGAAACCTCAGAGGACGGAATAATGGAAACCTCAGAGGACCGAATGATGGAAACCTCAGAGGACCGAATGATGGAAACCTCAGAGGACCGAATGATGGAATCCTCAGAGGACGGAATGATGGAATCCTCAGTGGACGGAATGATGGAATCCTCAGAGGACGGAATGATGGAATCCTCAGAGGACCGAATGATGGAAACCTCAGAGGACGGAATGATGGAAACCTCAGAAGAACGAATGATGGAAACCTCAGAGGACGGAATGATGGAATCCTCAGAGGACGTAATGATGGAATCCTCAGAGGACGGAATGATGGAATCCTCAGAGGACGGAATGATGGAATCCTCAGAGGACGGAATGATGGAATCCTCAGAATACCGAATGATGGAAACCTCAGAGGACGGAATGATGGAAACCTCAGAGGACCGAATGATGGAAACCTCAGAGGACGGAATGATGGAAACCTCAGAGGACCGAATGATGGAATCCTCAGAGGACGGAATGATGGAATCCTCAGTGGACGGAATGATGGAATCCTCAGAGGACGGAATGATGGAATCCTCAGAGGACCGAATGATGGAAACCTCAGAGGACGGAATGATGGAAACCTCAGAAGAACGAATGATGGAAACCTCAGAGGACGGAATGATGGAATCCTCAGAGGACGGAATGATGGAAACCTCAGAGGACGGAATCCTCAGAGGACGGAATGATGGAATCCTCAGAGGACGGAATGATGGAATCCTCAGAGGACAGAATGATGGAATCCTCAGAGGACCGAATGATGGAAACCTCAGAGGACCAAATGATGGAAACCTCAGAGGACCGAATGATGGAAACTTTAGAGGAACAAATGTTGGAAACTTCAGAAGATCTTTGTTCTGGCATCATAACGGTTCACCATCTACTTTCTGGACTGAGATGCTGGCTTTAGAGATGACACAATCATGTCAAACCTGTTTATTCAGTTCTTGGGTGTTCACAAATGTCTGACACAGATCAGACCCTCACCTTCTAACTGGTTACAAAGTTGTAGTCTGATCACTGAGGGGAAGCGATACTGGAGAAAAAGTTCCTCCTGCCTGCAGCAGACTGATGACATCATCTCAGCCTAGGCAAAGTCACTGACTGGAGCTCAAGGGCAGCTTTTTAAGATAAAAGCTGGAGTTTTTCTAAATACTTTTTTTTATATTTCTGTATATTGTGACATGCCAGGGATTTATCCATGCAGATCACCTAAAGTGTTAGACCCCTTTCACACTGAGGCCGTAGCTGTGTTAGCGCTAAAGCCCCGCTCGTTTTAGCAGTGTTTTAATGCTGTTTAAGTGTCGCTTTTCAGCCGCTAGCTGGGTGCTAGTTCACACCAGACGCAGTTCTGTTCAGTTCGGTGCGCTTTTTTTCTGCACAAAATGCATGCACAGTGTTTTTCATGTATTCCAATGGCTCTAGTTCACACCATGCAGTCAGTTTCCAGTCAGTTTCTGCACCGGAAACTGTGAACTAGAGCCATTGGAATACATGGAAAACACTGTGCATGCATTTTTAGTGCAGAAACAAAGTGCACGGAACTGAACGGAACTGCGTCTTGTGTGAACTGGCCCTAAAGGTTTATTTTTTATTTTTTTAAATAACAAACAAGTTATACTTACCTGCTTTTTGCCAGGGTTTTGCACAGAGAGGCGCCAAACCTCCTTTTCTGGGGTGCCCCGGCAGCGATCCTGGCTCCTCCTCTTCATCGGGTGTCCCCGCGGAGAGCCGCTTTTCATTGGGGTACTCGTGCTCACGAGTCCCGCCGTTGCATCCATTGACACAGACAGCAGGATTCGGCCCCATCCCACGCTCCCTTGTCACTCGATTTGATTAACAGCAGCGGGAGCCCATGGCTCCTGCTGCATTCAATCTATCCAATGAGGATGGAGACATCGACTGGAGTCACTGGGCTCCTGCACATCGCTGGAACAATCGGGTTCAGGATTATTAAGCATGGCTCTGTGCGGGACTGCAGGCTCTTGTCCAATATCCTTCCCGGTGAAACCTTCCTCTGCCTTGCCTACATCTCAGCAGTAGGGGGCAGTGTAGAGACTGCGGAATGACTCCGAAGGGCGACGTTGGGAATCTCAGGATTAGGTGCTCCCAGAATCTGAGGATACCGGAGTAGCGGCATGGAAAACAAAGGCTGGCGGTTCTTCTTAGATGAATTTCCAACTTACCTTCCATTATGTCCAAAGCGTACCTCCACTTCCTATGCTGAGCCGCGTCATTACCGCGCAGTAAAAGCAGGGAGCTTGTGTAGCGCACACACATGCGCTGTTAAGGATTAATTAGCCGTTAATTAAACTCAGCTACGATTAAATAAGCACATAACTGCCTGTGCTGGAGAGGAGACCTCCGCATTTACACAGGCACTAGACCGCGGCAATCTTGTCTAATGGCGCCATAAAATCGCAGAATACGGCTTTACAACCAAACAAGGTGAAGCGTAATCTTTGTACTTAACCGCTTTCCAGGCGGCAAGGGCAATGCAAATGATTGCAGCTGAATATCACGACTTCTCTAGTGCTACCTCCCCCTTCCAGTACTCCAAACTGTGTGCTGCCAGGCGCTCACAACCCTCAATCTATATAGCAACATCTACATATTGGGGTGGGAGGGAGGGGAGCATGTCAGGTTTGTACCATCCAATTGGGGAGATTGAACCTCATTTCCTGTCCTGGTGTCCAATCAGAGTCCCCTCTACATTCAGTAGTGCTCATCAGAGTTCCCTCTTACCTTGAGGAAAGTTTAGCAGAGTCCCCCCTTACATCCAGAAGTGCCTAGCAAAGTACCCCCTTTACATTCAAGAATACCCAGCATAACCCCCATCCCACATTCAGGACTGTCCAACAAAGCCCCCTTGCATCTAGGCATACCCTACAGAGTTCAGCTTACATACAGGAGTGCCCAAGCAGAGTCCCCCCTTCCCTACATTCAGGAGTGCCCAGCCTAGTCTCCCTTTACATTCAGGAGTGCCCCACAAAGTCTCTGCTTACATCCCAGAATGCCCAGAAAAGTCCCCCCTACATTCAGGAATTTCCCAAACAAAGTCCCCCTTTACATCTAGGAGAGCCTAAGCACAGCCCCCCCCCCCTACATTCAGGAGTGCCTAACAGAGTCCCCCTTACATATAGAATTGCTCCACAAAGTCCTCCTTACATTCAGGAGTGCCCATCCTAGTCCCCCTTTACATCCAAGAGTCTCCCTTTACATTCAGAAGTGCCCAGCAAAGTCCCCCATCCAATCTCACATCCAGGAGTGCCCAAGCAGAGCCCCCCCCCCTACATTCAGGAGTGCCCCACGAAGTTCCTGCTTACATCCTGGAGTGCCCAGCAGAGTTCCCCAACATTCAGGAGTGCCTAACAGAGTTCCCCGTTACATCTAGGAGTGCTCCACAGAGTCCTTCTTACATTCATAAGTGCCCAAGCAGAGCCCCCCTCCCCCAACATTCTGGAGTGCCCAAGCTGAGCCCCCCTACTGTCAGGAGTGCCCAACCTAGTCTCCCCTTATATTCAGGAGTGCCCAACCTAGTCTCCCCTTATATTCAGGAGTGCCCAACCTAGTCTCCCCTTATATTCAGGAGTGCCCAACCTAGTCTCCCCTTATATTCAGGAGTGCCCAACCTAGTCTCCCCTTATATTCAGGAGTGCCCAACCTAGTCTCCCCTTATATTTAGGAGTGCCCAACCTAGTCTCCCCTTATATTCAGGAGTGCCCAACCTAGTCTCCCCTTATATTCAGGAGTGCCCAACCTAGTCTCCCCTTATATTCAGGAGTGCCAAACCAAGTCTCCCCTTATATTCAGGAGTGCCCAACCTAGTCTCCCCTTATATTCAGGAGTACCCCACAAAGTCCCCACTTACATCCCGGAGTGCCCCACAAAGTCCCCCTATATTCAGGAGTGTCTAACAGAGTCTCCCTTACACATAGAAGTGCTCCACAAAGTCCTCCTTACATTCAAGAGTGCCCATACTAGTACCCCTTTACATCCAAGACTGCCCAGCAGAGTTCCCCCTTACATTCAGAACCAACCACAGCAGAGGGGGCATCAATGCTGGGGGGAGGGTAGCGGCTGGCTGGCAGTGGATGCGCTGGTCTTTGTATTCTGGTACACTATCTGCCAGCCGGGGGAATTACACAGACGGTTGTTGTGGTGGATAAAATCGGCCCGTGGGCCACAGTTTGGAGAAGCCCCGCTTTAATGTAACATTTTGATTTCCTCTGGAGTGAAATAATACTCTTACATTGGGGGAGGTGACCTCAAACCTAAACATCTGTCCAGGCACGGCTTTTTCATTGATCAATTTATACAGCGCCTTTCCGAATAACCCCGCGGCCTGCCGTCTCGCCGCCGTTCCACCAAGTGCAAAGGAGCATGAAAGAACGGGCGGCGCGGCCACCTACACGGGCTGTGATCTCGGGGCTAAACGATAACAAAGTCGAATTGTATCGGAGCGGCCGAGGAAGCGAGAAACAAGCCATTGATCGTGATCTGAAGGATTCGTCCAATTAAAACGCATCTGTCAAGCAGAGCTGATGTTTCGCTGCTCCGCGGGTTGCCTGTCCGAGGCCTCGGGGCCCCCAGGTGTCCCCGTGACATGAGCCTATAGACTTTTTTTTTTTTTTGTAGGCTTGTTGGAGGACTGCGTTAGCCACCTACCGCTGTGGCAGCATCAATCGAAGCTCTTTATCCTTTCATCGCGGAGACATCACGATGCCGAGTATTGACTGAAAAACCCGCCTCGTGTCTCTAGCGGCCGCTGTACACAGCCTGCAGATTAACTATGTGGAAGCGGATCTTTTACAAAGAAGTCAGTGATTAAAAACCTTGGGGGGGGAGGAGGGTGTCTGCGTGCCGCCCAATTAGAAGACGCAGGGAGGAAAATCCTCGGCTAGGAGCTGAGGACGCAACAAAGAGGAAAGAGAATAACGCACGTAGTGCGCACGTACGCCGATTACACCGTCATCCAAACTGAAGGCAAATAAAGCCGCAGATCCCCGGGTGGCTATTATTGGGGGATTTGGGGCAATTTCTGGGGGGCGTTTTGTACATCAAGATGTAGACCTGAAAAACACAAATAACCATTGTGAATTTCCGGCAGCATTACCGATAATGGACGAGCCGGGAGATCTTGACGCAGCAAAATAAGCAATTTCCTGATGGCGTCGAGAGTGGAACGTGCCTGCAAAATGTCTTATTAAAATACCTGCTTGTAGTCTCCAATGGAACCCATGTGACAAGGGGACAACGCAGGAGCACAAATGGGAGACAGGGACAGAGCGTTGTCACCCTGTGACATGAAATGCCAGAAAAGGATCTTCAAGGGAAGGATTTCAATGAGGGTGATTAGAATGAAAGCAGAAGGTTTAAAATGATTGAAAATAACATTGTTGGGTATAACAAGCCTGATACAATGTTGCAAAATTGTAGGATGCTCACCAGTGGCCGCTGGTGCTGAAAATGTTTTTTTTTGGGGGGGGGGGGCCCAAACTGAAAAATTCTTAAAAACACTGAAACAAAAACATCAAATGCAGCCGCTGTGCCCATCATATGCAGCGTCTGTGCCCATGAAATGCAGCCACTGTGCCCATCTTATGCAGCCTCTGTGCCCATCAATTGCATCCACCGTGCCCATCAATTGCAGCTACTGTGCCCCTCATATGCAGCCTCTATGCCCCATCAATTGCAGCTTCTGTGCCCATGATATGCAGCCACTGTGCCTCATCAATTGCAGCCTCTGTGCCCATGAAATGCAGCCTCTGTGCCCATCAAATGCAGCCACTGTGCCCATCATATGCAGCCTCTGTGCCCCATCAATTGCAGCTTCTGTGCCCATCATATGCAGCCACTATGCCCATCAATTGCAGCTACTGTGCCCATCATATGCAGCCTCTGTGCCCATGAAATGCAGCCTCTGTGCCCATCAATTGCAGCCTTCTGTGCCCCATAAATTGCAGCCATTGTTCCCCATGAATTGCAGCCTATGTGCCCATGAAATGGAGCCTCTATGCCCATCAATTACAGCCACTGTGCCCATCATATGCAGCCACTGTGCCCCATCAATTGCAGCCTCTGTGCCCATCAATTGCAGCCACTGTGCCCATCAATTGCAGCCTCTGTGCCCATCAATTGCAGCCACTGTGCCCATCATATGCAGCCTCTGTGCCCTATCAATTGCAGCCTCTGTGCCCATCATATGCAGGCCCTGTGAGTGTAAAGTCTTGTTTTTTTTAATAACAAACATGTAAAGCCTACCTGCTTTGTTCAGTGGTTCTGCACCCAGCAGCCCGGATCCTCCTCTTTTCGGGTCCCACGCCAGTGCTCCTGGCCCCTCCCTCCTGGCAGGTGCCCCATAGCTAGCACAGGCCAAGTCCCCTTCATCTCCTGATTGGCTTACTGGCTGTGATTGACAGCAGCAGGAGCCAACAGATCTCGCTGCTGCCAAAAGCCAATCAGGAGTGCGAGTCCCTGGAGAGCCAAGACTCTCGTGGACATTGCTGGATCGAGAGGGGGCTCGGATAAGTATTGGGGAGGCTGCTGTACACAGAAGGTTTTTTATCTTCATGCAAAGAATGCATGAAGGTAAAAAATCTCGTGCCTTTACAACCACTTTAAGCCCCGGTTCACACTTCACACTAGAACGCAGTGCGTGAAACCGGCGATATGTGCACGCTTTCCGCACTGCGTTCAAATTGCACTGCTCTTGCGATCTGCAGCAGGTGTGAGTGCAATGTTAATGACACCCTGAATACAGTGTGTTTGCCTACGTCCTAAATGACCATGCAATTCAGTTGCAGTTCTTTCTAAAATTGGTGCATGCATGCGGTGCGATTTGAGCCCATTCAACATCGCACTGCCATGAATTCCATGTGAATTGCATAGGAATGCGGTGCAATTCCTGTGCATTTCATAGGTGATTTATAGTGTGAACCATGGCTTACTATAACATATTAATTATTATATTGTATATCTAGTTCCCTGAACACAGCTATAAAGGTGTTACATCAAGAAAGGTGGCTAAAAAGGTATAAATAGAACGCTGGTGGGCCGAGCAGGATCGGCAGATAAAAGGCTTAATGAGCCCGTTAAAAGATGAAATAACACAAACAGCGTTTTCTGCAATGTTTACCTTCAATCCAGATTTACTCTGCAGTACTATTTTTCTACCACTAGATGTCCTCATTTTGGTGGCCAGCGTCATTCAATTCACTTTCTCTAGTCCAAGTCACGTTGGACCTGTCCTCAGTTCTGACTGCACAGTGAAGGGAGAAGCAGCACAGTGATATGAATTCCCCCTCCCAGAACAAATCCACTGAGACTGTTGGATTGTTTGCATGCAATTACTCATGGTAGCTATAGCCGCTAGCAGCAATCACTGGGATCTGCTGGCAAGAAGGGCTCCTCGCCAGAAGAACACAATAGCCCAGTAAGTGCTGATGGGGGAATCAAGCGATTTTCTGTTGTTGTAGGAAAGAAAATCGTATACCGTATATACTCAAGTATAAGCCGACCCGAATATAAGCCGAGGCACCTAATTTTACCACAAAAAATGGGAAAACATATTGACTCGAGTATACGCCTAGGGTGAGAAATGCGCAGCTACTGTAAGTGGAAAAGCGGGTCAACAATGCCCATTTGCAGCCTCACTGTGCCCATTTGCAGCCATAGGTCCCTCAAACTTCAAACTTGGTAGTGAAGGGTTCCTAGATGCCCCCTAGATGCAGCCAATTTGGGGTCTCTGGACCCAAAGGGTCCCGAAATGACATTGCTGCAGATGGACACAGTTGACCGAATTTGGGGCCCTGTATCTCCTGGGGCCCTGTATCTCGGGGTCACTTGGCGCTAGGAACCCCATCGTTGGATATGTTGTAGTGCTAGTTCCACTGGGTTTGAATACCATTTGGGGTCCCTAGCACCAAGTGGCCCCAAGATACGGGGCCCCAAAGTCGGGTCGGAAAATGTCAAGCACTTTTCTGCAGCAGAGAATGACATTTTCCGAACCGACTTTGGGGCCCCGTATCTCAGGCCACATAGTGAAACCCCATCTTTGGATATGTTGTAGTGCTAGGTCCACTGGGTTGGCATACAAATTTGGGGTTCCTAGCTCCAAGTGGCCCCGAGATACTTGACTCGAGTATAAGCCGAGGGGGGCACTTTCAGCACAAAAAAATGTGCTGAACAACTTGGCTTATACTCGAGTATATACGGTAATCTATGGCCGGCCTCACACTGTTGGGTTTTGTTTAAACTTGCACTCAGGGGGCGGAAAAAAAATAGGAAAAAATGTTTTTACCATCCTCTGTCTGCCCCGCTTAAGATGCTAAGACATGGAAATGCGCAAGTCATGCCTGCTGAGGAAATGACACCCTGTTGCGTTCGATGGGCAGTACCGCACACGACCCATTCAAGCAAAATGGCCTACATTTTTTTTTTTTTTGGTAATGTTACTGAAATGCTGTATATTCTGTGCGATTAGTTTAGACGCCAACCGCTAACGGAGTTCTCCTTTAGAGGATTAGGACTCTGTCGCAGAATGCAAGCTTGACACAGAGGGAAGAAGCCAGCGTGTGATACGGCTTAAAAACTAGAAGATCAATTTTAGTCGGCGTTGACCTTCAAATGAAAAAAAAAAAAAAAGTGAAATCTGCGATGGCAGGCGTTGGAAACTGGCAGCGGCCAAATGAGAGGAAATCCGTCGCCTCGCAGCCGGGGCCCCGGGAAGACGGTTGCGCTTTTTCTTGGCCGGTCTCAGAGAAGCCTGGTGAACGTTTGAACTTAGCCAACGCAGGGCCTGAAATATTCATGGAGCGCAGATGGGGGGGATTTATGTGGCACATAATGTGGGAACACTCTCAGCTCTTGGCGGGGGAAGCTCTGCGCTCGCTCCCCACCGCTGTATCACCACCGACTGCTTCTGCGGCTCTCCGGCCTTATTAGAGAGTTCTCACACTGGGAAGGCGAGTTCTACTGACGGCGCCCGCCTCGACCTTCCGGGCCCAGAAGACGGCGGGGGAACTACCACTGATAAGAAGCTGATGGAGCCGGTTATGTCAACTTTCTGGAGCATTCATCTCAACAAGAGCTCCGGATAGAACGAAAATCCTCGCAGCTCCTGAGAGCCAAACTGGCGGGTGTTTAACCCGTAGCGCTATTTTCTACCCTTTTCTGAAGGTCACTGCTTATATTCCAGGGGTGTCCAAACTTTCTAAACAAAGGGCCAGATTACTGTCCTTCAGACCTTAGAGGGGCCGGACTGTGGCCAGTGGTAGTAGAAAATGTCCTAGCCTTGGTAACAATGCCCCATCATTGCTGTCAGTGGGAGGAATAGTGCCTCATCATTGGTATCAGTGGGAGGAATAGTGCCTCATCATTGGTATCAGTGGGAGGAATAGTGCCCCATCATTGGTGTCAGTGGGAGGAATAGTGCCCCATCATTGGTATCAGTGGGAGGAATAGTGCCCCATCATTGGTGTCAGTGGAAGGAAAAGTGCCCCATCATTGGTGTCAGTGGGAGGAAAAGTGCCCCATCATTGGTGTCAGTGGAGGAATAGTGCCCCATCATTGGTTTCAGTGGAAGGAATAGTGCCCCACCATTGGTATCAGTGGGAGGAAAAGTGCCCCAACATTGGTGTCAGTGGGAGGAATAGTGCCTCATCACTGGTGTCAGTGGAAGGAATAGTGCCCCATCATTGGTGTCAGTGGGAGGAAAAGTGCCCCATCATTGGTGTCAGTGGAAGTAATAGTGCCCCATCATTGGTGTCAGTGGGAGAAATAGTCCCCATCATTTGTGCCAGTGGGAGAAATAGTGCCCCATCGTTGGTGTCAATGAGAAGAATAGTGCCCCAACATTGGTGTCAGTGTCAGGAGTAGTGCCCCATCATTTGTGTCAGTGGAGGAATAATGCCCCATCGTTGGGTTCAGTGGAAGGAATAGTGCCCCATCATTTGTGCCAGTGGGAGAAATAGTGCCCCAACATTGGTGTCAGGAGGAGGAATAGTGCCCCATTGTGGTGTCAATGAGAAGAATAGTGCCCCATCGTTGGTGTCAGTGGGAGGAGTAGGGCCCCATCGTTGGTGTCAGTGGGAGGAGTAGGGCCCCATCGTTGGTGTCAGTGGGAGGAGTAGGGCCCTGAAGCCTTCATTCTGACATTTGGTTTTCATGGGACGTCGTCACTTAACTTTCAAGTTTGCACCTCTGTCCAGTCTCTGTTCCAATCCAGAAATTCTTATCAGACCTTCACAGCTGACCTCAGTCTTCTCTGCTGCATATAATAGAATGCTGCCTGGTGAAGGACCTTCCCAGCCTGTGATTGGACAGCAAAGGAGCAGAAAAATTCTAAAAGGAGCATCCCTATACTCTCTTTGTACTGAGCAACGTAGTAAAGGCGCATTGGCTTGCAGTGCCTCCCACCTCCCCTCCCCCTCCCTCATTCTTTAAATCTGACCTCCGGCCATCCCTTCAGTCTTGTACAGTTGTACCGACTTCTCATTGCATAGGAAAGCACAGAGACCCAGTAATGATATCACTGGATCCTAAAATAAGGTTCGTAGAAGTGAGAAGGTTTTATTTGATGGGGGGGGGGGGGGGGGGGGGGGGGGGGGGGGGGGGGGGGTTGGGGGGGGGGGGGGGGGGGGGGGGGGGCAAGGGAGAGCAAAATACAAGCAGATTAATATCAGCTTTAAATGTGAATGAAAGAAAGAAAATAAAGAGAAGGCGAAAGAGAAAGAAGGAGAGGAAGAAAAAGAGGAGAGGAGAGGAAGAGAAAGAAAAAGAGGAGAGGAAAGGAAGAGAAAGAAAAAGAGGAGAGGAGAGGAAGAATAAGAGGAGAGGAGAGGAAGAAAAAGAGTAGAGGAGAGGAAGAAAAAGAGGAGAGGAAAGGAAGAAAAAGAGAGGAGAGGAAGAAAAAGAAAAAGAGGAGAGGAAGAAAAAGAGGAGAGGAGAGGAAAGAAAAAGAGGAGAGGAAAGGAGAGGAAGAAAAAGAGGAGAGGAGAGGAAGAGAAAGAAAAAGAGGAGAGAGAGGAAAGAAAGAAAAAGAGGAGAGAAGAGGAAGAGAAAGAAAGAGGAGAGAAAGAAGAGAAAGAAAAAGAGGAGAGGAGAGGAAGAGAAAGAAAAAGAGGAGAGAAGAGGAAGAGAAAGAAAAAGAGGAGAGAAGAGGAAGAGAAAGAAAGAGGAGAGGAAAGGAAGAGAAAGAAAAAGAGGAGAGGAGAGAAGAAAAAAGAGGAGAGGAGAGGAGAAAAAGAGAGAGAGAGAGGAAGAGAAAGAAAAAGAGGAGAGAAGAGGAAGAGAAAGAAAGAGGAGAGGAGAGAAAGAAAAAGAAGAGAGGAGAGGAAGACAAAGAGGAGAGGAGAGGAAGAGAAAGAAAGAGGAGAGTAAAGGAAGAGAAAGAAAAAGAGGAGAGGAGAGGAAGAAAAAGAGGAGAGGAGAGGAGAGGAAGAGAAAGAAAAAGAGGAGAGGAGAGGAAGAAAAAGAAAAAGAGGAGAGGAGAGGAAGAAAAAGAGGAGAGGAGAGGAAGAGAAAGAAAAAAAGAGGAGAGGAGAGGAAGAAAAAGAGGAGAGGAGAGGAAGAGAAAGAAAAAGAGGAGAGGAGAGGAGAGGAAGAGAAAGAAAAAGAGGAGAGGAGAGGAAGAAGAAAAAGAAAAAGAGGAGAGGAGAGGAAGAGAAAGAAAAAGAGGAGTGGAGAGAAAGAGAAAGAAAAAGAGGAGAGGAGAGGAAGAGAAAGAAAAAAGAGGAGAGGAGAGAAAGAAAAAGAGAAGAAGAGGAAGAAAAAGGAATAAAACCGCCCAGTAACGGACAGATTCATTATTTTGCCAATAAAAAAAAATTGTGCGTGGATTTTGACCTTTCCCACATGTCTGTGACTGGCACCCGGCGCACACACCGGGGCGAAGAATAGAAGGCCATTTCGGAAAGGGCGCACGCCCCGCGCTCGCCGCGCTCTCCTCCTCTCCATTTGTTCTCTGACACACATTTGATTACTTCCCCGACGGCTGCGTAAAGCTATGCCTTGTGTATAATATAAATATTTTATGACAATATTGTACTGCCTTGTCTTCCTGCTTTGATAAAAACCTGCCAGCGAGGGGGGGAGGGGGGTGGGGGCATACGCCGAGCCGCATCCACCATTTCACCGCTCCGGCAGATGACCTAAAAGTCACAATTGTCAGCCGCCGTTTGATAATCTGCAGCTTTTTCATGCAGATTTTCCTCTCCCAGGGCCGGGCGATTCGCTTCAAAGCACGCAGCGCATGCTGACTTAATGAAGTAGGACGGGGGAACAACGTTGAGGTGCAAAGTGCCGCAACCCTTAGCAACAAATCTTCACCGAAGACGATCGCTGATGAGATGATGAGATTAACCTGTTCACACTCATGCTGTATTATACTGGCCATACAATATGTTAATGATCAGGTGGGCAAGAGCCAATCAGTTGTGTTTCAGTACTAAGGGAGATGCTGATAGGAGGAGAGAGCAAGGTGCCAGAGAGATGACCTCATCAGTCTGCCACTTGTTCTAATTACAGGCAGGGGGCGGGTCCAGGGTGACCTGGACTTCAGAAAGAGGGTTGAATGATGCTGGCCAAGGGACTGAGGACATCTAGTGACAGAAACACGTACTGCAGAGTATATCTCTGGACTTAAAGTGGATGTAAACCCACTCTCATCCTTTCTACTGCCATAGGGGTTATCTATAAAGATATACTCACCTCCTGCATGTATCCTTACCTGTCAAATGTCTCCCCTCTGTCTGTTATGAGACCCGAAAAACTGCAGATTCTGTGGGCGGGTCTGTTATTCGGAGCTTGTGGGTGGAGTCGTGATGTCAGTAGACTCCCCACCCACCTCTACACTCCCCTTGTCAACATGCATTTTCTCCTGTGTATTTCTTACACTTCTGCTATGATCACTAACATCCAATCAAAACCCAGAAAAGTCACCACATGACTTCAGCATGCCAATCCTGGGAGAGCTGCAGAAGAAAGGAGGAGGGGATCTGAAGTACACAGAATGTCTCTCTCACACTCCTTGCATGAGATATGTCAATCGCCTGTCACTCACAGCAAGGGGGGAAGAACTGACTCCTATTTCTCTGTATGCCTGTTTTTATCTCACTGAAGAAAGATAAGAGTATTGCTCAGCGCTGGATTAACTCTTTGTGGCAAGACTGGGCACAGATGACATGATATCCTATACTGTACAAGGTGCAAGCCTTAATTAAAAAAATATTTCGGGTTTACATCCACTTTAAAGCGGAACTTCAGTCATTTTTTTTTTTAGTTTCCATCTAATAAATCTTCTGCCCTTGTTGTTGTTTCAACTTTGGATAAAAAAATTTTTTTTTCTGCCAGTAAATACCTTATACAACCCACTTCCTGTTTCTTGTCTGGTCATTAGCCTAGGCCAGTGATGGCGAACCTTGGCACCCCAGATGTTTTGGAATTACATTTCCCATGATGCTCAGCTATACTGAGCATGAGCATCATGGGTTGTTCCAAAACATCTGGGGTACCAAGGTTCGCCATCACTGGCCTAGGCCAATGATATCACACACAGCTCTCTCTAATGGCCCACATACACACGATCCGAATATCATACGAAAACTGTCCTCCGAGGAAGAATCGTATGATTTTCGGATCGTGTGTACACTACTTTCGAGAGCCGATCACGACAGTTCATCTGATATTATTCGATCGGACAAGCGCGAAAATTTTCCTTGTACGATACCAGATCGTGCGATTTTCGTTTAGTCAGTATAGTTGTCGTCCAAAAATACAATACAAATACATTACAAGACATGTCATCACTTCCAATTATTTCTGTCGTACGAGAATTTTCGTGATTTTTTTCACCTATTCAATTTCTATGTGCGACTATTAGGCGAAAAAGGTTGTACGATCTGTCGTACGATATTCGGATCGTGTGTACGGGCCTTTACTCTTGTGAAAGTTTGTCAGGAAGGGAGTGGGGGTGAGTCATAAGAGGGCGGCCAATGAGAGCTGCAGAGCTGGAGGTGTGCTTCTGTGTGTCTGTGTAAATCCAGGAAGTGAACAGGCAGCAGCTTCAGCTGCCCACAGTTAAAATGGCTGCAGCCAGACTCAGTGGAGGGAGGTTTCTGCAGCCTATTTGGCAAGTACAGAATCACAGTATATATAAAATAATATGCAAAAGTGGTCGGAGGGAAGCTTATGAATGGCAAAGATGTTTATATTACAAATTATGTGAGTAGACTGCAGTTCCTCTTGAAGGTGAATATTTTTTATTTATTTATTTTTTATGGTTGAACTAGATGGACTTGTGTCTTTTTTCGATCTGACTATGTAACTATGAATATTGCAGCAAAAGCTAATTGGCAATTATTAAGCTGGATACACATTATACAATTTTTGTTGTTTGATTTCCTTTAGATTTACCTTCAACCATGTAGTGCCAGGGCCTGTCTGACTGCATACAACTTGAAAGTGTTTAGCTTTGACCTCATATTATATGGTTTTGGTAAATCTAAAGGAAAATTGTATAAAAAATTGTATAGTGTGTAGCCAGCTTTATAGAACTGCAGCAGAGAAAAATGCAGTCAGACAGGGCTGTGCTGTGTGGCAGAGCTGTGTAAATCTCAGGACTGGATGGACATAAATACAAGCACTGTGGGCCCAGGTCTTCATTCATCCTCTGAATACATTTAGTGGTATATCCCGCAATTATGTGGCATTAATAAGCAGCCGCAGCACGCCGCTCCGCCATCGTAATACGCACGCTACATCATTTCGCCGCTGAACGCGACTTCTGAGAATCGTCAGCCTCTTAAGTTAGATCAACCCAACTTCATCCTCTCACAATACTTCCTCCTCTCATTAAAAACCCACACACACGCCGATCGCTTTTTTTGAAGGTTCTGCGACGCAACGCGGTAGGGGATACAAAAGACTCGGCGAGCTCCCCCGTCGCCCAGACAAGAAAATAAACAGCGAGTGGATCTGATGCTCCATATGCATCAGCGAGGGGCTGTGTGTGTGTGTGGGGGGGGGGAGGGGGGTGATTTGTCTGCCGCTCACAAGAAGTGACAGCTGTGTGTGCGCGGGACGATAGAGCCGGGGTTCGGGGAGAAGCGCCGTGTGCGTTCTGCACGGCTTCAGGAGTGATGGCATGACACGGGATTGCAGCATCTGCTGGGGAAAGGGCGCATGTGGCAGCGGAGTGCTTATTAATGTGCGAGAGCGCCGTTCCACATTTGCAGAGCTAATGAAGCAGGTGCGCAGGAACAGCCTGCTCAGAATAATTATGGCTTGGTGATATTTCCAGAGGGCTCCGTATGCCGCAGCCACAAGGCAGGGAGAGGGAACGCGGAGGAAGCGCGCGGCGCCGGGTTTTGCCGATCGCTGATCCCCCGGCAAAGGGCGCCACGTTCATTGAGCGGTAGAGAGGATTTCCGAAATTCTAATTTTTGATGATCAAAAATAAAATATATAGATTGAAGACAAAAGAAAAGAAAAAAGATACAATGTACCCGCGGTGACCCATCGTACAATATGGCGAATGAGCTGGAAGAAATTGTTACATTGTTTCCACACAATCAACTGATCAGTTACAGCGAATCTAATCCCAAGGAGAAAAATTTAACATATTGTGATTTACCAATTCTGACATGTGCTGGCAGCATTTCTTTTCTTTTTTGCAGGCTAAATACATTTTCCGCAAATACAGAAATTTTCCCGTTGATCCTGCCAGAAATCCAGCGACGTGTTTCACTTTTTTCTGCGAATACAGAAATGTTCCCGCAGTGACGTGTTTCACTTTGGGTGAAACGTGTCAAAAAGGGAGCAGGGCCGTCTTAATAGCATTATGGGCCCCTGGGCAAAGTAATGCCCTTGGCCCCTACCAGCCTGCCCCAATATATGACCCTTCTCTCAAGAATTAGGCTATTTTCACACCCAGGCGCTGGGTGCACTGGCGGTAAAGCAGCGCTATATTTATGCGGCTTGCAGGACATTTTTCAGCGTCCTGCAAGCGCACCGCTCCAGTGTGAAAGCCCTCGGGCTTTCACACTGGGGACACAGCAGCGCTTGTTTCAGGTCGGTTTGCAGGCGCAATTTTTAGCGCAATAGCGCCTGCAAACCGCCCCAGTGTGAAAGGGGCCTTAAAGTATAAATAGTTTATAGAATTAAATATTTTCATATATTTATTAGTAGGTAGAATAAGAAAACATGCCAAAAATCAAAGGCTAATTAACACAAAGGGTACATTACAGATGGGGAGGCAGAAAGGCACAGTACGGGGTGGGGGGCACAATACTGGGATCAGGAGGGCACAGTACGGGGTGGGGGGCACAATACTGGGATCAGGAGGGCACAGTACGGGGTGGGGGGCACAATACTGGGATCAGGAGGGCACAGTACGGGGAGGAGGGAGCACAATACTGGGATCAGGAGAGCACAGTACAGGGAGGAAGGGGCACAATACTGGGATCAGGAGGGCACAGTATGAGGAGGAGGGAGCACAATACTGGGATCAGGAGGGCACAGTACAGGGAGGAAGGGGCACAATACTGGGATCAGGAGGGCACAGTACGAGGAGGAGGGGGCACAATACTGGGATCAGGAGGGCACAGTACGGGGGGGAGGGGGCACAATACTGGGATCAGGAGGGCACAGTACAGGGGGCACAATACTGGGATCAGGAGGGCACAGTACGAGGAGGAGGGGGCACAATACTGGGATCAGGAGGGCACAGTACGGGGAGGAGGGGGCACAATAATGGGATCAGTAGGGCACAGTACGGGGAGGAGGAGCACAATACTGGGATCAGGAGGGCACAGTACGAGGAGCAGGGGGCACAATACTGGGATCAGGAGGGCACAGTACAGGGAGGAGGGGGCACAATACTGGGATCAGGAAGGCACAGTACAAGGAGGAGGGGGCACAATACTGGGATCAGGAGGGCACAGTATGAGGAGGAGGGAGCACAATACTGGGATCAGGAGGGCACAGTACGGGGAGGAGGGGGCACAATACTTGGATCAGGAGGGCACAGTACAGGGAGGAGGGGGCACAATACTTGGATCAGGAGGGCACAGTACGGGGAGGAGGGAGCACAATACTGGGATCAGGAGGGCACAGTATGGGGGGGAGGGGGCACAATACTGGGATCAGGAGGGCACAGTACGGGGAGGAGGGAGCACAATACTGGGATCAGGAGGGCACAGTATGGGATCAGGAGGGCACAGTACGGGGAGGAGGGAGCACAATACTGGGATCAGGAGGGCACAGTACGGGAGGAGGGGGCACAATATTGGGATCAGGAGGGCACAATATGAGGAGGAGGGAGCACAATACTGGGATCAGGAGGGCACAGTACGGGGAGGAGGGGGCACAATAATGGGATCAGTAGGGCACAGTACGGGGAGGAGGAGCACAATACTGGGATCAGGAGGGCACAGTACTTGGGATCAGGAGGGCACAGTACAGGGAGGAGGAGGGAGGAGGACACAGTACAGGGGGGGGGGGCACAATAATGGGATCAGGAGGGCACAGTACAGAGGGTGGGAGGGGGAACAATAATGGGATCAGGGGGGCACAGTACGTGGGCGGGAGGGAGGGAGAGAGATAAGAGAAAGGGGGAGTCACAACTCCTAGGACATTATTAGGGGTACGAGAGAATATATAAGGAGATAGAAGGTGAGTCCGAGATTGTTATTAGGATAAGTCAAAAATTACCATCTCTCCCCCCTCACTCTCTTCCTCCCCTCTCTCCCCCTTTTTTCTTCCCCTCTCCTCTCTCCCCCCTTATCTCTCCCCCCTCCTCCTCCCCTCCCCCTTTCTCTCAGCCCCCCCCCCTCCCGATCTCCCCCCTCTATCTCCCTCTCTGCTCTCTCTCCCCTCACTCTCTTATCTCCCCTCTCTCTCCCCCCCCGCCTTTTTCTTATCCCCTCTCTTTCTCTCTTCTCTCATCTCTCTCCCCTGCACTCCGCTCTCTCCCCCCCTTCTCTTATCTCTCTCCCCTGCCCCCCCTTCTTTTATCTCTCCCCCCCTTCTCTTATCTATCCCCCCCTTCTCTTATCTCTCTCCCCTGCCCCCCCCTTCTTTTATCTCCCCCCCTTCTCTTATCTCTCCCCCCCTTCTCTTATCTCTCTCATCTCTCTCCCCCACCCTTCTCTTATCCCTCTCTCCCCTGCCCCCCCCTCTCTTGCTCTCTCTCTCTCCCTCTATATATCTCCCCCCTCTCCCTCTATATATCCCCCCTCTCCCTCTATATATCTCCCCCCTCTCCCTCTATATATCTCCCCCCTCTCCCTCTCCCTCTATATATCTCCCCCCTCTCCCTCTATATATCTCCCCTCTCTCTCCCTCTATATATCCCCCCTCTCCCTCTATATATATCTCCCCCTCTCCCTCTATATATCCCCCCTCTCCCTCTATATATATCCCCCTCTCCCTCTATATATCTCCCCCTCTCTCCCTCTATATATCTCCCCCTCTCCCTCTATATATATCCCCCTCTCCCTCTATATATATATATCCCCCTCTCCCTCTATATATCTCTCCAGCCTCCTGTCTTCCTCTGATCTGACGTATTGGCTGAAATGTGTGTTGGCAGCTCTCCCAGGTTTCGGGGCCCTGGCGGTGTGACACGGCACTCGGCAGTACAAGAGATCAGTCAGTTTACACCTCCGGGGGGCATGTAGCCTGCTGGATGCTAACAATCCATGAAAGGCGCCTTTGTTGGGAGTGGAGAAGGCCGCGCTCACAGACCCCCACAGAGGGGACGGGGCACAGGGGGTCTCCAACAACAAAAAAACAACAAGACTGTCCTACAAACAGAAAAGAGGCTTCAGGAACTAAGCAGGGCTGTCAGTTGTCTCTCTGCCCTTCCAATTCATCACCCGACCCACAAATACTGAACCCAACATGAAGATGTCTTCACACTGCCGGGGGCTCATTACTGGGGGCTGCTGGGATCTACAAGAGAAGGGATAGTGTGTGACTGTGGGGGGGCATTAGAGTGTAAGCTCCTCTGGTGCAGAGACTGGTGCGAGTAACTCAGAGTTCTCTGTACAGCACTGCGGTATATGTCAGAGCTATATAAATGTATAATAATAATGTGTGACTGGTGGGGGGACATTAGAGTGTAAGCTCCTCCGGTGCAGAGACTGACTAAGGCCGCATTCACACATGATCGCGGCAGAATCACTGCGATTTCAAATGGCTTCAAAACACAGGGCGCGTTTGTGATGCCATTACTTCTAATGGCACCCCAATCGCACCGCGATTTTGCCACAATTGTCGTGCGGTAAGTTGCGATGCGTTTGTCGCTCAAAGACGAGAGAGCTTCTTTTGGGCCGCAGCATTGTGTATTGCGATTTACCACGATTGCAGCGCAATTTACTTCTGCCATTAGAAGTAAGGGCATTGCAAACGTGCCCCGCGTTTTGCAACCATTTAAAATTGAGGGGCGGAATTGTGGCGATTCCGCCTGCATTCATGTGTGAAGGCGGCCTCTGTGTTCTCTGTACAGCACTGCGGTATATGTCAGAGCTAATTACATGTATAAGAATAATAGTGTTCGATTGTAGGGGGACATTAGAGTGTAAGCTCCTCTGGTGCAGAGACTGATGTGAATGGTTCAGTGTTCTCTGTACAGCACTGCGGTATATGTCAGAGCTATATAAATGTATAATAATAAGAATAATAATGGTGTGTGATTGTCTTGGGGCATTAGATTTGAAGTTCCTCTGGTACAGAGACTGATGTGTCATGTTGAGTGTTCTCTGTACAGCACTGTGGTATATGCAGGGGCGGACTGACAACTCATGGGGCCCCCGGGAAATCTGAGATTATGGGGCCACACAGTATACACACACACAGTATACACATACATGTTTCTATTGGCTGAGAAGGTACTGGAGAGGTGGGGCAGCTATAATCTCTGGATTTTTAGACCAAAAGGATGTCGCTAAGGGACATTTCAGAGACAGATGTAAAAAAAACACAGATTTTTACATACTGTCCCTGGTTTTACTGAGGCTGGCAACCATGATGGGGCCCCCTAGTGGCCCGGGGCCCTCGGGAAGTGCCTGAGTGGCCGAATGGTCAGTCCACCCCTGGGTATATGTCAGAGCCATATAAATGTATAATAATAATAGTATGTGAATGTGGAGGACAACATCAGAGTGTAAGCTCCTCTGGTGCAGAGACTGAAGGGACTGTCTTATTGTTCTCTGTACAGCACTGTGGTATATGTCAGATCTATGTAAATGTATAATAATAGTACTGTAGGGGGGACATTAGAGTGTAAGCTCCTTTGGTTTACAGACTGATGTGACTGGTTCAGTGTTCTCTGTACAGCACTGCGGTATATGTCAGAGCTATATAAGTGTATAATAATAATAGTATGTGACTACGGGGGGACATTAGAGTGTAAGCTCCTCTGGTGCAGAGACTGAAGGGACTGCCTTATTGTTCTCTGTACAGCGCTGCGGTATATGTTAGATCTATGTAAATGTATAATAATAGTACTGTGGGGGGGCATTAGAGTGTAAGCTCCTCTGGTGCACAGACTGATGTGACTGGCTCAGTGTTCTCTGTACAGCACTGTAGTATATGTCAGAGCTATATAAATGTGTAATAATAATAGCATGTGACTGTGGGGAGACATTAGAGTGTAAGCTCCTCTGGCGCACAGACTGATGTTCAGTGTTTTCTGTACAGCACTGCGGAATACATCGGTGCTATAATAAGCTCGGAGCAGCATATCTCGGCGTGCCATCCGCCTGTTACTGAGTCCGCCCAGGAATCGCTGACAGCATCTTTCATCTTTTATTCATGCCAATAATCTCCGTGTTATTGCCTGCAGAGTGGATTTAACCCTTTGCTGACAATCCGGAGGGATGACGCGCTCTCATTAATGCCACCAGCTGCCTTGATAGTGACGAACTCGCCCAGCCTTAAAGGGGCGCCACATTATAAATATTCTTCCAATGACCCTCCACCAATAAGATGGTGATGTCGTTTTTCTGAACGTTCAATTCTTCCTCCATATGATGACGTCTTCTACAAGAAATGGGAGTCGTCGCCTCATCCCTCGATTTTTTTTTTTCTTTCTTTTATTGTGTCCTGAAAATCGTGACAACGTTTTCTAAGTCTGAAATCATTTTTCTGAGTGCCACCTGACTGCTTGATCGGGTATCCTGTGAATCCAGCTCTCTACCCCTTCAAAGGGCCTGAAATATGACACTGTCAGACCGCAGATTTAAATCTTAGATTTCAGCAGCCAGTGCGAGCTGCAGTGCAGGGAATGGTGGCAACTTAAAAAGCGACTCTAGAAAGCAAGCTGACCAACAACACAGAGCTCACCATGCAGGAAACACGGAGCTCTGCTGAAATAAAAAGAGGTTCACTCAATTAACATTAAGGCTCCGTTTCCACTAGTGAGACCTGTCATGCGACTTTGGACACATAAAGTCGCATGACAAGTCACAGCCCATTGATTCCAATGGCACCCGTTCCCAACTATATGACTTTGAAAAGGTGCCTACAATACTTGGATGCGACTTTGATCCAGAGAGCGTCAATTTGGATCAAATCTGCACTCAAAGTCGCATCAAAGTCGCACTCCAAAGTCACACTCTAAATCAGCCTTTCTCAACCTTTTCAACACAGAGGAACCCTTGAAATAGTTCTCCAGTCTCAGGGAACCCCTGCTAAAAATTAGAAATCTACAACTCATGATACATTAGTGTGATGGTCAGTGGGAAGAACCATAGTTGAGAATCACTGCTCTAAATCGTAGTCTCCATTCACACTTGTGCGACTTTGGAGTGGAACTTTGATGCAATTTTGGATGGGTGGGACTTGCATATGATTTACTTTGGCTTTGACCAATGATAATGGACAACTGTTGCAAAACTGTTTCATGTACAACATTTAGGTGCGACTTTCATGCAACTTTTGAGGGTTTGCTTTGCAGTTTATGCTCTATTAGATTGGAAGTTTGCAGAAGCAGAGCCCTCCCAACCCTGAATTGAATTGTATTGATGTTGTATTTTCTCCCTTTATCTTATAAAGCGCAGCACAAACTGTTGGCACTTTATAAATCCTGTATAATAATAATAATTATAATAATAATAAAATGGCACTCAAGTTGCATGAAATTGGACCAAAGTAGTAGTGCAGGAACCTTTCAAAAGCCGCTGCAACTTTAAGTTGCGCATATTTAAATGGTTACCAACATGGGCTGCGACTTGTCATGCGACTTTAGTGTCGCACAGTTTGTTGTATGTTACTAGATTCAGATTTTTTGCAATCTCCCACATGGGTGACCTGAATTTTGAGTATTTTCTCTCTATCTGGGAAACAAAACGATCCTGCAGTGTGCGGTAGACATGTGTGGTTCGTTTCGTTCCGAATTAAAATTTGGACGAATTTTCGAATTAGAATAGTGCCGAATTTAAACAAATCCAAAATAACTCGTTTTTCCAATTTCCAAAGAGAATAAAATATAATAGAAAATAAAGGAATAGAATAGAAAAAAAAATTCTATTCTATTCCTTTATTTTCTATTCTATTTTATTCTTTTTGGAAATTGCAAAACTATTTAAATTGGAAAACTTTTCGAATCGTTTTCGAAAACAAATAAACGAAACGAATTCTGAAAATGAATCAAACCAATTTAAACAAATTTATGTAAATATCGAAATAAAACAAATTTTTTCGTTTTGCACATGTCTAGTGGGCGGAGCTGAGAACACCTGGCCTGCAGATTCACCTGGAGCAACACGGGTGTTCCCAGAACACCAGGATCCTGTGAACAAGGACAAGCACAGACGCCCCGTCCTCTCCATACATATAATGATTCGATTTCCAGGACATATACTTTATCATAATAGAACTGAATTATTATAAAGACCAAGGTTTTAAAAAAAAAAAAAAAATAATCAATTTAGCGCCCTTTCCGAACAAATGGACCAAATCAAATTCCAAAAAACCTGGTCTGGAGTTCTTCCTTAATGGCAGCCTTAAGTGGCTTTCCAATAATCCTTGCCGTTGCAATATCCGCTTGCTGCCCCTCCCCCATCCTGGGACGATTGATCCACAATTAGGTTATAGGACATTAGCGGCGGTCAGCGGGGACGTCACACACAGCAGTAATTGCAGGTGCTCTTATCTCGTTAGGCCTCCCTCTATCTAATTAGCAGCTAATTACAGGGAGGGGGGTGGGCCCCCCATCCTGGCCCCTCGCTGTTCCTTTGGATGAGCCGGGCAGGCAGATTGAATTCCCCACGTTCGGAGAAGCGCCCAGCGGACGGGCGTTGGGACGTCACCGGTCGATTCTAGACACTGTGTGAGCCGCGCATGCAGAACACGTAATTGCTGACATTAGAAGTGGCTGGTGAGGTGCTGATTGGAGAAGATACTTGTTTTTGGAAGCAGAAGAGCTGACAATTACAGCGGGATGTACAGTGGGGATGGGAAGTATTCAGACCCCCTTACATTTTTCACTCTTTGTTATATTGCAGCCATTTGATAAAATCATTTAAGTTCATTTTTTTCCCTCATTAATGTACACACAGCACCCCATACTGACAGAAAAACACAGAATTGTTGACATTTTTGCAGATTTATTAAAAAAATAAAAACTGAAATATCACATGGATTAAAAAATCAGGAAGAACTCTGGACAGCCGCACACCGGGAGAAGATAAAATTTGAATGAATTTATTTAATCAATCCATAACACGGCAAAGCAAAATGGGGGGGGGGGGGGCACAAAGCTGACGCGTTTCGCACTATGCGTAGTGCTTACTCATAGCTAGATAGAGCACCTGGGGCTCCCAACAGGAGTAGGAGCATTCGCTTTGAAGGACTGTCCTTGAGCGGTGGTTATCTTTCCCTATCTACTGAAATATCACATGGTCGTCGGTATTCACACCCTTTGCTGTGACACTCATATATTCCATTTCTTCTGATCATCCTCAAGATGGTTCTACACCTTCATTTGAGTCCAGCTGTGTTTGATTATACTGATTGGACTCGATTAGGAAAGCCACACACCTGTCTATATAAGACCTTACAGCTCACAGTGCATGTCAGAGCAAATGAGAATCATGAGGTCAAAGGAACTGCCCGAAGAGCTCAGAGACAGAATTGTGGCAAGGCACAGATCTGGCCAAGGTTACAAAAAAATGTAAGGTTCGTAAGAGCTCAGTGGCCTCCATAATCCTTAAATGGAAGACGTTTGGGATGACCAGAACCCTTCCTAGAGCTGGCCGTCCGGCCAAACTGAGCTATCGGGGGAGAAGAGCCTTGGTGAGAGAGGTAAAGAAGAACCCAAAGATCGCTGTGGCTGAGCTCCAGAGATGCAGTCGGGAGATGGGAGAAAGTTGTAGAAAGTCAACTATCACTGCAGCCCTCCACCAGTTGGGGCTTTATGGCAGAGTGGCCCGTTGGAAGCCTCTCCTCAGTGCAAGACACATGAAAGCCCGCATGGAGTTTGCTAAAAAAAACACCTGAAGGACTCCAAGATGGTGAGAAATAAGATTCTCTGGTCTGATGAGCCCAAGATAGAACTTTTGGGCCTTAATTCTAAGCGGTATCTGTGGAGAAAACCAGGCACTGCTCTTCACCTGTCCAATACAGTCCCAACAGTGAAGCATGGTGGTGGCAGCATCATGCTGTGGGGGTGTTTTTAAGCTGCAGGGACAGGACGACTGGTTGCAATCGAGGAAAAGATGAATGCGGCCAAGTACAGGGATATCCTGGATGAAAACCTTCTCCAGAGTGCTCAGGACCTCAGACTGGGCCGAAGGTTTACCTTCCAACAAGACAATGACCATAAGCACACAGCAACTCCGTGACTGTTCTTGAATGGCCCAGCCAGAGCCCCGACTTAGACCCAATTGAGCATCTCTGGAGAGACCTAAAAATGGCCGTCCGCCAACGTTTACCATCCAACCTGACAGAACTGGAGAGGATCTGCAGAGGATCCCCAAATCCAGGTGTGAAAAACTTGTTGCATCTTTCCCAAAAGACTCTATGGCTGTATTAGATCAAAAGGGGCTTCTACTAAATACTGAGCAAAGGGTGTGAATACTTAGGACCATGTGATATTTCAGTTTTTCTTTTTTAATAAATCTGCAAAAATGTCAACAATTCTGTGTTTTTCTGTCACTATGGGGTGCTGTGTGTACATTAATGAGGGAAAAAAATGAACCTAAATGATTTTAACAAATGGCTGCAATATAACAAAAAGTGAAAAATGTAAGGGGGTCTGAATACTTCCCGTCCCCCCTGTATATACCCTGATATGCAGGAGGCCCAGAAACCTTTTAAAAGAGAGAGGCCTGAGCATGGCACTATCAGGGTGACAAGCATCCATGCGGGTTCCTTCTTTGTGCGTGAACGCTCCTTATGTCACGGATTAACGTGCGTTGTGTTAAGCCAGCCTATAGGGATGAAGGCGCCGCCAATGCTCTCTAATGGGCCAAAAATCAAACGTGACCCTTTTTTGTAACACATCTCAACAAACGACTGTCATGGGGCATGGTGGCGCAGGTGTGCTGCCTTAGGCTCAGCTCGGATCTCTGTGATGGAGGAATGCGTGCGTCCCTGAATCGCATTTTATGTATTATGCACTGCCATGCTGTTTTTTCTTATAGACATGGGCAGAACAAAAAATGTATTTTCATTTTGTTTCGATTCGTTCTTTACATAAATTTGCTTAACCACTTGCCTACCGGGCACTTTTTCAGCTTTCAGCGCTGTCGGCACTTTGAATGACAATTGCGCGGTTGTGCTACACTGTACCCAAACACATTTTTTATCATTTTCACACAAATAGAGCTTTCTTTTGGTGGTATCACTGCTGTTTTTTTAATTTTTTACAAAAAAAAAAAAAGGCCAAAAATTGTGAAAATATATAATTTCTGTCAATAAATTTTGCAACAAAGTCATTTTTCTCCTTCACTGATGTGCGCTGATGAGGCAGCACTGATGGGCACTGAAAGGCTGAACTGGTGGGCATTGATGAGGTGGCACTTATGGGCACTGATTAGGTGGCACTGATGAGGAGGCACTAATATGCCGCACTTATGGACACTGATTAGGTGGCACTGATGGGCACTGTTAGAGATGGGGCTGAGGGGGGCTAATAAACACAGAAAGTTTTTTATCTCAATGCATAAAATGCATTGAGATAAAAAAAAACTTCTGGCTTTTTAATCAATTGAATTTGTTTTCGGAATTCGTTTTGTTTATTTAAATTTTCCAAATTTCATTTGAATTCAAATCGATTCTGTTCGAATTCCATTCTACTCAAATTTATTCTATTCAAAATTTAGAATTTTGGAAGATGGTTATATTCTTTCTATTCCATTCTATTCTACATTTTTTTCTATTCATTTTTTTGTTATTTTGTGTTCTGTTATTTTCTATTATATTTTATTCTTTTAGAATTTGAATTTATTCTATTCGAGATTTAAATTGATTCGATTTGAATTTCAGAATAGTTATATTGTTATATTCTTTTTATTCTATTCTTTTCTATTGTTTGTTCTATTCTATTCTGCTCTTTTCTATTCTATTATTTTATAGTCTATTCAAAATTCAAATTTCGGAAGATGGTTATATTCTTTCTATTTTATGCTATTCTATTTTGTATTCTATTCTTGTATTATCTATTATATTTTATTTTATTCTGTTCTTTCATTTTCCATTCTATTTTGTTCTGTTTTACTCTTTTATATTCTTTTATTTTCTATTTTTTTTTTTTCTATTCTTTTATTTTCTATTCTGTTCTGTTTTACTCTATTATATTCTATTCTTTTGTATACTTTTATATTATTTTTTATTCTATTCCTTTCTGAAATTCAAATTCGATTCAAATTTAGTCCGAAATTTCAATTTGTTATTTGGGATATGTTTAAATTCATTACTCTATTATATTCTAGTATATTCTTTTCTGTTCCTTTATTTTCTATTCTATTTTATTCTCTTCTCTTCCGAAATTGGATTTGAAAACTATTCAAATTAGATTTGAAAAAGTATTTAATTTACCCTCCCTTCTAGATTGTAAGCTCTAACGAGCAGGGCCCTCGGATCCCTCCTGTATTGATTTGTATTGTAAGTGTACTGTCTGCCCTCATGTTGTAAAGTGCTGTGCAAACTGTTGGCACTATATAAATATATATATGTCTCCTGCTGAGGAGACAGGAGCTGCAGGAGCTGTAGCCTGCAGCCTCTTGGCATTGAGCAGATATGATTTCCAGGCATTAGAGGGCGCTGTTGGGAGAGGAGCTCTCTACTGAGCTGCTGCCTGTCTCCCAACAGCGCCCTCTGCAGTCAGCCCTTGCACAGGGCCGGCTATGTCAGCTCAGGGTCAGAAGGCTGCAATATCTTGGACCCGCTGTTCTCAACAAGACAAGTACCTATTCAATTGGGGGTCTTTGCATACAGTGCTGGGGAAACTGAAAACAGAGGGCAAGGGTTAAATGTATTTAAATCCTTTAAGACTGCAGCCCATACTCTACAAACCAGCTGCAGCTAACATAAGGCTTTAGATCTTCTGCGCTCTGGCACAGAACAGGTTACAAAAAAGCCAGCGCCCGCTCTCCTCTTTCCCCTCCATTCTGCCCTTTTCACCCTCTCTGCAGCGGGCAATTTACAGAGACACACAGAAGCCAAAGTGCCACATCTACACAGTAAGCCGCTTTTAGAGCCCCCCAGAGGAGCCCTGGAGAGCGGCACCGGCACGGAGCGCCTCCGCCATGTACCAGCGTGTGTCCAAGGAGAATGGCGGAGACTTTGGGGATCATTATCTGCAGATTTCTGCCTTCATTAGGAGAATGAGGCTTTCAGACGCTTTGAGTCGTCTGCGTTAGTTGTGTCATTAGCGGTGTGTAAATCTTATCCCATAACTTCCCGCGGTCACCGATAATGACACTTGTCATCCAGCGCTTCCTCATCCCACTTCTCCGCTCAGTCCAAGGAAAATCAAACTTTTCAGGAAGTTATAAGATAAATAAAATATAACGGTTTATAAACATAAATATATCATCACCTGGGACAGCATATGATCCATACAACATACAGGGTGACCGTCCCAAACACTACAATGTATACTCAACTATCAATGAATGTAGAGAGGGGGAGAAATAAAAGGGGGGGGGGGGGGGGGGTAATAGAGAGACAGTAGGAGGGGGCGAGGTGGGGAGAGGGAGACCGGGGGCGGGGGGGATATAGAAAGAGATAGAGGAGGGTAAGGGGGAGAGAGGAGGGTATATAGAAAAAAATGGGACTGGGGGTTGGGGCGGTGAGGGGGAAGAGATGTGGGGATAGAGGGGGGATGCAGAGGGAGATGGGGGGGGGGCACAATAAGGGCTGGGGTGGGAGATTTAGAGAGAGATGGGGGGTAAAGAGATGAAGGGATGTAGGGAGAGAGGGGGGGATACAGAGAGAAAGAGGGAGGAGGGGAGGCAGAGGCAAGATTTAGAGAGAGGGGATAAGGGGGGATATGGAGAGACAGAGGGGAGGAAAGGTGGGGGTGGGGGGGTAGCATGGGGGGATTGAGAGAAAGACAAAGTGCGGGGGAAGGTGAATAGAAAGAGGCGGGGGATTTGGAGAGAGACAAGCAGGGAGGGGGGGGGGATAAAGATGGGGGATTCAGAAAGAGACGTGGGGATGTGGGGATAGGGGGAGGGTAAAGAGATAAAAAAAACAGTGGGGGGGGGGGGGGGCAGGGGCAAGATATAAAGAAAGAAGAGAAAGACAGAGGAGGGGATAGAGAGAGAGAGAGAGAAGGGGGGGATATGGAGAGAGGGATAAGGGGAGAGAGAGGGGATAAGGGAGAGAGAGAGAGGAGGGATAAGGGGAGAGAGGAGGGATAATGGGAGAGAGGAGGGATAATGGGAGAGAGGGGGGATACAGAGAGACTGAAGGGGAGTAGGGGGAGGGATATAAAGAGAGACAGAGTGGGGGATATACAAGGAGATGGGGAGGGTACAGGGCTGTCTTTAAGGCAGGGCAAAAGGGGCCACTGCCCTGGGCCCTGTCATTGTTGTGGGGCCCAAAGCAGCTACCTCATACTTGCCAACTATCCCAGTTTAAATTCCTGTGCCCCTTGAAGTTTTAGTCCCGTGCTGTGTCCTGATATCTCAGTGTGAAGTGCTGCTACTAATGTTGCCCTAGTGTGTACAGATGACTCGCCTGCAGACCCTGTGTTTACAAGTAAATAACCAGCATTATATGTAAATAGCGGCTGCATTCATTTTTAAATAGACAAAGACCAGAGGCATTCATATGTAAATAAAGGTGGCATTCATATGCATATCATGCCCCCCGGAGGTCATATCCACCATCACCCATACTGAATGCTGCCCACTGGGGAGGTAAAGGGGCATGCTTAAAAGTCCTGCCTGCACCGGTGGTCATTCAGCCTAACATCAGCCTGTTCTGCAAAGGCAAGCAAATTGGTGGGGGGGAGGGTAGTGTGGGGTGTACAGAGGTAGGCAGAGAAGAAATTACAGTTTGGGGTGCAAAGGTGAGCAAGGAGGGGATGTATAGAGGTAAGGAAGGTGGGTGCAAAGATGAGCAGAGTCAGGTAGCGTTAAAGGGGTGGAGGGTTAGAGTGGCGAGGATGGGGGAGGTTTGGGGTGCAGAGGTTAGCAGGGTTTTAGGATGCAAAGGTGTACTAACAGAGTGGATAAAGATGTGGGGCACGTGTAGGGCAGCCCAATTATTTCAATGGGCTGCTCTATGCGCTAGAAATGCAGAAGAAAGTCCCTAACCCTTTTTCACAATCACACGTCACATGTCAGCAGATGTGTGAGGGTGTCAGTAACAATTAATGGCACTGCTGTGTATCTGCAAGTTTCTGTGGTATCAGGAAAGCGATTTTGCATGCGTTCCAGACACAAATGTGAACGCAGGCTAAATGTCTCACTTACATTGATGGTCAGTTAAAAATCTGCACATTGGAGCTTGGTGTAGAATCCTTTCATTCACACTAGTGGCCAGTGTGAAGCTCCCCCTTACATTAGTGGTCAGTGTAAACCTCTCCTTACATTGGTGGTTACTGTGAATGCTCCTATTACATTAGTGGTCAGTGAAAACCTCTCCTTACATTGGTGATTACTGTGAATGCTCCTATTACATTAGTGGTCAGTGAAAACCTCTCCTTACATTGGTGATTACTGTGAATGCTCCTATTACATTAGTGGTCAGTGTGAACCTCTCCTTACATTGGTGATTACTGTGAATGCTCCTATTACATTAGTGGTCAGTGTAAACCTCTCCTTACATTGGTGATTACTGTAAATGCTCCTATTACATTAGTGGCCAGTGTAAACCTTTCCTTACATTGGTGATTACTGTGAATGCTCCTATTACATTAGTGGTCAGTGTAAACATCTCCTTACATCGGTGATTACTGTGAATGCTCCAATTACATTAGTGGTCAGTGTAAATCCCCTTTATGTTGGTGGTCATTGTAAATCTTATCATTATATTGGGGCTTGGTGTACAATCCTTTTATTCACACTAGTGGCCAGTGTGAAGGTCCCCCTCCTTACATTGGTGATAACTGTGAATGCTTCTATTACATCGGTGGCCAGTGTTGAAACTCCTCTTTATATTGGTAGTCGGTAAAAAAATCAGCATTGCCATTGATCACACACTCCCCTCCCCCAGCACTGCCACTGATCCCAAGAGTTCTAGGATCCCTAGGAGTTCTCTGTCTATTGATGGGTACCCTCACCTCCCCAGTCCATGGTGTGCAGGCAGGTGGAGAGCGAAATTGCATGGAAGGTGGGGGGCCCAAGAAAATGTTTGCCCAGGGTCCAATCAATATTAAAAGCGGCCCTGGGAGAGTATGAACAAAGAGAGCGAAAGAGACAGAGTAGTAGAAGTGGGGATAAAAAAAATGGGGTGTGGGGGGGGCGTTGGAGGAAGAGACAGAGGGGAAGAAAGAGACAGACAGCCATAACCAGAGAGGATGGTGAGAATGAAAGAGAAGAATGGAGAAAGGGAGTAGATGGAGATTTTGCCCGGAGTTACTCTTCAGGCTACATTCGGTGCGGTTTTCGGCTCAGATGCGGGCGCAGCGCGCTCAGCACGTACCTCGGATTCTGCCTGTGTATATCAGAAGAGTGAATTATTACCTTCTACTACAGAGAGAAGCGTTCTGAGCACTCTGATGAAAGTTAATTAATTAATGGCTCTTTTGATGCCCCGTAGAGTCTGTGCCATCTGGCTCAGGGCGCTCGGAGCGCAATCACAGGCGGAGAGGTGAGCGGGGGGTGTGCGCTAATGAACTGGCCTCAGAAGTGGCTGATTAGGAGTTGAAGGCACGATAACCTCAGATGATCGCGGGCTGCCGAGGCACCGACAGGCAAAAACGCCGAGCTGACACGCAAACAGCCGGGCGCGCCGCAGATTTCACAGTTTTCAGCAAATGATCAGATCTCGGCTCAAAAGGCGCACTCCAATCAAACGCTGTGATCCTCCCTTTACACTGGCTCCGGGGGACGCGGCTATCCGCTGAGCAGCTGGAGCTGTCATCCAGGCAGCCATCTTTGGCAGCTGGTTAACCCTGCAGCGGCCGGAACCCTAATCCTCTTAAATAGGCCGACCTTGTCAAATGCAGCCAGTGTGTTCTCGGGTTCTAGCGCCGCCCTCTCTGTGAGATCACCTCAGCCCCGCCCACACGCCATGCAGCACAGGGCCATGTAACAAGTGACTACATACCTCCCAGGGATGTAACTGGCTACAGAATTGGTAAAACGTATCTAAACCCCTCGAAAGTGGAGATACACCCTCTTCATTTGTTCTAGAGATCATTGCCTTCGGACTGAGGACGCCTAAACTTCTTTGTGGTGCGTTGCGTTAAGACAGCCTACTGATATGAACAAGCTGCTGACACACCCTAAGGGCGACCATTAACATGTCTATCACGTTAAGATGTGTTACTGATGCGTTTTGTATGAATTTTTGATGTGTTTGCGTCACGCCAAAAATAACGCTTTCCAGACGCCTCCTTTGTGTTTATTGTCTATTGTACGTAACGCTTTCTAAACGCGTCTCAAACACACTGAAAAGGGGCGTTTGTGGTGCGTTCATTGATATGAAGGCATTTGGAGAACGGTAAGGCCAGCCGAACGCTACATGTCAGATACATTTTTTCACGAAGCGACACAAATGCGCACAACACAAAGCAAAAGAGATGCCGCTGTCCCGACCAGCCATCACAGCATAGGATCGGTTTCAGCCTGCAAGTTTCCGCCAAAAGGCCACACTACTGACGTGTTTCGTCCCGCCCACCAGGGCTTAATCCTACGATTAAGCCCCAGTGGGTGGGGTGAAATGTGATTAGTCACAGCAGAAGCTGATCAGTGGGTGCCAGTGAATGGATGTCCGCCAGCCAGAGCTGGCCCAAGACATTGTGCTGTTTGTGTCCCCCCCCCCCCAAAAAAAAAATCATGCCCACCAAAAGGCATCCATTATTTTATATCATGCTAATTAAAACTAAAATTACATTTATCAGGAAGTCAGATTTATATGCTGCAATTATGAAATACCACCATGTTATCGCCCCCCCATCTTAGCGCCCTAGGGCATCCATGGTTGCAGTGTGTGTCAGCACAGTGGGCTCCCCCACCCCTCAGGGCCCATGTGCAGTGAACATGTTGCACCCATGGATGATATGCCACTGGGATAGGGCTGTATATGGGTGGGCTAGGGCAGTATAGGGGCAGGTTAGGGTAGTATATGGACAGGCTAGGGTCCATCAGTGCCACCTCATTAGTGCCAATCGGTGCAGCCTATCAGTGCCAACTCATCAGTGCTCACCAGTGCAGCCTATCAGTGTCCATCAGTGCCACTTCATTAGTGCCCACCAGTGCAGCCTATCAGTGTCCATCAGTGCCACTTCATCAGTGCCCACCAGTGCAGCTTATCAGTGCCCACCAGTGCAGCTTATCAGTGCCCACCTGTGCAGCTTATCAGCGCCCACCAGTGCAGCTTATCAGTGCCCACCAGTGCAGCTTATTAGTGCCCACCAGTGCAGCTTATCAGTGCCCACCAGTGCAGTGTATCAGTGCCACCTCATCAGTGCCCATCAGTGTCAGGGGCAGAATAAGGAAAGCGTGATTAACACAAGCCCATGCTCGGAAACAATTCAACGCATGCTCGGAAGCATTGAACTTTATTTTCTCAGCTTGTCGTAGTGTTGTACGCCACCGCGTTCTCGCCGGTCTAAAGTTCAGAGAACTTTTGTGAGACCGTGTGTGTGAAAGCCAAGCTTGAGCGGAATTCCGTCGGAAAAATCTTGGATGGTTTTTCCAACGGAATTCCGCTCAAGTGTGTACGGGGCATAAGGTGCCGAAAATCTGTTGCGACCTTTTTTCTGTATTGCGGCACGCTACAGCGCAGGTACGTTGGGGTACCATTCAATGTAAGAAAAGGGGAAAACGAAAACTTCCAATGGGGGCATCTGTTCTGGTGACACCTAAGAGGGGAATTTCCCTTACTTCCTGTTCTGTCTCTGCTCTGGGCTCATTGTGTTTCTGACTTTAGTAAATGAGGCCCAAATGAGCTGATTGATCCAGTTTAAATATCGAGTAACTGTCAAGAGCTACAGAGAGGGGTAGAGGGCCGGGGGGCCGGATTTGGACCAATAAACCCCTCGCATCGACAGCATTGATCAGCCAAAGACAGCTTAATTGTCTCTCCTTTCAGGTAGGGGCATTATAACACAATTAGAGGCAGCAGCCAGTCCCCACGAGGCCACAAATTACAGCTTCTAACCTCGGAGCGCGGTCAATATCCACTGCGCAATCAAGATAAATCTCTGGCGCGCAGGAAAAGATGGAGGAGTCCGGGAGGACGGATAGGGAGCGTTTATGATAAGCGATGACTGGGAATGAGAAAGCCCCTCCAATCAGAGGCTCGTGCGCCAATCCCTGCGTACAATCCACCGGGCCTATCACGTGAGCGCCGAGTCGCGTCCAAATAAATCTATAAATTCACAAAGAATTTGGTATGAGGGACTGCGTTAAGGTAAAAAATCTCGAGGGCTTACAACCCCTTTAATTATTTCCTTTGGGAATAATAAAGTATTCTGTAAAAAAATTATCTTTCCACCCAAAAATAAATAAAAAATCCCAAAAATTTCAGATACATTTTTTTTCCGATGTCGTTCAATCCAAACGTTGGAGCAGAAATCCCGCGCTTCCTCCAATCGCCCATCCGCCCAGCAGAAAAGTTAATTAAGTAGAACGCAAACAAGCCGCTTCCCTTATAAATCTAATCCTTATCTGATTGGTGATTTGGTTCTTCTTGTCTGTGGAATCTCCGAACTAGTCTTTTATTTTTGGATTGGGGGGGGTTACAAATTGCCTGTTGAACCCTTTAAGCGAGCGGCAGCAACCTCGGAATTACCCATAATGGCCATAATCAAGCCTTATTGGCCGCCTTATTTCCCATCTAAACAAGCAATTACGAGCGGCGGAACTTAATAAATCCCGCGCGATTTACACGCTGACCCCTGAGAAATTAGAACGGAGCATTTCCTCCCCCTCCCCCGATTACCATCTCCTCTCCTCTCTCTGAACCGGCAACCGCGGCTTCGCCTCTCAGGGCGCTCCATATTTAATAACGCAATTTATATTCCGCTCTCTTCGCATAAACTATTGTAAAGGCGCTCTAATGTAAAAATACATCTGGCCTGTCAATAGTTTATCTTCTAGATCCGCGTCTGAATCCCTCGCCGGGGCCCTGACATATCGCCGCGCCGGAGTCTAATGAATATAAAGGTGCAAATTAGACGGCCGGCGTTAATGCTCTTTATAAAACCCAATGATGGAGGCACGGTCTGCCTTCTCCCCCCCCCCCCCTCCCGTTTTTGCCGCGGCTTGATGCCGCCGCACAATAAATAAGATTTACTTAATGGGACGCGGGTGCCAGGACAGCGAGAGTGCGAGCGCGCACATCTGACTGTACCCGCCACAGGTTGAAGAGGCAGCTGCCCGATGCGACAGCGGATTTATGTTAATGGTCTCCTTGCAAAGTCGTGGCCTCGGCGGTGTAAATGGCGTCCTATCTCTCCGGCGTGCCTCGCCTGCCAATAAAACTGTCACCAGGAGATGGGAATCAAGAGAGGCCGGGCGGGGGAGAGAAGGAAAGGGGGGGCGGACGCACGGGGACTGTGGGGGTTTAAAAGGACACGGCGTGCGTCTGGCTGTGCATCACAGCGGACATTTCCTGCGCGTTCTGAAAGGTTAAGCGCGCCAATCTTTTATTCGGGCACTTTTCATGGAGACGTCACTGCGGTTAATACACTGCTGATCCGGCGCCCGTAGTTTCGGTCGCGTCGTTGGCAATTCTGGGTGCGCCGAGTTGCAATAAACTATCGGGAACTCAGGCGTCTTACCCCTCTGCGTGGAAGGAGAAGCGGCAGAATGCAGCAAAAATCGATAGGTTACAAAAGCACGAGCTCGCCGCACACAGGATCAGCCGGCAGATATCCAGATATTTGCAGGGCCGGGACAAGGGGTGGGCGAGAGGGGAAGCTGCCCTGGGCGCAATGGTTTCTTGTAGGGATGACGGCCTTCCTTCTGTTACAAGGCAGTAGTGACAGCGGGCAGTGATTTTGACAAGATAGTGACTGTTGGACGTAGAATCCCCTGAGCTTGCACATCATGAACGGGGGAAGGGGGGCCACAATTTGGCCTCTTTGCCCTGGGCGCTGTATGACCTTGTCCTGGCACTGGCTATTCGCAAGTGTACCTAAAGTGGACCTAAAGTGGACCTGTCATAATACTCAGCATTTTAACAGAAAAGCTCCACCTTTTATCATTAAGCCCTCCTTGAGCTCCAGTCCAGTGACTTTGCCTAGGCTGAGATGATGTCATCAGTCTGCTGCAGGCAGGGGGAAGAATTTCCTCAGTCTTCCCTCCCCCCAGTGGTCAGACTGAAACATTGTAACTTTGTAGCACGATGTGAGAGGCTGCAGCAGCCTTGCAATACAAAGTTGCAACATTGATCACTGAGGGAGTGCAACATTGTTAACAAAAGTCTGATTGCTGTGTGCTCAGGCATTTGTGAACAAGAACTGCCCAGCCAGGACCTGGACAAAGTTGTGGGCAGGAGGGGAAGCTGGCCTGGGCACTGTGATATCATGTAAGGGGGGAGTGAAATCCAATGAATGAAAGGGGCGGGCCAGGAACAGCCAGGCTGGGGAGGAAACGGTCCTCCAGCCAGGAAATGAGGTGGGGCTCCATTGACTTGCTGCAGCTTCTAATGCACATTGTGAGAAGCTCACAGTGTGCGGTAGCGGTAAAATCAGAGGAAGCCATTTCAGTCCAGGAGACTGGACTGTGCAAGACTGAAGGGAAGGCCGGAGGTCAAATCTATCCCACGCAATCGTTTACTGACAACCGATGAATGCTTGTGTTTGAACGCTCTACCTCTCCGCTTTTGGGTCACGCCATATGACGGCTCCGGCGTAATCGCAGGCATCGCCCTCCCTGAGAATAGCTGTGCCACGCCATCCATTGCCGCGTTCCACAAGCAGCTGGCATGCCAGGAAGGAGGTCTCTCCTACTACTTTTATTATTAATTACTACACGGGTAGCATAATCCTCAGCGGGCGCAGCCAAGAACCCGTTCCGCCGAGCCATTAAACAAAGGTGTTCTCTGCACTTGTTTTGGCAATTATGACTTTTTTTTTTTTTTTTACGAAATTGTAATTACCTCTTTTGCTTTATTTGCCCGTTTAGAAGCCGTACATTCATTTTTAATTTGGTGCGAATGCAGATTTTAATTAAGAGCATTGCCGCTAGAAACATAAAACATGTTAATATGGTAATAATGGCGGAGGAACAAGCGAGGCAGGGGGAATAGGCGTCCATCTTAAAAGTAACCCAGACGGTTGGTGTCAGCCAGGAGGAATAGCGCTCTCATTATTCGTCGCAGGGGTTGTCCGCGGCCGCGTGACTAAGCGCCGCAGCAAATTTACTGTTTACTTAAAGGGCCGCTGAACCTGAGGGCATTATTTTTAGCTATGATTCATAAAAAGATATTTTTTTTATGATGACTTAGCAAAAGTCTGAAGAACTGAACATTATTAAAGATACAAATTATCTAACGAAGGACGCCATATTGCTCAACACAGAGCTCACTTCCTCCAACAGAAGAAAGTCCCCGACTATCGGCTCTCTCAGGCTTCATATTCCTTCAATGCTGTGCTTCTCAGTTCGTTCATTATAGCAGGGGATCCCAACCTTAGAGAGACCCAGGCCCGAAAAAAACTCTTCCAGAACCTTTCATACCCCAACAGTAAAAAGAAAAAAGGTTATAGTCATACAATGGAACTATAGGTGTTACATGGTCAGTAGGAGGAAAAGGTGCCCTGACCTTGGTGTCAATGGAAGGAAATATATAGGGAGCATTAGAGGCTCTGGATGGGGCCCAGGAGTTGGAAGGTTGTGGATGGGGCTGGTGGGACTGGAAGGCTCTGGATAAGGCTGGGGTGGGGATGTAAGATTCTGGATGGGGCTGTGTGGCTAGAAGGCTCTTGATGAGACTAATGCTGTGTACACACGGCCTGGACTTTTCGACAGCAAAGGTCTGACGGAACTAATCCATCGGACAATTCGACCGTGTGTGGGCTTAATCGGACCTTTGCTGTCGAAAAATCAGACGGACTTTAGATTTAGAACATGTTTCAAATCTTTCCGACGGACTCGAGTCCGGTCAAAAAATCAGTTCGTCTGTAGGTTAGTCGGACGGACGAAAACCGACGTTAGGGCAGCTATTGGCTACTGGCTATGAACTTCCTTATTCTAGTCCTGTCGTACGTCATCACGGTCGAATCCGTCAAACTTTGGTGTGATTGTGTGTAGGCAAGTCCGATTCGACGAAAGTCCATTGAAAATTCAGACGGGATTCAGTCCGTCGAAAAGTCCGGTCGTGTGTACGCGGCATAAAGGGACTGGAAGGTGTGACAGAATCCGAACACCCTGACTGGGTATCACCGCCAAGAAGCTGCTTCCCAAAGCTCTGGAACACGAGACCAGAGAATCTAGCTATAGTCAACCCAAGAACTAGACAACAACAGTTTTGGAGTAAACCAGAATAAAAACAGTTTATTTGAACAAGAATACAGGGTTTTATACACCCCAGGAGGATATTCCCCGCTCCTGATCATATTACCCTAACAATACAACCTACATACAAGAATATAATTACAACAACCGACATATACTATAAATATGACCTTAATTAGACACCTGGATGACTCAATGCCCACCCATACTATTCAGGTCAGACTTGCCGCCAGCGAGCTCACACATTACAATGCACATTATCATAAGTATAAACACAGTCCACAAGGGTAGTGTGCTAGTAGACAATAGCTGAGTTAATTAGCACACATAACAATGAGTGGAAGACCCTTAGGTGGCACACTAGACCTACGTGCAATAAACACATTATAGCAGAAACCCCAGACAGGTGGCTTGCTGATGACATCAGCATCTGCTAAGTCCCACAGTGTGAAGCTGTCCTTGCTGGAAATGTGGCATATAGGTCCTTAACGGATCCCAGAGTCTGTGTGTCTTGGGGAGACATGGACTTGAATCCAAAGTAATATCACTCCAAGGGTCAGCAGGCATACGCCTCACAAAGAGTAGTGTTCCCTTAAAAGCTAGGGTCCATAGTCAGTAGGCAAGAGGCTAGCATTCAGTCCCCTCCAAAAGTCTTTGGATGGGTCTGGATGAGCTGGAAGGCCTGGAAAAGTTTGGGGGGGGGGGGGTGCAGTGGTCTGGATGGGACTGGAAGGCTTTGGATGGGACTGGGGGTGAGGAAGGCTCTGGATGGGGTTGGAGGACTGAAAGGCTGTGGATGGGGCTGGAAGGCTCTGCATGAGGCTGGAAGGCCCTAGATAGGACTGGGGGGGGGGGGGGTGGAAGGCTCTGGATGGCGGTGAAGATCTTCAAGGATCTGGATGGGGCTAAAAGGCTCTGAATGAGGCTGGAGAGGACCGAAGGCTCTGGATATGGGCTGCATGTCATTTTTGGGGGATAGGGGCTGTAGAGGGAGTTAGGGAATACGGCATTAAATTTGGTGGCCCCGTGGGCAATGAGGGTTCCTTGAGGGGACTGGGGGCAACTGTGGTAAACAGGGTCGTGGGTATCTTCAGGTGGCCAGGAGCTTTTTGGGTGCACTGTGGGAGACTGGGGATGGGGGGGCACTACAAGGGCAATCTGGGACACTGTTAGAGATTGGGGGCACAACGGGAGGCTTGAGGCCCTGCAGCAGATTGGGGGCAGTGTGGGACTCCGTTAAAGGTTAAGGCACCATGGAGAGATGGAAGCTCTGCAGCTAATGAGGGGGGGGGGACTGTTTGGGAAGGAATATACAGGAGCTCATGGGCACTGTGAAAGGTTGTGGAGCATTGTGGGGGTTGGGGGCACCGTGGGAAGTTGAGGGGCACTGCAATGCATGTGGGAGGTTCTGGGCACTATATGGTTTGGAGGGGCACTATATGGTTTGGGGACACTATGGGAGGCACTATACGGTTTGGGGGGCACTATAGGAGGCACTATACGGTTTGGGGGGCACTATAGTAGGCACTATACGGTTTGGGGGACACTATGGGAGGCACTATACGGTTTGGGGGGTACTGTGGGAGCTTAGAGGATCTGTAGCTGACTGGATTTTCTCAGGGGTCTGACGGGTCACAGTGGGAGGTTGGTGGCACTGTGTGGACTTGAAGCTCTTCCGATGGACCAGGGGCACTGCGGGTACTATCAGGGGTACCGCTCTATAGCAATTATATGATCTTATTCATCTGTCAACATTGCATAGTTGTAAAAATCCTTTCACTACATAACAGCCAGAGGTGAGGCCAGTCAACAACAACAAAATGGGTGTGGCTAGACCAGTTAGCGGTCATCCATACAAAACAGCACCGTGAACAAGCCCTCAACCATTGTCAGAAGGTGACGACAAATCAAAAATTTTACAGTTGTCACCGGAACAAAAATACAGGGAGAATCTTCCAACTCTCTAGACTTCAGAAAGCTAAAATCTGAAATCAGGCTTGCAGAAAGAATGGCTGCTGTGTCAGCTAAAGAGCAGAACACTGGGATTTAAGGAGTGCTATTACAGAGAAGAGAATAGGGGTCCAAAGAGCACGGGCATTTCCGTAAACGTATTTAGCCGCCTGGCTGGAGTCGTCCTTTAACTCTCAGCTTTCAGTTCAGAGACGGATCAGCCTGCAGAGATCTCGGGGAGGTGAGAGAGGTTCTGGCCCCGGAGCGCCGCGCCGCTCCATCTCCCTGCCCTGCGCACTCATCCGTCCTGTCTATTTTTACCGCCAAAGCTCTCTGCCCCCCCCCCCCCAATAATAGCAGAAGTGCTTGTTCTCCCGGCTCGCGGCTGTGTTTTATAAATAATGCAGAGGCCTTATTTACTGACAGGTTGTAGCGGCAGCGAGAAGAAATGATGTGAAATCAGGACTCATGAATAATGGATGGCGGCGGATTGACTCCAGCTTTCCTCCCTGGCGCTCTGTCCTTTTCTCACCAACCCCCCCCACCCCAACCACCGCCGCCGCCTCCCCGAGTCTTAACAGGGTAACACCTCATCATACGAGGCGATAACCCTGCCAGACGCAGAACATCGCTCTGCAATATCGCCGGGCCAAAATAAACAAAGGGCTTATTGATGGGTGACAACACGCATTGGGGGTCAGCTGCTGCGGCAACATCACACTCTGTACTGGGGGGGGGGGGGGGCTAATGAAGTCCAGAGAAAACACAAATGTCACTGTTATATCATACAATGTGACAGATATAAAATGTACTATAATATACTATATCTGGTGATGTCACTCCTGTATAATATAACATACACCCCTCCAGTGTTAATTTGGCAGCAAATTTCGATTTAGTTTTAGTCTTAGGACTAAAATGGCATTTTAGTTTTAGTCCCATTTTAGTCTTCTGCAATTGTTTTAGTTTTAGTCGTATTTAGTCGACTAAAATCTCCAGTACATTTTAGTCAACTAAAACTGATTTTAGTCGACTAAAACTGATTTTAGTCGTCTAAAACCTAATAGGTGTAATTAAATTGTAATGCATTAGTTAACATTTCTCTACAATTTCAAAACTCATTATATACTGCTGGAGTGAAAAATCTAATACCGTATATACTCGAGTATAAGCCCAGTTTTTCAGCACATTTTTTTGTGCTGAAAGTGCCCCCCCTCGGCTTATACTTGAGTCAAGCACTTTTCTGCAGCAGAGAATGACATTTTCCAACCCGACTTTGGGGCCTCGTATCTCGTAAATTTGGCGTGCAAACCCAGTGGAACTAGCACTACAACATATCCAAATTTGGGTTCCTAGCACTAAGTGGCCCCGAGATACAGGGCCCCAAAGTCAGTCAACTGTGTCCATCTGCAGCAATGTATTTTTGAGACCCTTTGGGTCCAGAGACTGGCTGCAGCTAGGGGGCATCTAGGAACCCTTAACTACCAAGTTTGAAGTTGGGGGGGGCCTATGGCTGCAAATGGGCACAGTGAGGCTGCAAATGGGCATTGTTGACCCTCTTTTACACTTACAGTAGCTGCGCATTTCTCACCCTAGGCTTATACTCGAGTCAATAAGTTTTCCCAGTTTATTGTGGTAAAATTAGGTGCCTCGGCTTATATTCAGGTCGGCTTATACTCGAGTATATACAGTATGTTATTTATTATGGCATTGCGGTATGAACATGCACTACAGACCAGTGTTAATTTTGAAGTCAAATTTCAATTTAGTTTTAGTTTTAGTCTTTTTGACTAAAATGGCATTTTAGTTTTATTTGTATTTTAGTCATCTCAGTTGTTTTAGTTTTAGTCGTATTTTAAAAAAGATATAATAAAACATTTACAAAAATGTGAGCGGTGCAGTGTTAATTTAGTCGACTAAAACATTTTAGTCGACTAAATTAATATTATTTTAGTCGACTAAAATGTTTTAGTCGGCGAAATTAACACTGCACCCCTCACATTTTTGTAAATATTTTATTCTATCTTTTCATGTGACAACACTGAAGAAATGACACTTGTCTACAATGTAAAGTAGTGAGTGTACAGCTTGTATAACAGTGTAAATTTGCTGTCCCCTAGAAATAACTTGACACACAACCACTAATGTCTAAACCGCTGGCAACAAAAGTGAGTACACCCCTAAGTGAAAATGTCCAAATTGGGCCCAATTAGCCATTTTCCCTCCTTGTGTCATGTGACTCGTTAGTGTTACAAGGTCTCAGGTGTGACTGGGGAGCAGGTGTGTTACATTTGGTGTTATCGCTCTCACTCTCTCATACTGGTCACTGGAAGTTCAACATGGCACCTCATGGCCAAGAACTCTCTGAGGATCTGAAAAAAAGAATTGCTGCTCTACATAAAGATGGCCTAGGCTATAAGAAGATTGCCAAGACCCTGAAACTGAGCTGCAGCACGGTGGCCAAGACCATACAGCGGTGTAACAGGACAGGTTCCACTCAGAACAGGCTTCGCCATGGTCAACCAAAGAAGTTGAGTGCACGTGCTCAGCGTCATATCCAGAGGTTGTCTTTGGGAAATAGACGTATGAGTGCTGCCAGCATTGCTGCAGAGGTTGTAGGGGTGGGGGGGTCAGCCTGTCAGTGCTCAGACCATACGCCGTACACTATCAAATTGCTCTGCATGGCTGTCGTCCCAGAAAGAAGCCTCTTCTAAAGATGATGCATAAGAAAGCCTGCAAACAGTTTGCTGAAGACAAGCAGACTAAGGACATGGATTACTGGAACCATGTCCTGTGGTCTGATGAGACCAAGATAAACATATTTGGTTCAGATGGTGTCAAGCGTGTGTGGGGGCAACCAGGTGAGGAGTAAAGACAAGTGTGTTTTGCCTACAGTCAAGCATGGTGGTGGGAGTGTCATGGTCTGGGGCTGTAGGAGTGCTGCCGGCACTGGGGAGCTACAGTTCATTGAGGGAACCATGAATACCAACATGTACTGTGGCTCAGGGGCTCACAATGACTTTATATAAGATACTTTGTTTCGATCAGTAAGGTATGTGGAGCTGTAGATGGCAGTACAGGAAATAAGAGTGGCCCCCGGAGTCACATCTTGGATGGGCCCTATGTTGTTTCCTGTGATAGGTACAGAAGGCCTCCGCACACCCTTTCTGTATGTACAGAGTTGCCCCTCCCCCGGAATGATCCTGGGAATCTGATGTCAGAGATTGCGGTGTCTGCGGAATGCCACACTCCAATGGTCATAGGACATTCCATAGACCCAATCATGGACACCATTCCATATTTTGATGCCTCTACCAATATCACAGCCCTACAGAGCTAAAAAAACAACAAACGTGGGCCAAAATAGTCGCGTCATCCTTGGAGGTGTGAAACGGCGGCCCAGCAATGGCGAGCGATGCGGCAGATTCGCTTGCGAGGCTTTGCAGAAGTAAACAAAAAAAAATGCAAACAGATGGATAATTAGATATTAATCTCATCCTTCCACTTCCACGTGCGTTATCCTCCGCACATCACCCGACCGCGGCGGCGGGGGACCGCCGTCTCTCCTCTACGCAAATACAGCTGACTGCACAGCCTGGCTTTAATATCCGCACACCGCCTGACCTATTTCTAATAGCACATAAATCACGGGGAAAAGCAGCCGCGTCCGGGAGGTCATTATATCCTCCTCTCTGACCCGCCACTCGATTAGTCAAATTCCAACACCTACAGTCGCGGCTCCGCAGACGGCTGCCGAACGTTTACCGCCGCCGCATTTGGGGATCAGCGCGCTCCTCTGAGGAATTAAGTTAATTGAGGCTTTCAGCTCGGTATTGTGCTGCTATCTCTCCACCCCCCCTCCTCCCCGCAAGCTGCTCCCGGGCGCCGGGGCCGCATTAATTTTGCAAAGAACAGGTGTGGGATAAAGGATGCGAGGAGAGCGACGCCAGAGAGAGCGAGGAAAAGAGACGGAGCGAGGAGGACGCACAGAAAAGAGACAGAGCGAGGAGGACGCACAGAAAAGAGACAGAGCGAGGAGGACGCACAGAAAAGAGACAGATCGAGGAGGACGCACAGAAAAGAGACAGATCGAGGAGGACGCACAGAAAAGAGACAGAGCGAGGAGGACGCACAGAAAAGAGACAGAGCGAGGAGGACACACAGAAAAGAGACAGAGCGAGGAGGACGCACAGAAAAGAGACAGATCGAGGAGGACGCACAGAAAAGAGACAGATCGAGGAGGACGCACAGAAAAGAGACGGAGCGAGGAGGACGCACAGAAAAGAGACAGAGCGAGGAGGACGCACAGAAAAGAGACAGAGCGAGGAGGACACACAGAAAAGAGACAGAGCGAGGAGGACGCACAGAAAAGAGACAGAGCGAGGAGGACGCACAGAAAAGAGACAGAGCGAGGAGGACGCACAGAAAAGAGACAGAGCGAGGAGGACGCACAGAAAAGAGACAGAGCGAGGAGGACACACAGAAAAGAGACAGATCGAGGAGGACGCACAGAAAAGAGACAGATCGAGGAGGACGCACAGAAAAGAGACAGATCGAGGAGGACGCACAGAAAAGAGACGGAGCGAGGATGCACAGAAAAGAGACAGAGCGAGGAGGACGCACAGAAAAGAGACAGAGCGAGGAGAACGCATAGAAAAGAGATGGAGTGAGGAGGACGCACAGAAAAGAGACAGAGCGAGGAGGACGCACAGAAAAGAGACAGAGCGAGGAGGACGCACAGAAAAGAGACAGAGCGAGGAGGACGCACAGAAAGGTGACGGAGCGAGGAGGACGCACAGAAAAGAGACGGAGCGAGGAGGACACACAGAAAAGAGACGGAGCGAGGAGGACGCACAGAAAAGAGACGGAGCGAGGAGGGCACACAGAAAAGAGACAGAGCGGGGAGAACGCATAGAAAAGAGATGGAGCGAGGAGGACACACAGAAAAGAGACAGAGCGAGGAGAACGCATAGAAAAGAGATGGAGTGAGGAGGACGCACAGAAAAGAGACAGAGCGAGGAGGACGCACAGAAAAGAGACAGAGCGAGGAGGACGCACAGAAAAGAGACGGAACGAGGAGGACGTACAGAAAAGAGACGGAGCGAGGGGAACGCACAGAAAAGAGACGGAGCGAGGGGAACGCACAGAAAAGAGACGGAGCGAGGAGGACACACAGAAAAGAGACGGAGCGAGGAGGAAACACAGAAAAGAGACGGAGCGAGGAGGACGCACAGAAAAGAGACGGAGCGAGGAGGAAACACAGAAAAGAGACGGAGCGAGGAGGACGCACAGAAAAGAGACGGAGCGAGGAGGACACACAGAAAAGAGACGGAGCGAGGAGGAAACACAGAAAAGTGGTGGAGCGAGGAAGACGCACAGAAAAGAGACGGAGCGAGGGGGATGCACAGAAAAGAGACGGAGCGAGGAGGACACACAAAAAAGAGACGGAGCGAGGAGGACGCACAGAAAAGAGACGGAGCGAGGAGGAAACACAGAAAAGTGGTGGAGCGAGGAAGACGCACAGAAAGGTGATGGTGCGAGGAGGACGCACAGAAAAGAGACAGAGCGAGGAGGACGCACAGAAAAGTGACGGAGAGAAGAGGACACACAGATGAAAATGGAACGCCTGTCACCGCTGACATCCGTCGCTCCATAGAGATACATAGAGCGTCCGCTCAGGCCTGCCTGAAAATCTGACAGGCGGACCTGAATGGTCCACATGTGTAAAAGGGCCTTAGTGTTCTGGATTAAGGCAAGTACACACTATAGGGATGTGCTTTGTTCATATTTCATGTCTGAGGTTTTCAACCACTTTTATTCTGACTGGGCTATTAATGCACCAGGACAGATAAAAAAAATAAAGGACATACAATGGTTACATTTCAAGAACACAACGCACCACAACACCCGATATATGCTCTGTGCCGCGCTACAGTGCGATGTGTGTTGAGGTTTATTCTCAATTTCTTGAGTTGTAATCACAATGAATATCACTGCACATAAAGCAGGGGTGTCACTGTGCGTTGTGGCAACGTGCATTTTAGTTTTGGCAAGTGTGAATGTGCCCTTTCACATTTGATTTTAGAAATTCATGGGCGATAAAATGGAGGCCAAATACCATGATATAGACAAACACCCATCAATCGGTATTATTCCTCCCCCTTCTGAGTATCAGCCGGGCACCATCAGCAGCTTGCATTACACACTGAAAATGTCCATTTTATTGGCCGAAGTGGAAAGGAGGAGATTCCCGTTGCAGGAAACGCACACATGATGGAAGGTCAGGAGATGAGGGAAAAATTAGATGATAAACGCCGGGGAGGAGGCGATTTGCAGCCTGAAGTCAGATGGACTTTATTTACACAAAGGGGTCAAGTTTGCTGAGATAAAATGGCTCCAGCTGTGCCATCCCCTGAGAGCCTGCTGGGAAGGAGCGTAATGATTGGCGCATTTCGACACTCAGCTTGTGCCGTTAACCCTGCGGTGAGCTAGAACTCTGTGGCTGCCGGTTGCCTCACTTCTTGAACGGACCAGAATCTAAACCCATAAAAGGAAAACAGCGGGCATGCTCCTTGGTCCCAGCTCTGCCCTCTAAAAGGGAAGCTGAACAGCAAGGAGCCATGTGACAGGAGGCTGCAGCGCTGGAAGAGAAGTCTACAATGGGCTTTCTTATTGGCCACCCATGCAATCTGGTTAACATTTAGTGATACAAGCCACGGGAGCAGCATGGCACCACCACGTGGCTTTGAAAGGGCCCCAGTTACTGGGAAATCTGTTGTCACTATAGCCTGCTCTTTCCTCTGATCACATCCCATACTGGCAATAAAGGGCTCCCATGAATGACAGATGTGAGCGGTTTGGGGACGGCGCTGTCATGCGGCTCCGGAGCAATGCACAATCCGGGGAAGCCGCTGAGGGATAAAAGCAGAGGCTCGGCCATTGCAATTAATATCTAATTCTCCCTTAACACCCATCAAATTAAAGCGGCGTTCGGGGCTTGGCGGAGTTGGCACTGCGGAGAGTTATTCTATAATGAGGTTTAATAGGTCTGCATTTAATGGCACCTCAGTGTTAGTTTATGATGATTTAATTCACCAGGGGGGAGGGGGTGCACTACTTTTATGTGTTTTTTTTCTTCTCTCTGGCTGATCTATACATTGGCTGAGAAATGGTTGCAGTTACTCCCCCCAGGATATGATGAACTACATGCACCAGCATACTCCAAGCCAACCGAGGGAATTTACCTTTATTAATTCTCTGTTTATAGATCCTCGGAAATATTCAAGGAAAACACATTAACTCCACCCAATGCAATAGTTTAGCATTATGTACAATGCAATAAGGGTCTAGTCTAGAGGAGTGCATTGTACATAATGTACATATCAAGGTTCAGTATATGGACACCTGACCAATACATCTACCTCTATATAAGGATGAGCTTGGGTTGTGCTCCAGGTTTGGTTTGAACCCATGTGCTGGCCAATGAGTTATGGAGGGTTCCCCTGGAAGGCTGCTATTAGTGCCAGGCCAATGAGCTGTGGGTGGAGGAGTCCCCCTGGAAGGCTGCTATCAGTTCCAGGTCAATGAGCTGTGGGTGGAGAATTCCTCCTGGAAGGCTGATATCAGTGCCAAGCCAATGAGCTGTGGGTGGATTCCCCCTGGAAGGCTGCTATCAGCGCTGGGCCAATGAGTTGTGGGTGGAGGATTCCCCCTGGAAGGCTGCTATCAGTGCCAGGCCAATGAATTTAGGTGGAGGATTCCCCCTGGAACACTGCTATCAGCACTGGGCCAATGAATTGTGGGTGAAGGATTCCCCCTGGAAGGCTGCTATCAGCGCTGGGCCAATGAGTTGTGAGTGGATTAGCTGTGGGTGGATGAGCTGTGGGTGGAGGATTCCCCCTGGAAGGCTGCTATCAGTGCCAGGCCAATGAATTTAGGGAGGATTCCCCCTGGAACACTGCTATCAGCACTGGGCCAATGAGTTGTGGGTAGAGGAGTCCCCCTGGAAAGCTGCTATTAGTGCCGGGCCAATGAGCTGTGGGTAGAGGATTCCCTACCCACAGCTACAAGCATTCAAAGGGGAAGGGATGCTCATGACATCATTGACCCAATATGACCACATGAGTTTGGGCCAAACCTAAACTCATCCCTAACCTATATGGCCAAAAGTATGTGAACCCCACCCCTCCAAATAATGGGGGTTCAGGTGTCTCCTGTGAAGGGTCCTGTGAATACTACATCATACAAAGACATTGGAGACAATGTGGTCTTCCAACCTTGTGCTAACAGTTTGGTGAAGACCCTTTTCTATTCCATCATGACTGTGCCCCTGTATACAAAGCCAGCTCCATAAAGACATGGTGTGACCAGTTTGATGGTGAGGAACTCGAGTGTCCCGTACAGAGCCCTGACCTCAATCCTATTGAGTGGCTTTGGGATGAATTGGGAGCCCCAGCGGGGAGCCAGGTCTTCTCACCCAACATCGGTACCCGACCTCATAAATGGGCATAAATTCCCACAGACACCATCCAAAATCCTCCCCAGAAGAGAGGAGGATGGTATAGGCAACTCCATATTAATGGCAATGGGGGAGGCAGGGCAACTCCAACTTAACCACCTCATGAACGCGATATATCCGAAAGACAGCTACAGCTTGGCTCTCTGGTATCTCGTGCATTGGGCGTGCTTTGTGACCACTATGTCCTTCGGACACAGCTGATCACAGATCGCGGTAAATGGCCAATCACAGCAGCATTTTGCCATGTGAAAAGCTGTGTCCAATCACAGTTGATCACATATAAACAGACTTGCCAGTTATCGGAAGTCCTTTTGTGACGCGCTGTCAAAGGAGAGCCGGTAACTAAATTCTGACAGCACATTTACAGATAATCAGGGCACTGATCATCAGTGCAGCCCCATCAGTGCCAATCAGTGGAGCTTATCAGTGCCACCTATCAGTGCCCATCAGTGTCCATCAGTGCAGCTTATCAGTGCCCATAAGTGCAGCCTCATCAGTGCAGCCCCATCAGTGCCAATCAGTGGAGCTTATCAGTGCTGCCTATCAGTGCCCATCAGTGCCACCAATCAGTGCCCATCAGTGTCCATCAGTGCAGCTTATCAGTGCCCATAAGTGCAGCCTCATCAGTGCCCATCAGTGCAGCCCCATCAGTGCCAATCAGTGAAGCTTATCAGTGCTGCCTATCAGTGCCCATCAGTGCCACCAATCAGTGCCCATCAGTGTCCATCAGTGCAGCTTATCAGTGCCCATAAGTGCAGCCTCATCTGTGCCCATAAGTGAAGTAGAAAAATGTATTATTTGCAAACTTTTTTTGTTTGTTTAGCAAAAAAAAAAGTAGCGATTAAATAACACCAAAAGAAATCTCTATCTGTCTAAAAGAATGATAAACATTTCTAATGGGTACAGTGCTGCATGACCGTGCAATTGTCATGCAAAGTGTGACAGCGCTGAAAGTTGAAAATTGGCCTGGGCATGAAAGGGGTGAAAGTGCCCACTGCCCATTATTGAAGTGGTTAATGGCCATGGGGCAACTCCCAAATAATAGCCATGGTTTTGGAATAGGAACCCAACAAGCTCATCTCGGTGTGATGGTCGGGTGGCCACCAACCTTTGGCCATACAGAGCGTTCCTCGTGTCACTATCCATGACCACACGGATGGCCATTATCTATTGCCGGGTTTTGGGGTCTTCTCTATGACTCTTGATTGTAGTTCTATACATGTGTGTGCAGTCATAAGCAGTTTGGAATAAATGATTCTTTCATATCTGCCTGGAACTGTGCTTTGAACCAGCCATTCTGGATGTACAGTTTGCCATGGGCATGAAAAAACAATCACTTCCTGCCCTCCTAAAACGAGGACCCCACCACCTTACTTTTTTAGAATTTGTAGACACAAGATTTACCAGAATCTGATGCAGCTGTCCATGGTAGCCAATCAGCTTCTAGCTTCAGCTTATTCAATTAAGCTTTGACAATAAAACCTGGAAGCTGATTGGTCTCTATGCAGAGCTGTGCCAGAGTTTGCACTCTCCAGTTTTAGTAACCCCCCTCCTATAGGCTCTTCTGTGCTTCATACTGGGTCAGTGGAAACTTTTTGGTTCAGTGCCATTAACTCAGTGACCTGCTCCGAGTTTCTTTTGATTGATCTCTGCGGGTTATAATAAGAATTTCGTGTTTTCGGCCATAAGAGCCATTAGAAAATGGAGCTGCGGCTCCCCACTCACAATCACTCCACATCCTCTTTCATACTCGGCTCCCACTCTGTTTTCTGCACAAATATATTTCAGTGACGCTCTTCTCTGAGAAGACACTTGACGTTCCTGCAAAACAAGCGGGTGCTACACAGTGCAGGAAACGTCGCCGGGTTCCTCTAACATCACCTGACCCAAGTTTAAAAGTTAAAGTAAAGTTTAATTTACTTCTCTGGTTCCCCGTCCATCAACATGCTAGGAAAAGACTACATACATTTTAGACCTAGTGATGTCATCACTGGATCGCTGCGCTTTTCTAAGCAATGCAGACAGATCTTGATTTAACACAGCTATGGCAGCATGGTAAATGACGTTGTTGTTGCAGTTGGTTAAACCCTTATGCCGCGTACACACGATGGGAATTTCAGCCAGCAAAAGACCGATGAGAGCTTTTCATCGGAAAATGCGACCGCGTGTATGCTCCATCTGAATTTTGTTGGCCGAATTCCCACCAGCAAAAATTTGAGAGCATGTTCTCAATTTTTCCGCCGGAAAAAGTTTCTATCGGAAATTCCGATCGTTTGTAGCAATTCCGACGCGCAAAACTCCTGCGCATGCTCGGAAACAATTCGACGCATGCTCGGAAGCATTGAACTCAATTTTTTCTCGGCTCGTCGTAGTGTTGTACGTCACCGCGTTCTTGGCGGTCGGAATTTGGTGTGACCGTGTGTAGGCAAGACAGTTTGAGCGGAATTCTGTCGGGAAAACCATCAGAGCTTTTTCCGACGAGAATTCCGATCGTGTGTACGCGGCATTAGGCTCTGTTCACATATATGCGAATTTGGATGTGTTTTGAACCGCATGACATGTGAACCGAAGCGTCTTTCTATGGAGCCGGTTCATATAAAGTGTTTCCCCAAAAATAAGACCTAGCGTTATTTTTCAGCAGGGCTGGAACATAAGCTCTACCCTGAAAATAAGCCCTAGTTGAACCACTTGGCACTTAAACCCCCTTTCTAACCAGACCAATTTTCAGCTTTCGGTGCTCTCACACTTTGAATGACAATTACTCAGTCATACAACACTGTACCCATATGACATTTTTGTCCTTTTTTTCACACAAATAGAGCTTTCTTTTGATGGTATTAAATCACCGCTAGGTTTATTTTTTATTTTTTGCGCTATAAATCAAAAAAGACTGAAAATTTGGTAAAAAATAAATAAAAAATTAGTTGTTTCTGTTAAAAGTTATTGCAGAGTATTGGCAGAGTATTGGAAAAGTTATTGCAGAGTATTGGCAGAGTATTGGCAAAGTATTGCAGAGTATTGGCAGAGTATTGGCAAAGTATTGCACAGTGTTGCAGAGCATTGGCAGAGTATTGCACAGTGTTGCTGAGCATTGGCAAAGTATTGCACAGTGTTGCAGAGTATTGGCAGAGTATTGGCACAGAGCAGCGCTGTGGGCGCTACACATCTTGCCCACAGCGCTGCTGCAATCTCTCCCCCTCTCCCCTCGCACTGTACCGATCAGTACAGAGAGGGGAGGGAGGAACCGGTTTGTTTACAAGTGATCGCTCCGCTATCAGCGTCCGTTTACCATGATCCGTGATGCGCCGGGTCCCCCCGGACCCAGTCACAGGGGGTGTGCGAGAGCAAGATTCTGGAAGGACGTCCATGGACGCCCTCCCAGAAAAACACGACCGTGCTGTAGCCATCTTTTGGCTATGGCCCGGTCCGCAAGTGGTTAAAATGCTTGTAAAATCATATAATCCACTCTATTACAGTAGAATATAATGTACAATGTGTGCGTTTCTGTAATATAATTGCGGGGAAGAGAGCTCCGGCGGGTCACAGAAGCGCAGAGCGGCGCTGTAATGAAGGTATTTGGCACAATTATATTACAGAAACACACACATTGTACATTATATAATACTGTAATAGAGTGGATTATAGGATTTTACAAGCATTTTAACTCAGTTCACACTGGGGATTCCTGCCAGGCAGGGAGAGAGAGGGGGAGAGAAGACGGCACATTACATGGTAAGACCTACCCGAAAATAAGCCCTACTGTGACTTTTGTTGCCAAAATGAATATAAGACCCGGGGTTATTTTCGGGGAAACACGGTATATGCGGTGCAGCGGCAGTGCAAATTGAAAAAGAGTCCTGTGCGTTTTCTGAGCACTCTCTGCGATTCAGATTCGAATTCCAGGCTCATTGACTACTATGGGCGAAAAAAATCTGAATCGCACATCTCATCAGTGTTGAACACATATTCAGAAAAGAAAGACAGTTTGGGGGTCCCCCCCACCCCAATCCATACCAGGCCCTTTTGGCTCTGGTACAAATGTTAAGGGGAACCCCACGCCAAAATATAAAAAAATAAAAAAACAAGCGGTGTGGGGTCCCCCCCCCCCCCCAAGCCCTACCAGACCCTTATACAAGGGTGGATCAGTGAGTGCCCCCCTCCTGAAGAACCATATTAAGCCACATGCCCTCAACATGGGGGGGGGGCTCTGCCTCTAGCCCCCAAAGCACCTTGTCCCCATCAAAAAGCCTCTTCCCCACAACCCTGGTTGTATTGGCATGTAGTATACTGACATCGGAGAGCAACACCCTAGAACAGGGTTATGCAATTAGCGGACCTCCAGCTGTTGCAAAACTACAAGTCCGATCATGCCTCTGCCTCTGGGTGCCATGCTTGTGGCTGCCAGAGTCCTGCTATGCCTCATGGGAATTGTAGTTCGGCAACAGCTGGAGGTCCGCTAATTGCATATCCCTGCCCTAGAAGGTCAGCTGACTTCTAGAGATTCTGCCTGCGGTGAGAATGTGGCCAAACTAAAGTGGGAAAATCCCGGCACAGGAGAGGGATATAAGAGCCCCGCAGGTGATGGAGGTGACCTTAAGGCCCCTTTCACACTGACGGCCCGTTCAGATCCCCCTGTGAGTTTTGACGGCGGACCAGGACGGGCGCTCCATGCTAGTCTATGGAGCGTCGGATGTCAGCGGAGTCATGTCCGCTGACATCCGACCCGGTCCGATCTGCCAAAAGCAGATGTATGTCTCTACGTCCAGATCCGTCGCTGGTGGATCGGATCGGGTGAGATCTGATGAAAACGGACACGCTATCCGTTTTCTTCCGATCGCTCCGTAGAGACCAGCGGCGCTGGACAAGCCACTCCCCGCTCACTGAGCAGAGAGGGACCTGTCATCCGCCGGCTCAGCGGAGACCAATGGAGAGATCTCCCGCTGAGACGGCGGACAGAAGCGGACTACGTACAAGCGGAGTCCGCCTCGTGTGAAAGGGGCCTTAGGGTCCACTCACACTTGTACAATTTGCCATGCGACTTTGGACATTAAAGTTGCATGACAATCACCCGCCATTCTTTTCAATGGCACCCGTCCAAATCGCTGCAACTTAAAGTCACAACGACTTTGAAAAGGTGCGACTTTTGTGCGACTTTTGATGCAACTTTGATCCATATAATGTAAAGTCAAATCAAAATGGCACCAAAAGTCACTCCAAAGTCGTTTTTAAAATCAAGCGACTTTGGAAACGCACTTATGTGAACGTAGTCTTAATATTGATGTCTCTCGGAATTTAAACACGATAAAATCATTGTTCTCCATCCTCTCGGAGCTCAGTCCGTCTTCCTCCGACCAGGAATGGTTGGACGTCGTTTCCGCGCCGTACGTGCCGAATTCATGTTACCAGGCGGAGTCTCTGCCATCGTCGGCGCATTATCCGTGCTCTTTCCCACATCAGAGCAAGCTGTGCACTCGGCGCATCTGTCTCACATTAGCTTGTCAGGAAGAGCCGAAGACCAAAGCCTGCCAGATCGAGTCGCAGTGACATTGTCCAGACGCACCTTCTGCACTTACCCAGCCGAGCGTAGATCCTATCGGAGCGACGCGCCAATTCAATAAGGGCAAACAGGACAAATTTCCGTGATAATTTCATTAATTTACATCAGCCGAAATAACATTAAAGCTTTGGGTCGCATTACGCAGATGCTGGGAAGACCGGGGCAGCCATGATACCATCAACTGCGCTATTTTCTCCTCCGCTGGATGAGCGCCGTTTATTAATCCAAAATGTCACGTACAAATAATCATGAGTAAAATCATTCTAGTCAACAAAAGCGGAGTGTTGAGGACCGGCTATGACTGCTAACGGGCCTCTGTTAAAGTCAGCTCCATCTATCATTATTAGCAGCCATATTCAGCAGGGCTTTCACAGTGCATTGCAGTGGGATTCCTATGATGATTACAGAATAAATTAGAGCCAGCCTGTAGGTGGAATATGTCCCCCTAAAGTGGTGGTAAACCCTTACATATACCCAGTGAAGTGTCTGGCCTCGAGTAATACACAAAGATGAAACAAATCCTCCTACATACCTGTTTATCTACGGCCATCTTTCCCCTACATCCATTCAAAGTGCAGGATTTACACAGGATCTCTCTGCTCTGAAAAGCAGGGGGCGGGGAGCTGAAGTTACATCAGTGAGGAGAGCTCCGAGAGCTGATTGGTGGGAAGGGACACATCCCCCCTTCACACAGCACACAGGAACAGAGCTGAGGCTGTCAATCACAGGCTGTGTGCTGAAGATCCCTCCCATGTCACCATTTTCCTCTTGGTGTCAGGAAAACTTGTCAGAAGTGATATATGCGGATAGCAGAGGAACGAGGCAGCAGACAGAAATTACACTTAGTGCTCTGGATCAGGGGCGTTACTAAGTCTACAAAAGATCTGGGGCTAGAGCCCATAGCAACGTAGTAAAGAAAGTCATACGCTTGGGCGGGCATCCACATGTATATAATATATGTGTGTGTGTATATATCCCCAGGATTCCCACTTACATCAGGGTCCCCAGAGAGACCCCCTTAAATTAGGATCCACAGAGAGCCTCCTGTTGCATCAGGGTTCCCAGAGAGCCTCCCCTGCATCAGGGTCCCCAGAGAGCCCCCCACTTACATCAGGGTCCCCAGAGAGCCCCCCACTTACATCAGGGTCCCCAGAGAGCTTCCCCTTGCATCAGGGTTCCCAGAGAGCCTCCCCTTTGCATCAGGGTTCCCAGAGAGCCTCCCCCCTGCATCAGGGTTCCCAGAGAGCCTCCCCCTGCATCAGGGTCAACAGAGAGCCCCCCACTTACATCAGGGTCCCCAGAGAGCTTCCCCTTGCATCAGGGTTCCCAGAGAGCCTCCCCCTTGCATCAGGGTTCCCAGAGAGCCTCCCCCTGCATCAGGGTCTCCAGAGAGCCCCCCTTACATCAGGGTTCCCAGAGAGCCTCCCCTGCATCAGGGTCCCCAGAGAGCCCCCCCTTACATCAGGGTTCACAGAGAGCCTCCCCCCTGCATCAGGGTCCCCAGAGAGCCTCCCCCCTGCATCAGGGTCTCCAGAGAGCCTCCCCCTTGCATCAGGGTCCCCAGAGAGCTTCCCCTTGCATCAGGGTTCCCAGAGAGCCTCCCCTTTGCATCAGGGTCTCCAGAGAGCCCCCTACTTACATCAGGGTTCCCAGAGAGCCTCCCCCTTCATCAGGGTCCCCAGAGAGCCACCCCCCTGCATCAGGGTCTCCAGAGAGCCCCCGACTTACATCAGGGTTCCCGGAGAGCCTCCCCCCTTCATCAGGGTCCCCAGAGAGCCTCCCCCCTGCATCAGGGTCTCCAGAGAGCCTCCCCCCTGCATCAGGGTCTCCAGAGAGCCTCCCCCTTGCATCAGGGTCCCCAGAGAGCTTCCCCTTGCATCAGGGTTCCCAGAGAGCCTCCCCCTTGCATCAGGGTTCCCAGAGAGCCTCCCCCCTGCATCAGGGTCTCCAGAGAGCCTCCCCCTTGCATCAGGGTCCCCAGAGAGCTTCCCCTTGCATCAGGGTTCCCAGAGAGCCTCCCCCCTTCATCAGGGTCAACAGAGAGCCCCCCACTTACATCAGGGTCCCCAGAGAGCTTCCCCCTGCATCAGGGTTCCCAGAGAGCCTCCCCCTTGCATCAGGGTTCCCAGAGAGCTTCCCCTTGCATCAGGGTTCCCAGAGAGCCTCCCCCCTGCATCTGGGTCCCCAGAGAGCCTCCCCCTGCATCAGGGTTCCCAGAGAGCCTCCCCCTGCATCAGGGTCTCCAGAGAGCCTCCCCCTTGCATCAGGGTCTCCAGAGAGCCTCCCCCCTGCATCAGGGTCTCCAGAGAGCCTCCCCCTTGCATCAGGGTCCCCAGAGAGCTTCCCCTTGCATCAGGGTCTCCAGAGAGCCTCCCCCCTGCATCAGGGTCTCCAGAGAGCCTCCCCCTTGCATCAGGGTCCCCAGAGAGCTTCCCCTTGCATCAGGGTCCCCAGAGAGCCCCCCTTACATCAGGGTTCCCAGAGGGTTCCCTTCATGTCTGAGGTGAGTATATTTGGTATAACACCAATAAAGCAGTTACTTATTCAATAAAGAACAAAAAAAGGATATATTTTTTTTATTTTGAGTCATTTAAGTATCTAAATTTGTCTCTTTTTTTTAGATTTCTATAATCCTCTACCAAGGTAGAGGGTGGCAAAACTCTGAGCCAGCTGGGCTATGCTGCATAGGTGAAGCCTGGAAGCAGAGTGATGGCTTCACCAGGGTGCTGCTGCTCCGTCACTGTCCAATCACAAGCCGGGCGTGTGTTACTGACCAAGCTGTACAGATGGAAGTCCCGGCTATGCTGTCTGGCCGGTTGCCAGGATCATAAGACTGCCTGAACAGCATTACAAATCTTTTGTCAGGTAACACAGTTTCAGTGGCGGCCCATCCAGACGCCCGCCCCCTAATCATGCAGGGCCCCTGACGAAGGGCTCCTGCGTGACTCCGAAACGTTGCACCTTTTTGTGCTGTGATCATGCGATAAACTAAACCGTTTGGACGCCACTTTGTGCTGATCCTTGGTGTGCTGGCAAATATCTACGATTTACATGCGGGGCGCCAGACACATGGATTCCAATCGGGGTATTTTTTTTTCAAGCATGTGATTAGAGCCAGAGGCTCTAATAGGCTTCAAAAAGGGGAAGGCTCTGGATGCAGAGCATTGCGCCCCGAGCCCACCCAGCTGTGTGACAATAGCAAATGAACATTCGCTATTGTCACACTAATTCTCCTCCTGGCCAATCAGGAAGTGGGTCTAAGACTGTTTCCTGATTGGCCGAAAGGAGAAGCGTTCCAATTGCCCACCGAGGAGGAGGAGGAGACACATGGCGGAAGCCGCCGTGATGCCGAGGAGGAGAGCAGGGGAAGGAGAAGCAAATTACCCGACCGGCATGCCGCCATGGATTGAACTAATTTAAGATTTAAGTCAAATCTAAAATGGAAGATGTTTTATGATGGGAAACATCAATGTGCGGCAGCAACCCAGAACCAATCAGAATTCAGCAGCTTAGAACTTTAAATCAGTGTTTCTCAACTCCAGTCCTCAAGGCGCCCTAACAGGTCAGGTTTTCAGGCTTTCCAATATTTTGCACAGGTGATTGGATCAGTTTCACCGCCTTAGTAATTACCACAGCAGCCGTTTCATCTGAGGGAAATCCTGAAAACATGACCTGTTGGGGCACCTTGAGGACTGGAGTTGAGAAACACTGGCTTAAATGAAAGCAACGGTTCTCTTATGCCCCGTACACACGATCGGAAAATACGACGGGAAAAGTCCAATCAGATTATGTTGTCGGAAAATCCGACCGTGTGTGGGCTCTATCGGACTTTTTCCGTCAAATTAAGAAGGAAAAAATTTGAGCACGGAATCTCAAATTTTCCGACAACAAAATCCGATCGTGTGTCGAGAATTCCGACGGACAAAGTGCCGCGCATGCTCAGATCAACTTACGAGACCAAAGCTATTGTATACTAAAATTAACGTAGTCCCGTCGTAACGAAGGAACGTCATCGCGCTCGGAACGATCGGATTTTCCGATAACTTTGTCCGACCGCGTGTATGCAACAAAAATTTCGGACAAAGTCAGTCGGGAAAGATCAGGCGGATTTTGTGGTCGGATTTTCCGACCGTGTGTACGGGGGCTTATTGGCGAATAGGTAGCTGCTGCCGCTGACATGGTGAGTAGAGAGAGCGATGGTGAATGTGGGTGGACTGCACCGGTACTGCCCTCTAGTGTCAGGTGGTGGCACTACATTGGCATTGTTGAATAGGTGATGATCCTGCCAAAGGCAGAATCTACATCTAGCTGAATGGTGTGGTTCTGTAGACTGGGGGGGTACAGTGATTATGCTGACTGCAGCAGAAAAAAAGCGCGGTCACAGACCAGACTGTGCTGTCAGGAGGACTACAGGTACCAGCATGCCTCTGTCTGCCACGCCGTGCCCGATATCCGGGAGGTAATCTCAGTCCACGGTCGCAGCCTGTCTCCCGAGTCGCTGTACCCTCTAATTGATGTCAGCGGTGATTCATGATCGCAGCGTCTCCTTAGGGCACCTTTATCCAGTAATAATATCTCTCGGAGTCTTGTAACCAGCCAAGCGCAGCGACTCCATGCGGCTCCCTCACCTCGCCCTGCGTGAAAATGTCACTCTGAGCTAAGCGGGACTTAAAGGGGGACTCCGGGTGGAGATTTCGAAAACAAAACCGCGGCCTACGTCTGCTTCTCGTTTTCTTATTTCTAGTTGTCAGCTACGGAGGGTTTACCTGCAATTCCTTTTTAGGGAAAATTACATTTTTTTTACAGCTTTATCTTAAGGCTCAATTCACATCTATGCATTTTGCTTTTGAGCGTTTTTTCAGTGCTTTTTGCGGTGCTTGCCGCGTTTTTGGACACGCGTTTTTACCGCGATTTTGCAGCGTTTTGCATTATTTTATTTTTTTATACACTGTGGTTGTTTAGCAACCAACTATATACAGTGTAAAAAAAAAAAACAAAAAAAAAAAGCAAACCGCAAATCGCAAATCGCGGCAAAAACGCGGCACTTGCGTTTTGGATGCGGGTCCATTGACTTCTATTACAGGGGGTCCCCATTTTACGAACTCGTTAGGGACTGTCCGCCTGTTCTTAACTCGGAAATGTTCGTAAGTCGGCCGCGCATGCGCAGACCGACAATTACGGACATTTCCGATGTTCCGCCGAATGCCGTTCTGCGCATGCGTGGCAAATTACGGACATTTCCGATGTTTGCCGCCATTTTCCGAGGCTCCGTCTGGCCGCGCATGCGCAGAATGGCCGAAGGACGGCGGAAAATGCCGGAGGGTCCCCGCAGCGCCCGGTTCGTAAGTAGGAGATGTTCGTAGGTCGGGCGTTCGTAAGTCGGGGACCCCCTGTACATGCAAAACGCTGCATTTTGCATGAAAAAAAGTCCCTGACCCTTTCCAAAAACGCAGAGGCACAAAAATGCATTGATGTGAACATGTTCCATAGGAACCCATGTTAAAAAATGTCCCTGCATTTCTGCAAAATGCATCAAAAAACGCGCTAGTGTGAATGGAGCCTAAAGCAGTATTAAACCCAAAAGCAAACATTTATGATATTGCATCTTCCCGATTCTTAGATGTGACGGCTGCGTTTGTTTTCTTTCTTGGTGATCAGTCCAGGCCCAGTATTAATTTTGGCAGTAAATTTCGATGTAGTTTTAGTCTAATGTCTCGTACACACGGTCGGACATTCCGACAACAAAATCCGTCAGATTTTTTCCCAAACTTGTGTGGCACACACACACGGTCGGACAAAGTTGACAGAAAATCTGATCGTTCCGAACGAGGTGACGTATAAAACGTCCGACGGGACTACGTAGAGGCCAGTAGCCAATAGCTTTCATCTCCAAATTTCTTCTGAGCATGCGTGGCACTTTGTGCGTCGGAATTCTCTACACACGATCGCAAAAAGTCCGATCGGATTTTGTTGTCAGAAAATGTTAGATCCTGTTCTCAAATTTTTTCCATCGGAAATGACCACTCTAGGCAGGAGAGCACAGCAACACTCCCCCCCGCTGCACAATCATCCACTGGGAAGCTCAGTGTGCTGCCGCTTCTCCTCCCCCAGCTCTTATGCAGCTAAGAACAGAGGGAATGTGATTACATATAAAAATGGAAAAAAAGGTATTTATAATAGTTTTTAATATCTATACACAAATGTTTTGCCTTTCATTTCTGGGTTGTTAAACGAGGTGATCGTTTACAATCACTTTAATTTGTTAATGTGTCTAAAACTGCTGGTACATTTAACACTCTGCTGGCCTCAGACTGACAATGCTGCTGTCTGCTGTGCCTCCTGTTCTCCTTCACCCAGAGTTGTTGTCTCTCACTAATACTGGAGGTGTGTTACTGGCCAGATCACCAGGTGAAAAGACAGGGAAAAAGCCAAAGAAAAGAAAACGAATGCAGCCACCACATCTAATGACTGGTAAGCTGCAATATATCAAATTTTTGTTTTTTGGTATATTGCCACTTTAAAGTGTTACCAAACCCACAACAGTAAAATCAGTCTGTATATGCCGTAAAGCATGCTTGTTACTCACTGTGGAACCTAAGGGGTTAAACCTCCGCATTGTGTAAAAAGGCTGTTTGATCCTGTCTTCTCTGATCCCCCATTATTCCTATTGTCCCCTAATTATTTCCTTATAGAACAGAGCATTAGGAGTCAGGCTGCACATGCTCAGTTTGGTGTGTATTGCTAGAGAGTTTTTTTTTCTTCGGTGAGTGCATGTGATCAGCACAGGACCAATCAGCAGAGTGTCAGGTGTCCTGCAGCCTCATAAGACAGTCAAAAGGAGAATGAAAACCCCTCCTACAAGCTTTAACCAGACACTGATATAAGTCACAAGATTGCTATATACTGCTAAAATGTATTTAGCAGTTTATGGTTACTAAAATAATTGCATTTCCATGTTCTGTGTACTGTGGGAGGTCAGATATAGTGAATGCAGGGTCCGGGGTTTCGTAACACTTTAACCCTCCCCAACGCCATCCGAAATGATATAACATTGGGCTTTAGATACATTTTATTATGTTTGGATACAACATTTTCATAAAAGGTCCATTTACCCAGTTCACATTTAGTCCAATGGTATTAAGGTCAATGTTTTAATTTGCTTATATTTTGCCTTCCCTGGTTCCACCCTTATCCACATGCTAATTTAAAATGAATAAGTAATATATTTATTGGCGTATAACATGCACTTTCTCACCCTGAAAATCGGCTGCAAATAGTGTGTCAATACTGTAATTTGGAGGGCATTGATCAAGCTGCATTGATGGACAATTGTGAGGCTGCAGATGGGCATTGATGGGCAATTGTGAGCTGCAGATGGGCATTGATGGGCAATTGTGAGGCTGCAGATGGGCATTGATGGGCAATGGTGAGGCTGCAGATGGCATTGATCAAGCTGCATTGATGGGCAATTGTGAGGCTGCAGATGGGCAAATGTGAGGCTGCAGATGGGCATTGATGGGCAATTGTGAGGCTGCAGATGGGCATTGATGGGCAATTGTGAGGCTGCAGATGGCATTGTTCAAGCTGCATTGATGGGCAATTGTAAGGCTGCAGATGGGCATTGATGGGCAAATGTGAGGCTGCAGATGGGCATTGATGGGCAAATGTGAGGCTGCAGATGGGCATTGATGGACAATTGTGAGGCTGCAGATGGCATTGATCAAGCTACATTGATGGGCAATTGTGAGACTGCAGATGGGCAATTGTGAGACTGCAGACGGCATTGATCAGGCTGCAGATGGGCAATGGTGAGGCTGCATTGATGGGCACTGACCCTTATTTTGCTTCAAAGTTCTTTAGTTAAAATTATTATTTTTTTCCTGAAACCTGCCTCCTAAAATGAAGGCGCGTGTTATATGCCGATAAATACGGGTAATATATTTTTATTACATGCCTTAGATGTCATCACCAGGTCTCTGTGCTTCTCTATAGAATGCCGGCAGATCATGGCTGGTGGGAGGGGCCAGCAGAGGGCTGTACATCGCTTCCTGAAAACATCACAGCACTCTGCCTCAGTACTCCTCTCAGTTTTATATTATGCAAATATAAAAAAAAATGCCTTAATGGGCGGGTGTCATTCTGGAGGAGTGGGAGTTCCTAGACAGGCTGTATTTGCATAGGTAACGCCCACATGTGAGGCTGAGCCTCCATGATTGAATGAACTGAAATCAATTATTGCAAGCAGTGGGAGGGGTTTTGCGAATATCAAAATGCCCTGATTGGTAGAGGTCTAGAGGAGGAGTGTTTTGCATGCAGACCACCCTAGGTAAAGCCCACATTATGATGCTAAGCCTGATTGAAAGAACTAAAATCCAATGAAAGAAAGGGGCGGGTCAGCCAGGAAATGAGGCGGGGCTCTCTCTGACGTGCTGCAGCTTCTAATGCACATTGTGAGAAGCTCTCAGTGTGCGGTAAAATCAGAGTAAGCCATTTCAGTCCAGGAGAGGAGCCGGTATAACGGTGCAAGACTGACGGGAAGGTCAGAGGTCATCCAAAAAAGTTTTTTAGCTACATTTCCTTTGGATAGAAGATTTCCATAGAAGGTTCTATAGGATAAGTGCTGCTATCTCTGTATATAGTGTGTATAGATAATGATGAGATTTATGATTACTTGGAGGGAAGTGGCATCCTATGGGCAGAAGACGAGGACTGGGAGGGAAGCAGGCGTTGGGTAGAAATGTGGGGGTGCTGGACCGGTATCCCCCGAGACTGGAGGAAGAAAACGGTCGAGTGGCTATAGACGGGCAGATTTTTTCCACCCAGAGACCGCGAACCGCAGAAGATCCGCCCGCCCCTCCCCAGAACGGCCCCCGCCGCAGGGAACTGCCGCAATTTTCTCCCCTGTTAGACAAGACGTGCGCCCATGCTGAGAGGTTCCTCTCCGTAGAAAATGGAACAATCGCCGTTTGGTCACGCAGATATTTTCCACCACGTCAGGAAATCGCTGAGCGCTGTAATGAGATCTTCTGAAGCGCGGCGGTGCCTGTTATCGCACTCCGGGTTAACCCCTACATTTCCCGATCGCGGACGCAGGATGCTGGTGTCACTGGCAACGGCTGCTTTTATCGAGCCACGTATGGCCGCCCCAAGCATTGGCGGGGTTTTTTTTTTTTTGAGTCCCATTCAATGATTGGCCCGCAACGCTCGGTATGGTGACACGCAAATAGGTTTGTGCCGCAATGGTGGTGTTAGCGTTTATTTTTTTTTTAATTATTATTTTTTTTTTTTTTTCAATGGATCAAAAATGTAAAAAAACGCTGGTGAGCCAAGTTTTTGAGCGTTTATCGACGTTTATCAGTGTTTGGCGTTTTTTGTGGTCAGAAAAACGACTCCTGAATGCGATTTTATGGCGCCCATAAACTCCACTGCTGATAAACATCCAAAAACGCCCATGTGTGCTATGGACACATAGGATAACACAGAGGGGAGTTTATGGGCTGTTAAATTTAAAAAACGCCCAAACTCCTAAAAACTTCCGTTTATGAGCTTCAGTGTGCCTCAGGCTCCCTTCACATGGGTGCGACTTTGATGTGACTTTCAGTGTGACTTTGATGTGGCTTCACACTCTATAGATCTAAGTCCCATCAAAAGTAGCACCCAAGATAGTGCAGGCACCTTTTCAAAGTCGCAACTTGAACGGGCGCCACTGAAAAGAGTGGGGTGTGGCTTGTGATGCAACTTTGATGTCCATTGTCGCAGGACAAAAAAAGTGTAATTGAAGCCGTAAAACTAAAAGCTGATTGGTTTCTATTTAGAGCTGCGCCAGATTTTGCACTCCCCAGTTTTAAGTAAATCAAACCCAATGTGTCCAGGCGCTCTGTGGACATCTTGGGGAGGTCGGGGTTCTTGGCTGCTGGACCTGATCCATTACACTGCAGCAGCACTTAGACCCCTTTCACACTGGGGTGGGGCGTTTTTCAGGCGCCTTAGGCCCCTTTCACACTGGGGCGGTTTGCAAGCGCTATTGCGCTAAGAATAGCGCCTGCAAAACCGACCCGAAACAGCTGTTGCTGTTCCTTCAGTGTGAAAGCCCGAGGGCTTTCACACTGAAGCGCTGCGCTTGCAGGACGCTCAAAAATGTCCTGCAAGCTGCATCTTTGGCTCGCTATAGGAGCGGTATATAGCCTTTTTCGGCCCCTCGCGGGGGGTAAAAACACCCCGCGAGCGGCCGCAATGCGCCGCTAAAACGCCGGTAAAGCGGCGCTAAATATAGCGCGCTTTACCGCCAGCGCCCCCACCGCTCCAGTGTGAAAGTAGCCTTAGCGTTAAAAAAAAGCGCCTGTAAAGCGCTTGAAAGAGGCCTCATCTGCAATCCCAATGTGAAAGCCCAAGTAATTTTACACTGAGGCGTTGCGCTGGCAGGGCGTCAAAAAAAGTCCTGCAAGCAGCTTCTTTGCAGCGCTTTTGGAGCGGTGAATACACGGCTTTCACATTGGGATTGCAGATGAGGCTTCTTTCAATAGCTTTACAGTCGCTTTTTTTAACGCTAAAGCGCCTGAAAAACGCCCCAGTGTGAAAAGGGTCTTAAAGTGTTACTAAACCCAGGAGCCTGCAGTCACTATATCTGACCTCCCACAGTACACAGAACATGGAAATGCAATTATTTTAGTAAATATAAACTGCTAAATACCTTTTCTCATCATCAGCAATTTATATATATATATATAGCAGTCTTGTGACTTCTATCAGTGTCTGGTTAAAGCTTGTAGGAGGAGTTTTCATTCTACTCTGACTGTCCTATGAGGCTGCAGGACCCCTGACCCTCTGTCTGGACAGTGCCGATTGGGCCTGTGCTGATCACATGCACCCTCCCAAAGGAAAAAAAGAAGACGCTGGACGTCCTCCAGCCAGCAAATGAGGTGGGGCTCTCTCTGACTTGCTGCAGCTTTTTAATGCATATTGTGAGAAGCTCACAGTGTGCGGTGAAATCAGAGGAAGCCATTTCAGTCCAGGAGAGGAGCCGGTACAACTGTGCAAGACTGAAGGGAAGGCCGGAGTTCCCCTTTAAGCGGCGGTTGATGCCAATGAAGCGGCATTCAGATGTCAGCAGACGGCGTGTAATAAAAGGCGGCTTGGCGGTGAATTGTCGCGGCGGTATGGCAGGCCAAGCTCCTGATCTATGTGCCGAGCAGATTTTAATGTTCTGCAGGGCTGCGTCCTCTGATTTACAGGCGGATATAAAAACGCGGACACCTCCAGAGGCCTCCGCCAGGAATGATGTCTGCGCACATTGACCCCGCCGATGATCACACAGCCGCCAGGGGCCCCCGCACTGCCCCCCTGCACCCCGGGATTTGGCCTTACAGCTCTGTGGAGCTCGGAGATTAAATCAACCATCAATCAGGAGCCGGGAGTCATCCATCAGAGGCACCGCTTCCCGGCACTACCCCCCCCACCACAGCGGGCACCACCACCGCTCCCCCGCCCAGCGCCGTCTCCATCCATCCGCTCACATTTCTAACAAGATACAGGACAGGCCCTCTTCACTACAAGATGGGGCCCCGGGCCCCAGACAGTCCCTAATGCTATAAAGTGGACCTGTCACCAGAAATATTTCTCATGTTAAGTCATACAGTGCCTGGAAAAAGTATTCATACCCCTTGAAATTCTCCACATTTTGTTATATTACAACCAAAAACGTAAATGTATTTTATTGGGATTTTATGTGATAGACCAACACAAAGTGGCACATAATTGTGAAGTGGAAGGAAAATGATAAATGGTTTTCAACATTTTTAACAAATAAATATGTGAAAAGTTTGGCGTGGATTTGTATTCAGCCCCCTTTTACTCTGATACCCCTAACTAAAATCTAGCGGAACCAACTGCCTTCAGAAGTCGCCTAATAGAGTCCACCAGGGTTGCCAACCGCCAGTAAATTTACTGACAGTTTGTAAAAATCTGTGATTTGTTTTACAACTGCCAGTAAATATCAGGGGGCTGGTAATTTCATGCTTTGTTGGCTTTTTACGTGTAAATCAAGCAAATGACTTTGTTATAGGTATTGTCAGTGTTTATCATGTTCATAGTATTTAAATATTCTCTGTTAGGCTACTTTCACACTGGAGCGGTGGGGGCGCTGGCGGTAAAGCGGCGCTATATTTAGCGCCGCTTTACCGTCGTTTTAGTAGCGCATTTTGGCCGCTAGCGGGCTGGTTTTACCCCCCGCGAGCGGCCGAAAAAGGGTTAATACCGCCCGCAAACCGCCGCTGCAGCGGCGTTTTGCGGGGGGGTTCGGCGCGCTGCCCCATTGTTTTCAATGGGAACGGGCGCTATAGGAACGGTAAATATACCACTCATATAGCGAGCCAAAGATGCGGCTTGCAGGACATTTTCCAGCGTCCTGCAAGTGCACCGCTTCAGTGTGAAAGCCCTCGGGCTTTCACACTGAAGACACAGCAACAGCTGTTTCGGGTCGGTTTGCAGGCGCTATTTTTAGCGCAATAGCGCCTGCAAACCGCCCCAGTGTGAAAGGGGCCTTATAGTTTTCAATAGGAGTTTTGGAATTTTCAAGTTGCCAGTAAAAAAAAAATATGTGCTCTGCCAGTAAATTTTCCATGTTTTGTCAGTAAAAAATGCTGCGGGAAGTTGGCAACTCTGGAGTCCACCTGTGTGTAATTTAATCTCAGTATGAATACAGCTGTTCTGTGAAGCCCTCAGAGGTTTGTTAGAGAACCTTAGCGACCAAACAGCCTCATGAAGGCCAAGGAACACACCAGACAGGTGAGGGATAAAGTTGTGGAGAAGTTTAAAGCAGGGTTAGGTTATAAAAAAAAATATCCCAAGCTTTGAACATCTCACAGAGCTCTGTTCAATCCATCATCCAAAAATGAAAAGAGTATGGCACAACTACAAACCTACCAAGACATGGCCGTCCACCTAAACTGACCGGCCGGGCAAGGAGAGCATTAATCAGAGAAGAGCCAAGAGGCCCATGGGAACTCTGGGGGAGCTGCAGAGATCCACAGCTCAGGTGGGATAATCTGTCCACAACTATTATGCCGCGTACACACGATCGGAAATTCAGCCAGCAAAAGACCGATGAGAGCTTTTGTTCAGAAAATGCGATCGTGTATGTTCCATCGGACTTTTGCTGGCGGAAGATTGAGAGCAGGTTCTCAATTTTTCGGTTTCGGAAAAATTTCCGATCGGAAATTCCGATCGTCTGTAGCAATTCCCAGGCGCAAAATTCGTACGCATGCTCGGAAACAATTCGACGCATGCTCGGAAGCATTGAACTTCATTTACTCGCCTCGTCGTAGTGTTGTTCGTCACCGCGTTCTTGACGGTCGAAAGTTCAGCGAACTTTTGTGTGACCGTGTGTATGCAAGCCAAGCTTGAGCGGAATTCCGTCAGGAAAAAACATCCAAGATTTTTCCCATGGAAAATCCGCTCGTGTGTAAGCGGCATTAGTCGTGTTCTCCACAAATCTGGCCTTTATGGAAGAGTGGCGAGAAGAAATCCATTGTTGCAAGAAAGTCATAAGAAGTCCTGTTTGCAGTTTGCGGGAAGCCATGTGGGGGACACAGCAAACATGGGGACCCTCCCTCACATCCAATGATAGTAGATGAGCCAATTGGGAGCTCATGAATGGATTTCTATAATAAAACACATAGCGGGTCCATTATTTTGAGCTTTTTGCAGCACCGTCAATCCCATCCGGTATTTAGCAAGTTAATCGCACACATGGATTTGCAGCCAAATTGGGATCACAATAGCACAATAGCTGGATGAAGGGCAGCTCAGAAATGCTGTTTAATGCTGCGAGTCATCTCACTCGGTGACCTGAGGGTTAATTACACACGGATTAGGTCCAAGATCGCAACGGTGTTAGAACCCGGGGCTGGCCGAGTGTTTGATTGGCGGATCGTGGGTGAATCTTGAGTAGGAGGGAGGATAATTAAAGTGATTGTTAGGGTTCGTTTTTTTTTGTTTTTTTTAACCGCTTCAGCACCGGGCTATTTTACCCCCTTCCTTACCAGAGCACTTTTTGCGATACGGCACTGCGTCGCTTTAACTAACAATTGTGCGGTCGTGCGACGTTACACCCAAACAAAATTGACGTCCTTTTTTTCCCACAAATAGAGCTTTCTTTTGGTGGTATTTGATCGCCTCTGCGGTTTTTTATTTTTTGCACTATAAACAAAAGAAGAGCGACAATTTTGAAAAAAAAACAATATTTTTTACTTTTTGCTATAATAATTATCCCATTTAAAAAAAAAAAAAAAAAAAATGTTTTACTCAGTTTAGGCCGATACGTATTCTTCTACATATTTTTGGTAAAAAAAAAATCGCAATAAGCGTATATTGATCGGTTTGCGCAAAAGTTATAGCGTCTACAAAATAGGGGATAGATTTATTGCATTTTTTTTTTTTTTTACTAGTAATGGCGGCGATCTGCGATTTTTTTTTTCGTGACTGCGACATTGCGGCGGACACTTCGGACACTTTTGACACATTTTTGGGACCATTCACTTTTACACAGCGATCGTTGCTATAAAATTGCAGTGATTACTGTGTAAATGTGACTGGCAGGGAAGGGGTTAACACTAGGGGGCGCTGCAGGGGTTAATATGTTCCCTATGTGAGTGATTCTAACTGTGGGGGGAGGGGACTCACAAGGGGAGGAGACCGATCGGTGTTCCTCCATACTGGGAACACATGATCGGTCTCCTCGCCACTGACAGGACGTGGAGCTGTGTGTTTACACACACAGCTCCACGGTCCCGGGCCTGTTTTCACGGGCAATCGCGGGTGCCCGGCGGACATCGCGGCCGCTGGGCACGCGCACCGGGTCCCGAGCGGCGCGATGTTTTGGAACTACATTTCCCATCTGGGGTGCCAAGGTTCTCCATCACTGCCCTAGTGGGGTTATCTGATGCGGGGAGGAGCCGCCGAGGGACCCCAGAAGACGAGGTTCGGGGCCACACTGTGCAAAACGAGCTGCACAGTGGAGGTAAGTATGACATGTTTGTTATTTTAAAAAAAAAAAAAACGAACCCTTACAATCACTTTAATTATCCTCCCGCCTTCTCAAGATTCACCCACGATCCGCCAATCAAAACTACACTGCGATGTGGATGAGCATCATGGGAAATGTAGTTCCAAAACATCTGGGGTGCCAAGGTTCACCATCACTGCCCTATGGGAAGCGCTTTCCCAAGGGGGTTACCTTGCGGGTGTGCTCCCAAGTCCAGCATTCGGCGTCCATACCAAATGTATGACTCGGCCCCGCCCCCCACGTCATTGGATTTGATTGACAGCAGCGGGAGCCAATGGCTGCGCCGCTATCAATCTTATCCAATCAAGAGCCGAGAACCCCGGGCAGAGAGACAGCGCGTCCCCGGCGGGTCCAGGGCTCAGGTAAGTAAAACAGGGGGGGGCTGGGGGGCCGGTCACTGCCAGGTGTCGTTTCACCTTAATGAATAGGATGCATTAAAGCGGAGGACAACCCTGAAATTAAAAATGACATTAATATTCTAAAAAATTATATAAAAAAACATTTGAAAAAAAAAATCTTTTTTTTTATTTACCAGAAATGCCTGTTGCTAGGCAGTCTTCCTAATCTGCCTCTTCCTATTCCGCGGCGCTGTTCCTTCACTTCCTCCTCTTCGGCGAGCGACCTCGTTGTCTTCTGGGACAAGTGTGTGTCCCAAAACACAACGGGGCCATTCACAAAGCGCAGCGCGACTCGCGCATGCGCAGTAGGAAACGGGCAGTGAAGCCGCAAGGCTCCACTGCCTGTTTCTCTTAGTTAGGATGGCGGCGCCGGCACCGGATCCGATGGACGGATCGGCCTCGGGGGGGGGGGGGGGGGGGGGTTGGGCCCACATCGTGGGCTCGCTGGACAGGTAAGTGCCCTTATTAAAAGTCAGCAGCTACAGTATTTGTAGTTGCTGACTTTTAAAAAAAAAAAAAAACGTCCGGACCTCCTCCACTTTAACCACTTCAGCCCCGGACCAATTGGCAGCCAAAGGACCAGGCCCCTTTTTGCGATTCGGCACTGCGTCGCTTTAACTGACAATTGCGCGGTCATGCGACGTGGCTCCAAAACAAAATTGGCGTCCTTTTTTTCCCACAAATAGAGCTTTCTTTTGGTGGTATTTGATCGCCCCTGCGGTTTTTATTTTTTGCGCTATAAACAAAAATAGAGCGACAATTTTGAAAAAAATGCAATATTTTTTACTTTTTGCTATAATAAATATCCCCAAAAAATATATAAAAAAAAACATTTTTTTTCCTCAGTTTAGGCCGATACGTATTCTTCTACATATTTTTTTGGTAAAAAAAATCGCAATTAGCGATTATTGATTAGTTTGCGCAAAAGTTATAGCGTTTACAAAATAGGGGATAGTTTTTATAGCATTTTTATTGATATTTTTTTTTTTATTAGTAATGGCGGCGATCAGCGATTTTTATTGTGACTGCGACATTTTGGCGGACACATCGGACATTTTTGACACATTTTTGGGACATTTGTCATTTATACAGCAATCACTGCTATTTAAATAGTACTGATTCCTATGTAAATGACAGTTGTAGTTAGGGGGTTAACCACTAGGGGGCGGGGAGGAGTCAGTGTGACGTGTTGTGTTTTTTTTTTTTTACAGTAGGGGGGCGTGGCTGTACGTCTGACGTCATTGATCGGCGTTCCCGATGACAGGGAACCGCCGATCACTGACAGTCAGTGTAGGAAGCGCGGGGAGAGGTTTGTTTACATAGACCTCTCCCCGTTCTTCAGCTCCGTAACCCGATCGCGGGATACCAGCGGCGATCGGGTCCGCTGGTCCCGCGGCCGTGGTCACGGAGCTCCAGCGGCGCGCGCGCGCCCCCCGGGCAGGCAAATTAAAGGGGACGTACAGGTACGTGCTTTTGCCTGCCCGTGCCATTCTGTTGACGTATATCTACAGGAGGCGGTCGGGAAGCGGTTAAGGTGAAAAAACACAACGGTTTACAACCCCTTTAAATGAGAGTGCCGAGCGGTGCAGCCACCCCCTCCCCCCATGACAAAGTCAGAAGTGACGAAACGCGTCAGAGCATGGCTACACGGCAACCAAAGCAGACATTAGGATTGTAACAGTAGCATCTGGAGGTGGTGAGCTGCAGCGATCCATCATTGTATGCGATGCACATCACCCTGAACACACCATCCCCACCGTGAAACATGGTGGTGGCAGCATCATGTTGTGGGGATACTGTTTTTCAGCATCCAGCTAGGTATCTACCACTAAGGCATCACTAAGGCATCTACCGCCTTACATCACAGTGCACTCCCTTTACATTATGCTGCTGCTGGGGAAGAAGCTGTGGGCAGAGCTGGGTAGCAGGAAATGCAGGGTCTGGAGGAGGACCAGAGGAGGGCTGGAGCCAGCTGCTGGAGTCTCCTGCATGCTGAGACCAGGGGATGCTGCGGCTGCACAGAAAGGTGCAGGATCTGTAGGAGGAGTTCTGTTCTGTCCTCCTCTCTGCTGCCAACTGCTGAGATGAGGGGGAGGGGGTGGCAAAGACGATCCTGTCTACCAATGCATGGAGAAGCACAGGATTTGGCAGAGGAGTTCTATTCTCCTCTTTGCTGCCGACTGCTGAGACTGCTGAGACAAGGTGGGGGCAGAGACGAGAGGGTTGCTGCCCCTGCAGTGCGAGGGCCACATGAAATGGGCTGGTTGGCCGGATTGGGGCACAGGCCTAATGTTTGACACAAGTGATCTAAAGCCAAAACGTTTTTTTCTTTTACATAAAATAGTCATAATTCTCAGAAATAGTCCTAATTCTGCTGATAGGAGGAGAGAGCAGAGTGACAGAGAGATGAGCTCATCACTGTGCTGCTTCTCCTTTCACTGTCCAGTCACGGGCTTGGGGCACGTCCGGGATGTACCTGAGCTCAGAGAACGCTGATTGAATGATGAGGACATCCGGTGGCAGAAAAAAAGTACTGCGCAGAAAATCTTGTTTATTAATCAGCTGTTCATTTTAAATTTTTGTTGGCCGGAGTTCTGTTTTAAACGCAGCAATGATAAAATCCTCAGAAAAGAGAAGTAGTCCCGGGGGGCCGGGGATTACACACGACGCGGGGGATATACGGGAGCGGCGAGGAAACCGCCACTTATCCACAAAATCCTGTCCAAATCCCGGCCACTGCTGGGCTCGCCGGATTTCTCTGGATGAGCGGGGCGAGCCCTCCCCTCCCCTCCCCCCCCACCACCTCCAGCTTTGGCAGGCGGGTGCAGGTTCCCTCGAACACCTGCTCGGGTCACCGTGCCAAAGGCCGGCTGTTTAAGCGCGGCTGATCTGCGGTAGGGAAGCAAACAAAGGCTTCTGGCAGGAAGAACACGTTGGCCTGCTGGCATCCAGGCGGGAGCAGGTGAGGCGCAGCCGGCGCTGCCCAAGGTGCATTAACCCCTTCAGGCGGGGAACACATGGGCAGGTCGCCCCCCTCCCCCTCCCCCTCCCCCCGGCCGTCCTGAAGGCCATTCAACCGATTTAAACAGATTTACTTTTCCACATTTACGGAACGTTGAAGGATTTGGCCAACCCGCGCTGAGCAGCTGTCCTGACGGCCCCACATGGACCGTCTGACCCGTCTGACCCGTCTGACCCGTCTGACCCGTCTGACCCTATACAACTACATCTCAAAGTGGACCTGTCACCGACTTTACTGGTCTCCAGGAATAAATCTGCCACTTGTCATATTATACACAGCAACAGTATCATTTTTCAGAAACACTCCACCTTTTATCATTAAAAAGTCATCCTTGAGCTCGTCAGTGAGCTTGCCTAGGCTGAGATGATGTCATCACTCTGCTGCATACAGGAGGAAGCATTTTCTCAGTCTCCCCTCCCCCAGCGATCAGTCTGTTGCAGGCAGGAGGAAGCAATTTCTCAGTCTCCCCTCCCCCAGTGATCAGTCTGCTGCATGCAGGAGGAAGCATTTTCTCTGTCTCCCCTCCCCCAGTGATCACTCTGCTGCATGCAGGAGGAAGCATTTTCTCTGTCTCCCCTCCCCCAGCAATCAGTCTGCTGCAGGCAGGAGGAAGCAATTTCTCAGTCTCCCCTCTCCCAGTGATCAGTCTGCTGCAGGCAGGAGGAAGGATTTCTATCAATCTGCCCCCCCCCCCCACCCCAGTGATCAGTCTGCTGCAGGCAGGAGGAAGGATTTCTATCAATCTGCCCCCCCCCCCACCCCAGTGATCAGTCTGCTGCCAGCAGGAGGAAGCATTTACTTAGTCCCTCAGTGATCAGTCTGTTGCATGCAGAAGGACACATTTCCTCAGTCTCCCAGTGATCAGTCTGCTGCAGGTAGAAGGAAGCATTTCCTCAGCCCCCCCCCCCCCAGTGATCACTCTGCTGCAGGCAGAAGGAAGCATTTTCTCAGTCTCCCCCCCCCCCCCCCAGTGATCAGTCTGCTGCAGGCAGAAGGATGCATTTCCTCAGTCTTCACTCCCTCAGACAGCAACATTGTAACTTTGTAGGAAGTCACAAGGTGAGAGAGGCTGCAGCAGGGGGCTGATCTGTATGGGACATTTGTGAACACGGCTGAGAACTGCACAGACACCAGGATAGTGTCATCTCTGGGCCAGGATCTCCATCATGCAGTGACCCTGGATGATGCCTGAACAAAGATGGTGCCTTCCTAATTTTAGTAGTTGGCAACCACATTATGCATTAAGCTTCAGCACAGGATGAGGGAAGAAAAAACAGCAAGAAACTTTCCAATGAAAAAATCATTTGATTTCCAAAATCAAACATGTAATATCTAGCTTTTATATTACATTCATTTTCTTTAGGCTTTTCCCCCCATTTATTTTCAGCTGGTGATCTGGCCAGTAACACACCTCCTGTATTAGAGCGCCCCCCCCCCCCCCACTCTGGATGAAGGATCACAGGAGGCACATCAGTGCTGTCAGTATGGGGGGAGGGGAGTGTTAGATGTATTAACAGATTTAGATACACTAACAAATTGAAGCCAAACTCCAGATCACACTAATAAGTTACAGAAAACTGTTTTTTTTTTCTTTTTGGGATAATGAGTAAATAATCTGATCATTGTAAGCACCTCTGTCAGTGGTAAATGGTTTGTCTCAGCCCCCCTAACAGATACATCTGCAGGAGAGCTTGTTCTTTTGAAAAACAACAGACTTACTGGCCAGATCACCAAAGGAAAATAAAGGAAAGAAAAGCCTAAAAAAAAAGAAAACGAATGCAGCCGTCACCTCTAAGGATCGGTTGGCTGCACTATAATAAATGTTAGCTTTTTGGGATTAATACGGCTTTACTGGAGGCGAAGGGAGGCCGACAGGAGAAGGTGATTGTCGGGGGTCACAAACACTTTTATTTGTTTGCTACAAAAAGAAAAGAAAATCAGAATAAAAAAGGGAAGCAAAGTGGATATTTCTGATATAAAATGAATCCAATAGATCAGGGATATGCAATTAGAGGACATCCAGCTGTTGCAAAACTACAAGTCCCATCATGCTCTGCCTCTGGGTGTCATGCATGTGGCTGTCAGAGTCTCGCTATGCATCATGGGACTTGTAGTTCTGCAACAGCTGGAGGTCCTCTAATTGCATATCCCTGCAATAGATGGATATCAGATAAATGGTTGAAATACAAATCACCGGCAGCCACTCTGCTGCCTTCCCATTGATCCTTCAGCAGTTGTTGAGTGTCTGACCCGGTGATCAGCCGGCCGGATTTCACTCCCTGGGGGCGCTGACCTTTGACCTCGTGTCAAATCATCATGTCTGCACAAGAGGATCGAATCTGTCACGGGGGAGATGGTCACCTTGTACCCGCAGGCGGCCCCTGACACCGCAGATCGAAGGTCCGCCACCTGCGGAGGACTGATAAGTGTAAATCCGGAGAGAAGCCGAGCCACGCCAGCAAAGATGGCGCCCGCCGATCTACAAGGATCCTTCTCTCCCATTGTGACTTCACACACATCCAAATCTGCAGGACCCGGACACTAGATAGGTGATCTAAGTGGCGGGTCACACCAGCGCGCTCCGCGAGATCGCATGTGATTTGCACTGCACTGCAGTGCAAATCACATGCCATGTCCGTGCGGTGCGATTTCAGCCATACTGATAGTGCAGCTGATATCGCATTCGGACCAAACTCGCACAGGACCCTTTTTTTTTGGTTGCGCACCAGAATAGGATCGCATCCCATGCGATTCGATTCATGTACGAACTGTCCATTCGCAGTGCGATATGCTGAAATGGGGGCGTCATTAAAGCGGGATTCCACCCTAAAGTGGACCTTTCCGCTCATCGGAACCCCCCCCCCTCCGGTGTCACATTTGGCACCTTTCAGGGGGGAGGGGGGTGCAGATACCTGTCTCTATGCCACTTCCGGGCATAGACTCCCACGGGAGTTTACGCCTCTTCCTGTCCCGCCGCGCTGTCTGCTGGGACACACACGGGTCCCAGAGACAGCGCGGAGCATTCCTATTGCGCTGCGCGACTCGCGCATGCGCAGTAGGAAACCGGGAAGTGAAGCCACAAGGCTTTATTTCCTGATTCCCATACCCAAGATGGCGGCGGCAGCATCCGAGGACCGAGGGACGGTTTCGGCCTCGGGTGCTGACGCTGGACCCTGTGACAGGTGAGTGTCCTTATTTTAAAAGTCAGCAGCCACAGTATTTGTAGCTGCTGACTTTTAAAAAAAAAAATTTTGCCGGCCTCCCTCTTTAACAATGTATTGACACTCCCAGCAGTTTGCATAGGGCAGTGTGAGCCGCTGTGCGAGTCGGGTGTGATGCGGGTCCTCCAATGCAATACTCCCAACCCACACGTTGGCTGTATCTTAGGCTGCATTCACACCTGAGCGTAGCGTTTTCAGGCAGAAAAACGCGCAAATTGCAGCGTTTTTTGTGGCGTTGTTACCGCGATTTCAAATCGTTTTTTACCGCGTTTATCGCGATTTTGTGCAGAGCAAAAGGTCACAAATGTAAAAAGAAGAAAAACGCCCAAATCTGCCCATCTCGAGCGACAAAAAAGGGTCCGGAACTTGTTTGAGCTTGAGGCGTAGGGCTTCAGGCATTTTGGAGTGGAGATGTGAACATCTCCATAGAGAATACTGTATTTTTCCCCTCTAGCGTTTTGTAGCTTCAGGCGACAAAACGCTCAGGTGTGAATGCAGCCTTAGATTGGGTGCTGAAATGACCAAAATCGGGTCCAAAACTTTAATCACATAGTATCAAAAAAAATAAATAGAAGCAACGTTTCGGAGCAGCGCAGAACCCCTTCATCAGGCCTGTGACGTCCCATTCCTGATGAAGGGGTCCTGCGCGGCTCCGAAACGTTGCTTCTATTTATTTTTTTCATACTACAGTGGAACCTCGGATTACGAGCATAATCCGTTTCAGGAGAATGCTCATAATCCAAAGTACTCGCATATCAAAGCGAGTTTTCCCATTGAAGTCAATGGAAACGAAAATAATTAGTTCCGCATTGACTTCAATATGATGCAATACCGCATGTGGCCAGAGGCGGGGGGCGCCGGAGAGGCTCGGAAACGGCCGAAAAGGCCAGAGGACACCTCGGCTGACCTCAGTAAAACCTTGAAAAGTCTTCGTTCACGAGCATTTCCAAGGTTTGCCAACGTCAGCCGAACTGTCCTCGGGCCTTTCTGTGCATTTCCGAACGCCGCCGAGTCTATTCACACTCTAAAATCGCGTGATTTCCATTGCAACTTTACCGTGCCACTTTGATGCCACTTTTTTTCCCCGAATTTGGCCACTGTGATTGTTTGTGCTCTATATAATCGCACACAAGTCCCATGTATATCATGCAGGTGCAACTTTCATGCAGCTTTTGAGTGGCCCTCAAGTCGCATTAAAAATCGGACCAACATAGTGCAGGAACTACTAGAAAGTCGCTGTGACTTTAAGTCGCACAGATATAAAAATTGTACTTATTGGGGAAACATGGGGTGCGATTTGTCATGCCACTATGGGGTCCAAAATCGCATGACAAGTCGCACAAGTGTGAATGGGGCCTTAAGCCTGGTACACACTAGGCCAGGGATATGCAATTAGCCGACCTCCAGCTGTTGCAGAACTACAAGTCCCATCATGCCTCTGCCTCTGGGTGTCATGCTTGTGGCTGTCAGAGTCTTGCTATGCCTCATGGGACTTGTAGTTCTGCAACAGCTAGGAGGTCCGCTAATTGCATATCCCTGCACTAGACGTTCTTTTTCATTCATCCCAGCAGGTTGAATGGGAAAAAGCCACTGTACTAACAACCTGATGTTAGTACAGCGATCTCCTCTGCTGTGCTATTGTGTTCTGACAGGAGGATGCCCCCCCCCCCGTTAGAAAGCACCGCCATTGGCTGAAGGCGCTGATCGGGTGCCAATCAGCAGACCCTTTTCGGTCATGTCAGATTGTAAAGTATATTGTAAAGGAGCGCCGGCGATTATTTTCTGAATTTTAACGCAAAAGTGTTACAAAAAAAAAAATGTTACCCCTGGAGGGGCGGAGTTGCAGGTTCCTGTCGCAGTTTTTTTTTTTTTTATAGTTGTGAACAAAACCCCTCCTCCCCCGTACCATCAGATGTAACGCAGCAGGAAAAAATTTGCGGCATTCGATAAGCTCTGGTGGTGTAGGGGTTAATCACGCTAAATATTACCCAGAATGCCCCGCGCTTCCCAACAGGACCCCTTGTCACCGGCCATTAATCCTCATCAATCTACCTGAGAAAATCGCCGCGGCGGAGCGTTTAACCCTTCGCACCAACACAGCATCCCCGAGCACTACGGGCGAGACCGCGGCAAGGAGGATCCATCATCCGGGGAAAACTTGCACCATCCATAATTCCGCCGGACAGGCGACATTAATCAGCAGCGAGAGAGGGCGACACCGCGCCTAATTCCACCTTAAAGGGGAACCCCCCCCTCCACCTCGCAGTGTACAAGATATACGCTATAAATGTGTGCTTAGAAATGAGCGGCGGCTTTTAATTTGCATCCCTAAATATTGCCTTCTCGCCCATGGGAACTGTACGCGGCTGCCGCCGCGGTCGCTTTGGTGTTCCGTGCGTTAATGGGCAGACACTAGCAGCCTAACGGAAGTACCGCGCTCCTAACTGGAACCAGCGCCCGTCCCATAAATCCTAGGCGGGTGCGGAGGGGCGCGTTTAAAAAATTCCTGCAGGAACAAAAAGGCAGTTGCGTGCCTTCTGCTCGCATGCGTTGGCGCTCGACCAGAACGGCTCGCCCGGGTTTTAAGTGCATTATTTTCTTTATGTGTAAAATAAACTCTGGTTTTATTGCGGCAGTAAAAAGCGGCTTCTCCGCGGGGCCTTATCTGCCTGATAAGAGACGAAGGACGCTGCCATATGGAGGAAAAGGTGTGGGCCGGCGGCGCGGCGGCAAAGCTCGCCGTAATGAAATTCCCCTGCAGCGGGGTCGCGTCCCCACATCTTCCGAATAAAAGCGGGTTGAGGACGCTCGTTAAAGGATAAAAGCGGAGCGGTTTCAACACTTAACTTGGGGCGAGCGTAACAAGCGGGGTGCGGCGGTGCGCGTTTTGTGAGCGCTTCGGATGCGGGAAGTAGAAGGGGCTCATTGGTTGTATTATCGCCCTGATTTCTATGCAGGCTGGAGGCCTTTTATATGGGTTAGAGCGTACAGGCGCCGCGATCGGAGACGGTAAATTATCCACGGCGTTGGCACCAGACAGTCATGGGGTGTGTGCCGGAGCCATGTGTAAGGTTCCTGTGCCATGTGACCTGATCAGAGGATCGTAAAACGCACAGCACCCCCCCCCCCCCCCCCCCATCCTTCGCCCGACTGTGCCCGGACATGTCAGAAAGCAATAAAGCGCCCTCCAGAGACGGCTGTCACATCGTCACCTCTCACCCCCCCCCCCTCCCCCCACTTCCGCTAAAGACTCAGCGGGAACACGGGCCGGCTGCCAAAGCCACAGTCTCCAGCATAATCCTCTCTGCCCTGCGGCCATCGCTCTGCATGAGGGCACTGCGTGCAAACTGGCGGAACCCGCTACACATTCACAGGATGAATCCGCTACACATTCACGGGGTGAATCCACTCGCTACACATTCACAGGGTGAACCCGCTGCACATTCCCAGGGTGAACCCGCTGCACATTCACAGGGTGAACCCGCTGCACATTCACAGGGTGAACCCGCTGCACATTCACAGGGTGAACCCGCTGCACATTCACAGGGTGAACCCCGCTACACATTCACAGGGTGAACCCGCTACACCTTCACAGGGTGAACCCCGCTGCACCTTCACAGGGTGAACCCGCTGCACATTCACAGGGTGAACCCCGCTACACATTCACAGGGTGAACCCCGCTACACATTCACAGGGTGAACCCCGCTACACATTCACAGGGTGAACCCGCTACACATTCACAGGGTGAATCCGCTACACATTCACGGTGGGTGAACCCGCTGCACATTCACGGTGGGTGAACCCGCTGCACATTCACGGGGTGAACCCGCTACACATTCACAGGGTGAACCCGCTACACATTCACAGGGTGAACCCGCTACACATTCACAGGGTGAACCCGCTACACATTCACAGGGTGAACCCCGCTACACATTCACAGGGTGAACCCGCTGCACATTCACGGGGTGAACCCGCTGCACATTCACGGGGTGAACCTGCTACACATGTGTTTTATATACACACACTATATTACCAAAAGTATTGGGACACCTGCCTTTACACACATGAACTTTAATGGCATCCCAGTCTTAGTCCGTAGGGTTCAATATTGAGTTGGCCCACCCTTTGCAGCTATAACAGCTTCAACTCTTCTGGGAAGGCCGTCCACAAGGTTTAGGAGTGTGTCTATGGGAATGTTTGACCATTCCTCCAGAAGCGCATTTGTGAGGTCAGGCACTGACCCTAATTCATCCCAAAGGTGTTCTGTTGGGTTGAGGTCAGGACAGTCAAGTTCCTCCACCCCCAAACTCGCTCATCCATGTCTTTATGGACCTTGCTTGTGGGCCGGTTTGTACACTACGGGAGTTTTACCTGATTTGGCCTCCCCTGTCTTTCCAATACCATGTTGCAGCCCTGAGGAAGGAGGAGGAACCCAGAAACGTGTCGGGTGAATCTTCACACACATTATTACCAGTGTAACCACGATGCCTCCATTGCTGAAAGTCATAGACGAATGATTGATGGCCACCAATCACCACCTTTGTCCCTGCATCGGGATCCAGTTCCCAGGGGGGATCACACTGCATGGACTTTAGGGTTGGTTTCCTCCAGGTGTGCCGCTCTCCTCTCACAATACAGAAACATTCCTCTACAACGTATCTGACCTCGTCTTTATGGACCTTGCTTTGTGCACTGGTCCAAATCATTTGGTGGAGGGGGGGGTTATGGTGTGGGGTTGTTTTTCAGGGGTTGGGCCCCTTAGTTCCAGTGAAGGGACCTCCTAAGGCGTCAGCATACCAAGACATTTTAGACAATTTCATGCTCCCAACTTTGTGGGGAACAGTTTGGGGACGGCCTCTTCCTACATGACTGCGCACCAGTGCACAAAGCAAGGTCCATAAAGACACGGATGAGCGAGTTTGGTGTGGAGGAACTTGACTGCCCTGCTGATCTCGAACCTTCAGCTCCCTCCACAAATTTTCTATGGGATTAAGGTCTTCAGGACCTTAATGTGCTTCTTCTTGAGCCATTCATTCGTTGCCTTGGCCGTGTGTTTTGGGTCATTGTCATGCTGGAATACACATCCACCACCCATTTTCAATGCTCTGGCTGGAGGGAAGGAGGTTCTCACCCAAGATTTGATGGTACATGGCCCCGTCCATCATCCCTTTGATGCAGTGAAGTTGTCCTGTCCCCTTAGCATAAAAACACCCCCAAAGCATAATGTTTCCACCTCCATGTTTGACGGTGGGGATGGAGTTCTTGGGGTCATAGGCAGCATTCTTCCCCCTCCAAACATGGAAAGTTGAGTTGATGCCAAAGAGCTTGATTTTGGTCTCATCTGACCACAACACTGAGTGAGTTTGGGATGGAGGAACTTGACTGGCCTGCACAGAGTCCTGACCTCCACCCAATAGAACACTTTTGGGATAAATTAGAGTGAGCCAGGTCTTCTCGTCCAACATCAGCGCCTGACCTCACAAATGTGCTTCTGGAAGAATGGTCAAACAGTCCCATAGACACCCTCCTAAACCTTGTGGACAGCCTTCCCAGAAGAGTTGAAGCTGTTATAGCTGCAAAGGGTGGGCCAACTCAATACTGAACCCTACGGACTAAAGGCCCGTACACACGATCTGACTTTTTGACAACTAACATGCAAATTAGCTGTTTTTGACCAACATCCGACCGTGTGTACGCTCCATCGGACCAACTTTTTCCAGGTTTCATCGGACTTTTGTTGGCTGTGCGAACGGACCAACTTTCTGCCAACAAAAGTCCGATGGACCAAAGTCCAACCGTGTGTACACAAAACCAACGGACTTTTGTACAAACCAATGCAGAACCAATGCAAAAGATCAGACAACAATACAGAAGTTGACCAAAGGTGGCGGTAAAGAGCAGAAAAACCAAGTGATTTGGTGAAAGTTGGCTGAAAAGTCCTGCCGTGTGTATGCAATACCAACTTGGGGCCAACGCCCTTTGGACAAAAATCCACGGGAAAGTTGGTCCACGGTCCGATCGTGTGTATGAGGCTTTAGACTGGGATGCCATTAAAGTTCATGTGTGTGTAAAGGCAGGTGTCCCAATACTTTTGGTAATATAGTGTGTATATGTGTATATATATATATATATACACACATATAATTTTATAGCTATACATTCTTATACACTGCCCCATATTTCCTATCTGTACTTTACTTCCTGACATTGAATGATATATATATATATATACACACACGTTTCTACGCTCGATACTGCGCACCACTTACACACCAGTCAATACTGTATGCTGATAATAATCTTTTATGTGTTATTTGTAGCCCTGATGAAGGGGGGGGAACTGCGAGTAATGAGCGGGAATCACATAGGAAGAGGGGGAAGGGAGATCACAGGAGACTGACAGTGAAGATCATAGACAGAAAATACACAAGAATTATCAAAATAATAATAATAATAAAAGATTATTCATATATTTTAATCATTTTATAGTATATATTTTTTTACACCATTGTTTCATTATTGTGTACATCATAACATTATGTGATATATCCCAACATTTTTATCTTTGATACCCCATATCACTTTAACAGCAGTCAATACTGTATTTGTACCCCTTGAATCCCTTCCCGAAATACATTCGATGTTTATAATGTATGGGTCTAGACCAGTGATGGCGAACCTTTTTGAGCCCGAGTGCCCAAACTGAAATAAATACATTGGTTTTGTGTTGCAAAGTACCAACACGGCAATTCGCGAGTGAGGGGGGCTGAGTGAAAGAGAGGGGTTGTGTGTGTGTGTGGGAGGGGGGCTGAGAGAGAGCGGGAGGAGGAGCTGAGAGAGGGAGAGGGGACAGGGAGAGGGGTGTGATAGAGATGCTGAGGGAGAGGGGCTGAGAGAGAGGGGTGTGAGAAATGCTGAGAGAGAGGTGAGCTGAGAGAGAGAGGAGGAACAGAGAGAGGGAGGGGGACAGAGAGAGAGAGAGGGGGAACCGAGAAAGAGAAGGGGGACAGAGAGAGAGGGTGCGAGAGAGATGCTGAGAGAGGGGGGGGACGGAAAAAGAGGGGGGCTGAAAGAGAGGGAGGGGGCTGAGAGGAGAGAGAGACCTCTAGCTCTGTCCTGGATCCTCTGTGTGCCAGCTGTGGCACGCGTGCCATAGGTTCGCCATCACTGGTCTAGACCAAATCAAATCTGAACCTAATGGGGGGGGGGGGGGGAGATTTATTAAAACTGGTGCACTCTGAATCTGGTGCAGCTGTGCATAGTAACCAATCAGCTTCAAACTTCAGCTTGTTCAATTAAGCTGTGACAAGAAACCTAGAAGCTGATTGGTTATTATGCAGAGCTGCATCAGATTCAGTGTGGGCCAGTTTTAGTAAATCTTCCCCTATATGTTCTGCTTTTGGTTGCTTTCCCACCCAGCCCCTACTCAGGCTATGTTCACACTGATCCGACATGGAAGTCGCACGACTTCCGATTGGACTTTGCCCTGCGACTTCATGTCCGACTTCAAGGAAAGAGGATCCGACTTTGAGATGATTTTGACTTGTCCTTTGACTAATCAATACAATTCCCTTGCGTCTGGTATGGATGAAACCTCACGCCACCAAGTTGCGTTGGTTTCATCCAGTGTTGGTGGAGATGGGACCCTCCCAGTTCCCATCCTCTCTGGTGATGTCTTCTTCCTCTGGTCTTCTCCCTCCGCTGATGTCTTCTTCCTGCCCCAACGCACCCACCCCTCCATGTTGAGGTCATGTCCGCCTGATATGGTTTGCGGGGGGAGGCTCGCTCGTCCTCGCCTCCTTTCCTGACCTGATGGGTTGCATGCTCAGATAAGGGTCTGGTATTGATTTGGGGGGGCACGTCGTTTAAATGATAAAAAAAAATTTGGTGTGGGGTTTCCCGTCAAAATCCATACCAGACTGAAGAGTTCTGGTATTGTCTTGGGGGAGGGACCCCACGCCGTTTAAAAAAATTTTTGGGCATGGGGTTCCCCCTCAAGATCCATACCAGACTCAAAGGGTTTCCCCCTCAAGATCCATACCAGACCCCTCCCCTTAAAAAATAAAAATAACATTTTGGTGTGGGGTTTCCCGTCAAAATCCATACCAGACTGAAGGGTTCTGGTATTGTCTTGGGGGGGGGACCCCACGCCATTTAAAAAAAAAATTATGCATGGGGTTCCCCCTCAAGATCCATACCAGACTCCTCCCCTTTCCTGACCTGTATGCTCAGATAAGGGTCTGGTATTGATCTTTTTTGGGAGGGGGGACCCTACAATTTAAAAAAAAAAAAAAAAAACATTTTCGGTGTGGGGTTTCCCTTCAAAATCCATACCAGACTGAAGGTCTGGTATTATCTTCGGGGGGGGGGGACCCCACGCCGTTTAAAAAAAAAATTTGGGCATGGGGTTCCCCCTCAAGATCCATACAAGACTCAAAGGGCCTGCTATGGATCTGGGGGTGGAGGGTGAAAACCCCACATATTTTTTTTTTTTTAATTTTGGCTTGGGGTTCCCCTTCAAGATCCTCAGAGCACAAGTCGCATGCCACAAGTCGGATCGGTTAAGATGATGATCCTATCAAAGTAGTGCAGGAACCTTTTTCAGTCGGGCCAGTTAAGACGGCTCTCATAGGGAACCATTGATTTTGACATGTCATGTCAGTGTGAACCGGGCCCTCAAGCACAGAACTGACCCTCGGCCACCATTCCTGGGGGAGTTGCCTAAAGAAAACCATTTTGAGTGAGAACCCCCACTGCTTGACGAGATCGAGCAACCGACACTCATCTACCACTTGTGTATTTTTATTGGGAGGGGAGAGTAAATCTCTCCAATGGGGACAGCAGGAAAAGAAGCTCTTTAGTAGAGATGGGGAAAGTTTAGAAGCTCAGTGCTCTTTTCTCTTTCTGTCCTGGTGACATCTATATACGATTGTTGTCACCAAGACAGGAAGTGAATGGAAATCTGGCATCAAAGGAGGCTGTAAAAGCCCCATAGAGCAGGCTTTCTCAACCTTTTAACCCTAGAGGAACCCCAAAAATGAATGTTCATGTCTCGAGGAACCCTTCCTAAAACCACATCATCAGGGCTCAATAGGAACAATGCTCCTTACATTGGTGGTCAATAGGAAGAGTGTCCCCCTAAACCACTTAAGCCCCGGACCAATTTGCAGCCAAAGGACCAGGCCCCTTTTTGCGTTTCGGCACTGCGTCGCTTTAACTGACAATTGCGCGGTCGTGCGACGTGGCTCCCAAACAAAATTGCCATCCTTTTTATCCCCACATATAGAGCTTTCTTTTGGTGGTATTTGATCACCTCTGCGGTTTTTATTTTTTGTGCTATAAACAAAAATAGAGCGACAATTTTGAAAAATAATTCTATATTTTTTTTACTTTTTGCTATAATAAATATCCCCCAAAAATATATTAAAAAAACATTTTTTTTCCTTAGTTTAGGCCGATACATATTCTTCTACATATTTTTGGTAAAAAAAAAAATCGCAATTAGCTATTATTGATTGGTTTGCGCAATTTTTATTAATAGTTTTATAGCAGTTTTATTAATATTTTTTATTTTACTAGTAATGGCGGCGATCAGTGATTTTTATTGTGACTGCGACATTATGGCGGACACATCGACATTTTTGACACATTTTTGGCACCATTGTCATTTATACAGTAATCAGTGCTATTTAAATGCACCGATTCCTGTGTAAATGACACTGGCAGTGAAGGGGTTAACCACTGGGGGGCGGGGAGGAGTTAAGTGAGCCCTGCGTGTGTTTTCTAACTGTCTGGGGGCATGGCTTGGCGTGTGACGTCACTGATCGTCTTTCCCTATGACAGGGAACAGAGTGTCACTAGGAAGCACGGCGGCGCGCTCACGACCCGGTCCTGAGCTCCGTGACCGCGGCACCAGCGGACCCGATCACCGCTGGTGTCAAGCGATCGGGTCACAGAGCTGAAGAACGGGGAGAGGTAAGTGTAAACAAACCTCTCCCCGTTCTTCAGCTCTGTGACCCGATCGCGGGACACCAGCGGTGATCGGGTCCGCTGGTGCCGCGGTCACAGAGCTCAGGACTGGGTCGTGAGCGTGCCGCCGGCTGGGCTCTTAAAGGGCAACGTACCTGTATGTTGATGTGCCCAGATGTGCCATTCTGCCTACGTATATGTGCAGGAGGCGGTCCTTAATCCGTTAAAGTGGTGTTCAGAATGCCACCCTTAAAGGCAGCTAAAAAGATATTTGGTGTCATGCTGCTGGTTTGGCCAAGTGGTGCTGAACCTTGAACTCTGTAGACATCATCAAATATGTGGTTCATCAGCCACAGCTCAAGGAACCCCTACCAACCTCTGGAGGAACCCCCAGGGTTCCACGGAACCCTGGTTGAGAATGGCTGCCATAGAGGTTCCAAGGTTTTCCCGCAGTCAATGTAGGAAGCGGTTTTAGAGGTTTCAGGCGCTTAATGAAATTAGAACGTTGACGACGAGCCGTCCAAAAAACCTCTGTCTGCAGGCCGGCTGAGAAATAAGCTTGTGTTGTTGTTTCACTACTTGTAGTGCCGGGCCCATTGTATAAGAATTCCATTGGAAAACAAAGGGCAAGACATTTCACTGTGCACATGACAGGTGAAGGGCTCTGTCTCCCAGGCCTCCCATTCAATCCCGCACACGATGAGCGCACTTCCCACACTCGCCGAGTGCATTAAAAGGGCGAGCGCCACGTACAAATGGATGCACTTATCATTATCCCCGCCGCTCCGCGCCTGTCAGGCCGCTTCGCCTTGACGAATCCATCTCTGACCTGACATCCCTCACGTGTTTCCAAACATCTCACTGACACAAAAACGTCTTCAGATGTCAGCCGCGTCTGAATGACGCCTTTCCACGGCACCCGCAGAAAGGCCGAAACGATTTGTCAGATTCAAAGTGGCAATCCGCAGGATTATAAGGATAACCAAGAGTAGCACAGGGCGATCTGAGAGATTGATTGGTCGGATCGCCGATTCAGAATTATGGCCAAGCAAAGACGGGAGAATAAGGAAAAAAGACGCTCAATAATCGCATGTATAGAGAGCACACGTATGACCACCCAGAGGTGCAATTCACTGAATCGGCATAACACTGAGCAACAGCTAATGTGGGATTATCAAAGGTTCACCTGAAGGCCAATGTCAGCCTAAAGCCAAAGGAATCCACTCAACTGGATACACATTGTATGTTTCATGTTTGTCCTCCAAGTACAAAGACCAGAAGTTGTACAATTCAGGTTGGAACATGTGGGGCCACCTTCAGACCTCACCTAGAGCAACACAAGGAAGATGACACCCAGTTGCTGGTGGGGGCGAGATGGAAGTTGAAGACAAGATGGAGGCTGCAGAGAGACAAGATGGAAGCTAGAAGAAGGTAAGATGGAAATTGAAGTCAGACAGAAGCTAGGAGGAGACAAAATTAAGGCTGAAAGTCGTCAAGATGGACACTAGATGAAGATAAGATGGAAGTTTATTCTCAAGATAGAGGCTGGAGGGAAACAGAATGGAAGCTGTAGTTAGATGGAGGCTAAAATGAGACCAGGTGGCAGCTGAAAGGAGACAAGATGGACACTAGATGAAGAAAAGATAGAAGTTGAAGATGGAGGCTGGAGGGAGACACAATGGAAGCAAGAGGAAGATATGATGGAAGCTGAAGTCTACATGGAGGCAGGAGGAACACACGATAGAAGCTGGAGACTGGCAGGAGACTATATGGAGGCTGAAGAAAGATAAGATGGAAGCTGAAGACTGGCAGGAGACTATATGGAAGCTGGAGAAAGATAAGATGGAAGCGGAAGACTGGCAGGAGACTATATGGAAGCTGGAGAAAGATAAGATGGAAGCTGAAGACTGGCAGGAGACTATATGGAAGCTGGAGAAAGATAAGATGGAAGCGGAAGACTGGCAGGAGACTATATGGAAGCTGAAGAAAGATAAGATGGAGGCTGAAGTCTACATTTGATGGAGATTAGATGGAAGTTGAAGTCAAAATAAAAACTGTCTTAAGGAGACACAATGTAATCAGATGGAGGCTTGGAGAAGACCAGATGGAAGCTGATAAGAGACATAATGGGTGTTAGATTTAGATAACATGGAAGTTAAAGTCAAGATGGAGGCTGGAGGGAGACACAATGGAAGCTGAAGTCAAGAGGGAGGCTGGGAGGAGACTAGGTGGAAGATGAAGTCAAAATAAAGGCTGGAGGAGACAAGATGTAGTCGGAGACTAGAAAAGGACAAGATGGCTGAAAGGAGACAAGATGGGTGCTAGATGAAAATGAGATGGAAGTTGAAATCAAGGTGGAGGCTGGAGGGAGACACAACGGAAGCAAGAGGAAGATATGATGGAAGCTGAAGTCTACATGGAGGCAGAAGGAACACACGATAGAAGCTGAAGACTGGCAGAAGACTATATGGAAGCTGGAGGAAGAGAAGATGGAAGCGGAAGACTGGCAGGAGACTATATGGAAGCTGGAGGAAGAGAAGATGGAAGCGGAAGACTGGCAGGAGACTATATGGAAGCTGACAAGATGTAGTCAGAGACTAGAAAAGGACCAGATAGAAGCTGAAAGGAGACAAGATTGGTGCTAGATGAAAATGAGATGGAAGTTGAAATCAAGATGGAGGCTGGAGGGAAACACAATGGAAGCTGAAGTCAAGATGGAGGCTAGGAGGAGACTAGATGGATGCTGGAGAAAGATAAAATGGAAGTTGAAGTTGTGATGGAAACAGTAGAGATAAAAGATGGAAGCTTGTGGAAGACACGATAAAAGCTAAAGACAAGGTGGAGGCCGAAGGGAGCCAGGATGGAGGCTGAAGACACAATGGAGACTGGGAGAAAACAAGATGGAAGCTGGAAGGAGACAAGATGGAAGATGTGAGGTGGGGGAAGGTGACAAGATAGAACTGGACAATAGATGGAAGCTGAAGACAAGATGAAGAATGGAGGGTCACAAGACTGAAGAGGATGAAGCAGCAGCTGGAGGGAAATAAAATGCAGATTATATGAAATAGAGATGGAAGATGGAGAGCAGAGGAGAGATGGAAGAAGATGGAAGAGAGGAGACACGATGGAATATCTGGAGGGATGGAGGAGCGCAGACTCTGATGAATAGGAGAGTTAATGGCGCAGCGAGTCGGAGTGAGACATTAAATGGCACATTAATAAGATGGAAAGAGCCGGTGACAGCAGCGTGAGGGGAGCCGAGGCTGAGCAGATGCAGAGGTGAAGAGGAGCTAATTATACACAGACAGAGAGATGAAAGAGAGCCGAGACAGCCAGGACCACACCGAGCAACCCGGAGTAATGAGCAGGAACCACACAAAGAGTGGGGGAGGGGAGATCACAGAATACGGACAGTGCAGATCACAGGAGACTGACAGTACAGATCACAGGAGACTGACAGTACAGATCACAGGAGACTGACAGTACAGATCACAGGAGACTGACAGTGCAGATCACAGGAGACTGACAGTGCAGATCACAGGAGACTGACAGTACAGATTACAGCAAACTGACAGTACAGATTACAGGAGACTGACAGTGCAGATCACAGGAGACTGACAGTGCAGATCACAGGAGACTGACAGTGCAGATCACAGGAGACTGACAGTACAGATTACAGCAGACTGACAGTGCAGATCACAGGAGACTGACAGGACAGATCACAGCAAACTGACAGTACAGATTACAGGAGACTGACAGTACAGATCACAGGAGACTGACAGTGCAGATCACAGGAGACTGACAGTGCAGATCACAGGAGACTGACAGTACAGATCACAGGAGACTGACAGTGCAGATCACAGGAGACTGACAGTACAGATCACAGGAGACTGACAGTGCAGATCACAGGAGACTGACAGTACAGATCACAGGAGACTGACAGTACAGATCACAGGAAACTGACAGTACAGATCACAGGAAACTGACAGTACAGATCACAGGAAACTGAGAGTACAGATCACAGGAGACTGACAGTGCAGATCACAGGAGACTGACAGTACAGATCACAGGAGACTGACAGTACAGATCACAGGAGACTGACAGTGCAGATCACAGGAGACTGACAGTACAGATCACAGGAGACTGACAGTACAGATCACAGGAGACTGACAGTGCAGATCAAAGGAACTGACAGTACAGATTACAGCAAACTGACAGTACAGAACACAGGAGACTGACACTACAGATCACAGGAGACTGACAGTGCAGATCACAGGAGACTGACAGTACAGATCACAGGAGACTGACAGTACAGATCACAGGAGACTGACAGTGCAGATCACAGGAGACTGACAGTACAGATCACAGGAGACTGACAGTACAGATCACAGGAGACTGACAGTGCAGATCAAAGGAACTGACAGTACAGATTACAGGAGACTGACAGTACAGATTACAGGAGACTGACAGTACAGATCACATGAGACTGACAGTACAGATCACAGCAAACTGACAGTACAGATCACAGGAGACTGACAGTGCAGATCAAAGGAACTGACAGTACAGATTACAGGAGACTGACAGTACAGATTACAGGAGACTGACAGTACAGATCACATGAGACTGACAGTACAGATCACAGGAGACTGACAGTACAGATCACAGGAGACTGACAGTACAGATCACAGGAGACTGACAGTACAGATCAAAGGAACTGACAGTACAGATTACAGGAGACTGACAGTACAGATCACATGAGACTGACAGTACAGATCAAAGGAACTGACAGTACAGATCACAGGAGACTGACAGTACAGATCACATGAGACTGACAGTACAGATCAAAGGAACTGACAGTACAGATCACAGGAGACTGACAGTACAGATCACAGCAAACTGACAGTACAGATCACAGGAGACTGACAGTGCAGATCAAAGGAACTGACAGTACAGATTACAGGAGACTGACAGTACAGATCACATGAGACTGACAGTACAGATCAAAGGAACTGACAGTACAGATCACAGGAGACTGACAGTACAGATCACAGGAAACTGACACTCAATGGTGATCCAACTGACGATTGAAGGGGGGGGGGGGGGGGGGGGGGGAGGTGGTCAGGTGACAGGCACTATCTGGGGACAATGATGGGGTAAATGATGCACAGTATGATGAATGGCCTAGGGACAGTCACTGAGATCTTCCTATCACATATGCAGCGTTGGCACAGCACTGAGCACACTTTTTATTCACCTTTCTGACTCTGAAGGGTTAACACACAGATGATATCACACGCAAACTTTTCAAACTTTTCTCCCCCTTCCAAGCCCCTCCCTCAACGCCATCCCACCACCACGCCCACACGTCCGCCTGTCCCCTCCCTTCTCGACAGACTCACCTAAGCGGTTAGGTGGCCATCCCCTGCTGTATCCCTCCATTGGGCAGATGGCTGGTTGGAGGATCCGTTATCGGGCACAGCGAACGCCAGCAGCTCCTCTGGCTGTGCCCACACAGAGTGCGCTTCCCCCCCACCCCTCCTCCTCCAGGACCGGTTTCCCACTCCGAGCCACTTCCTGACCGCCTGTCTGACTGGCGCTGCTCCTACATCTAATTTATTGGCTGCAAATTAGGAGCCTTTTTCTCTTGGCCGAGCCAGCAAAGGAGGGGAGCGGAGAGAAGGGACGGCGTGCGCGGCGTGCTGCTGGCCTAACGGTGCCAGCCTCTGCCATCAATTTCCAGCCACCCGCATGGAAACTAGTGATGGCATGTAAATAGTCCCCCCCCCCCTCCACCCTCACCCATCATAAAGAATCATCGATTCTACAAAACGGTAAGAAGTCGGTATCACTGCAGCCAGCAACTCCCAATGATCCCGCCCAGCCTGCGCCATTGGCCGATCACTCCAGGTGCAAGCGTGCTGTTAAACAAGAATCCCATATGTCCCCAATGGCCCAAGCGGTGCATCTGACTTGGATCGGTCAACCCCAATCAAATGCAATTATATTTCCAAAATCACCTGCTTCATATTTATACCTAATGCTGCGTCGGTAAAAAATAAAAAAAATTTAAAAACCGCAGATGCGGTTTTGGACCCATTCTGGTGCATTGAAAGCCCAATCATGGGGCTGCCCTAAAGCAATGCATTGCTTGGAAGGGTCTGAATGGGAGCACTACGGTCTGCGTCTTGCAGCCCCAGTGACAACTGCCTCCGTCGCTACCTGTACTTTTGTCACAGAGACAGGAAGTGAGGTGAGATTGTCCCCGGTGGTGTCCCCAGTAGCAATATTTACCACTCCTGGGTCTATCCAACACTGGAGAAGTTTTGGCTGGAGGTGTAAAAAAAACAAAAAAAAAAAAACGGACTACAGAAATGGCAGCCAAGAGCAGGCTCATTCATCTTATTGACCAATCAGGCTGCATCTTTTTTTTTTTTCTGTGAAATTTGATTGGTCACTGTCACTTTATCCACTTGAGCTCCAGACCTTTTCTGGCACTTTTTGCTTACAGAGCAGAGGCCCTAGAGAATAAATTGGTGGGTTTTGCAATTTACGGGGCGCTTTCAACCCTTTATTTGGCCGCTAGTGAGGGTTAAAAGCGGCTGAAAAGCGCCTCTAAAACGACGGTAAAGTGCCACTTAAACTAGCAGCGCTTTACCGCTAACGCGGCAGTGCTGTAAGTGTGAATAGTTTTTTTGCGCCTGAAAAACGCCTCCAGTGTGAAAGGGGACTCATAGCATTGAAAACACCAAGATTTTTGAATGCTTTTGATTTTTGAAAAATGGATGCTGTTGACACTTGGGTGACCCGGAAGTGATGGCAGGTCATCGCTTCTGGGTTACCATAGCTGAGAGCCAAGCAAAGCCAATCTAGGCTTTCTTCGGATCTCTGATCAGCTGGTGGAAGTGCCGGCTGGTCAATCAGGTCTCCTGGTGGGACAGGAGAGCCTGAGAAAGCCATGGAAGGGGGAAGGACGTCCCCTCCCGCTGCTTGGAAAAGCAATCCAGCAGCTACTTAGCCGCTGGATTGCTTTTACAAGAGAGCCAACTGCGGGTTTTAAAAAATGATACCAGGGTGGTGGCATCATCCCAGTATAACCAATTCCAGCGTGGTATGGGTATGTCGCTGGTCAGCAAGTGCTTATTCAAGGTCTAAGGAGCACCATTGAAATAAATGAAATAGATGGTGCTGCGCTGTTACAAGATAAAGCTAAAGTCAAACTAGAACTACCTAAGCAATATATGTTAAAAAATATTAGATATTAAAAAATTAGGTAGTTCTAGTTTGACTTTAGCTTCATCTTTGAACAGCGCAGCACCATCTATTTCATTTATTTCATGTGTCCGGGTATGGACTGACCCTTCGCGGAGCTTGCAGCAGTTAAACTACAGTAAAACCTTGGTTTGAGAGTAACTTGGTTTGAGAGTGTTTTGCAAGACAAGCAAAATTTTTAATTTAAGTTTTAATCAATTTTGACTTGATATACAAGTGATGACTTGATATACAAGTAGCGTCATGTCACAAGAGAAGAGAGGCGCCTCTAAGTGTAGAAATATGGTTACATTTAATGAAGGTACATTTAGCAACATATTGCTACACTTAGAGGCGCCTCTCTTCTAAAGCTGGGCGATTTTCTAAAAAAAAAAAAAAAATCTGCGATTTAAAAAAAAACAAAAAACTTGATTCACGATTCGAATCAAGTTTTTTTTTTTGATGGACACCGCGCCGCTCCTGAGGAGCTGCGGGCAGGAGTTTTTAGGCGGGGCCACAGCTTCGGCCTAGTCCGCGGCGTCCGGCCTTGCCTAAGAACTCCTACCCGCAGCTTCTCAGGACCGGCACGGTGTCAGTGCCGGTCCTGGGGAGCTGCAGGCAGGAGTTTTTAGGCAAGGACGCGGTTTCGGCCTAGTCATCGGCGTCTAGGCTTGCGGACTAGGCCGAAGCCACGGCCTCGCCTAAAAACTCCTGCCCGCAGATTCTCAGGACCGGCGCAGTTTCAGCACCGGTCCTGGGGAGCTGCAGGCGGGAGCTTTTAGGCGAGGACGCGGATTCGGCCTAGTCAGCGGCGTCTAGGCTTGCGGACTAGGCCGAAGCCACGGCCTCGCCTAAAAACTCCTGCCCGCAGATTCTCAGGACCGGCGCAGTTTCAGCACCGGTCCTGGGGAGCTGCAGGCGGGAGCTTTTAGGCGAGGACGCGGATTCGGCCTAGTCAGCGGCGTCTAGGCTTGCGGACTAGGCCGAAGCCACGGCCTCGCCTAAAAACTCCTGCCCGCAGCTTCTCAGGACCGGCGCAGTTTCAGCACCGGTCCTGGGGAGCTGCAGGCGGGAGCTTTTAGGCGAGGACGCGGATTCGGCCTAGTCAGCGGCGTCTGGGCTTGCGGACTAGGCCGAAGCCGTGACCTCGCCTAGAAACTCCTGCCCGCAGCTGCTCAGGACCGGCGCGGTGTCAGCGCCGGTCCTGGTGAAAAATAAATAAATCTATTTGCTGAAAATTTGAATCGATTTGACCTCTCAACTCGATTCAACTTCTCTTTTATACTCTGGAGCTTCTGCTGGATTTTGCTTCTAATCCCCTTGTGGAGGCTTCCATTTGTGGACGGAAATTTTATGGTTGCACAACCGATCACATTGCTATAATATTTTTATTTGGACTATAAACTCAAGGACTTATGAATAAATGGTTGTGGAACGAATCACCTGAGTTTCCATTATTTATTATGGGCAGTGATGTAAGTAACTGAGTTAAAATAAACTGAGTTACGTAACTCAGTTACTTTAGAGGGTAACTAGTAATCTAACTAATTACTTTTCCCCTCATGGTAACTCAGTTCCCATTACTTTGGCTTAGTTACCCCAATTACATCTACCGCCACTAGATGGCAGTAGTGTAATTTCGGTGTCCTGCCGAAAAAGTTCCCCCGCCGTATAAGGACCCCCTGTACTGCGCAGGCGCAGGGCTTGCGCAGTACGAAGGACTACGGAGCTTCCCGAAAATTGCCGAACCTAAACAGCTCTGAGTGAACTCTACACCGCGCAGGCGCAGTTAACATGTAATTGTACGAGGCAATGCCGCACGCTCCCGATGCTCGTGCTACTCTGCAAGGGGCGTCTATCGTGTAACTAAGGGGTGGGTCTAGTATTACTGTAACCAAGGGGCGCATTTATTATTATTGTTATATATCGAGCTCTGCCCATTAATTTAACATTCGCCCTCTTCTGTAGCCATCCGCCCCTTACACCATATAATAATAATAGACCCGCCCCTTGCTGACACGCTATAACAGATCTGCCCCTTGGTTAGAGTAATAATAGAGCAGCCCCTTGGTTACACGATATATAACAATAATAATAAATGCGCCCCTTGGTTACAGTAATACTAGACCCGCCCCTTAGTTACACGTATAGAATATTTAAAAAAAAAGTCAGTTACTTTGCTGAGTAACTAATTACTTTTCCAATGTAGTAACTGAGTTACTAACTCAATTACTTTTTGGGAGAAGTAATTTGTAACGTAACTAATTACTTTTTTAAAGTAAGATGACCAACACTGATTATGGGGAAATTCGCTTTGATATACAAGTGCTTTGGATTACAAGCATGTTTCTGGAACAAATTATGATCGCATTCCAAGGTTTTACTGCATCATCTTCATAATAGCGTGAGAATACATATATCATTTATTTAAGGAGCACCATTGGCCTCTCCTCCGCCTGAGATGGTCGCTAACAAATAATAACAGTCCAAACGGCGAACTCCGAGAATTAGAATGCGTTTATAGAAACAACGGCGGCTTTCATTAGTATATTCATTAGTATATAAACCCATTTATACGTTGGCCTTGTTTGCCTGGGAGGGGGAGGACGGAGCGCCAGGAGCAGAGGAGGCGCCCCGGGGGATGTTCCGTGTCAGGTGTTAATGAGGCAGCTGCGGGCGGAGGAGTCAGCGCCGGCCTCCCTCTCTCACAGGTGACACAAATACACCTTTATCATCTCCCGGCCTCACGCTAAGCAACTGCCAAGAATAGGAACAACAGCTGGCTGCCGGCCAGGCCCCGCGTCGTCCCCCCCTCCTCCCAGACACAGGAAAACAAGCTCACCTGCCTCAGGAATGGGAAGGGGGAGTCTGAGCACCTGTCTTCCAACAAGCGCCGCGCCTCGCTGTGCGTTACACAATCGCTTCACATTCCTGGAGCTGCATTCTCCACTATACAACTTTCTGTATCCTCTTTACTGTATATACTCGAGTATAAGCCGAGTTTTTCAGCACATTTTTTTGTGCTGAAAATGCCCCCCCCTCGGCTTATACTCGAGTCAAGCACTTTTCTGCAGCAGAGAATGACATTTTCCAAACCGATTTTGGGGCCCCGTATCTCAGGGCCAATTGGTGCTAGGAACCCCAAATGGTGTGCAAACCCAGTGGAACTAGCACTACAACATATCCAACACTGGGGTTCCTAGCACCAAGTCGCCCCGAGATACGGGGCCCCAAAGTCGGTTCGGAAAATGTCATTCTCTGCTGCAGAAAAGTGCTTGACATTTTCCGAACCGATTTTGGGGCCCCGTATCTCGGGGCCACTTGGTGCTAGGAACCCCATCTTTGGATATGTTGTAGTGTTAGTTCCACAGGGTTTGCACACCAAATGGGGTTCCTAGCACAAAGTGGCCCTGAGATATGGGCCCCAAATTCGGTCAACTGTGTCCATCTGCAGCAATGTCATTTCGGGCAGCTAGGGGGCATCTAGGAAACCTTAACTACCGAGTTTGAAGTTCGGGGACCTATGGCTGCAAATGGGCACAGTGAGGCTGCAAATGAGCATTGTTGACCCTCTTTTCCACTTACAGTAACAGCACATTTCTCACCCTAGGCTTATACTCGAGTCAATACGTTTTCCCATTTTTTTTGTGGTAAAATTAGGTGCCTCGGCTTATATTCGGTCGGCTTATACTCGAGTATATATGGTAACTTCAAATTATTCCTTCGTGCCCCCCCACCTCCGAGGTGTTTCCAGCTCCCTCGCTTCCATGGAACTCAACTGCCAACTATTTTTCGTCTTTTCAAAATGGCGATTTAAAGGCAATTTAACCATTTGTAATGTTTATAATAGCAGTATTGCCTTCCCTTCCTTTAGGGCCAGTTCACACCACATACAGTCCAGTGCGTTTTTTTTTTTTCTGCATCAAAAACGCAAGGATAGCAGGTTATATGGTTTTCTATGCCATCATTCACATCAAGTAGAACAATAGCTGCATTTTTTCTGTCATGGTCTATAGTGGAATGTGGTAAAATGCATCAAAAACACACCGTAACGCACCTAAAATGCACTGGACTTCCTTATTTAACCAGTGGACGACCAGCCGGCGCCATTTTACTGCGGCAGGTCGGGGGCGAGCCGTCGTAGCTGTACGTAGGCTCGTGGGGTCAGGATAACAGGCGCGTGCACGCGCCCGCAGCATTGCGGGGGTGCCAATGCTCGTGGCCGACGGTTGCGATGACCACCAGCCACAATCGATTGTGGGCACGAAAGGCAGAACACAGAAGTGTGTGTATAAATCCCTGTTCTGCAAGGAGAGACAGATCGTGTGTTCCTAATAGCTAGGAACCACGATCCGTCACTTCCTCTAGGTCAGTCCCCTCCCCCTTCAGTTAGAAACACACACAGGGAACACAGTTAACCCTTTGATCGCCCCCTAGTGTTAACACCTTCCCTGCCAGTGACATTTTTATAGTAATCAGTACATTTTTATAGCACTGATTGCTGTATAAATGACAATGGTCCCAAAAATGTGTCAAAAGTGTCCGATGTGTCCGCCATAATGTCGCAGTCCCGATAAAAATCACAGATCTCCGCTATTACTAGTAAAAATAATAATAATAATAAAAATGCTATAAATCTATCCCCTATTTTGTAGACGCTATAACTTTTGCGCAAACCATTCAATAAACGCTTATTGCGATTTTTTTTTTTACCAAAAAAATGTAGAAGAATACGTATCGGCCTAAACTGAGAAAAAATTTGATTTTTTTTTTTTTTTAAATAGCAATGCACATTTTTTCGTCTATTGTGGTGCGTTGTCTGCCTATTCATAATGAATGGGCAGCCTTAACGCAATGCATGTTGACATGTGCCACAATGCGTGTTAAATTATGCGCATTAATGCAATGGAATGCCTAAGTGTGAATGGGCCCTCAGACACACCAGCTGATACCAATGGACTGGACAACAAAGAATCCCTCCCCCCATCCTTTGTGGCGGTGACGTTGTGCCTTGATTGGGTCACCAGCGGTATGCCCCGTGTGCTTTAAAGAGACCCTGTCATCAGACCTACTTCCAATCCGCCCCTTTTCTGCCACTTTTTGTTCACATGTAACAATAAGTATTTTTTTTGCTAGAAAATGACTTAGAACCCCCAAACATTCTATCTTTTTTTTTTTTTTTAAAGCACAGGCCCTAGAGAATAAATCGGTGGGTTTTGCAATCTTTTATGTCGCACGGTATTCGCGCAGCGGTTTCTCAAATGCAATTTTTTGGGAAAAAAATACACTTTTTTGGATTTTAATGCAAAAAAAAAAAAAACACAATACATAACCCAATTGTTTTATAAAATATAAAAGATGAAGTTACATCAAATAGAAAACCAAACATGTCACACTTTAAAAATTGCGCACACCCATGCAACAGCGACAAACAATGCCAATTTTACTATCCATAGGCGACACTTTAAAAGCCAGGTTACCAATTTAGATTTCTGGTGCTAGAATTACTGCCCGTAATCTGATTTGCGGTGATACCTCACATGTCTGAGGTATCAATCGCTGTTTTGCGTGCGTTCGCCTTTGCGCACAAGCACAAGAGGACGGGGGGCAATTTAAATAATTTTTATTATTATTCTTTTATTTTTACACTGCTGCTTAAAAATTTATTTATTTTTGATCACTTTTATTGCATGTCACAAGTAATGTAAACATCCTTGTGACAACAATAGGCACGTGACAGGTCCTCTTTATGGAGAGGTCTGGGGCCTATAAGACCCCAAACCCCTCCTCTGCACTTAAAACGCCAAGATTGGTGTTCCTGAATGCTTTTGATTTTCAAAAAAAATGGCACTGATGGTTTCCAAGTAAACCGGAAGTGATGTCATGTCATCGCTTTCGGGTTACTATTATGAACAGCCGATCCCGGCGGGATGGGAGAAGAACCCAAGAGAGCCGCGGAAGGGGGGTGTCCCCTCCCTCTGCTTGTAATAGTAATCGAGCGGCTGGCGAGCCGCTCCGATTGCTATTACAAGAGAGCCGACCGGCGGTTCTAGAAAAAACTACACCGGGGGGTGATGACACAGCAGAAGCAGGCGTGACCCCGGTATAACCGCCGAAAGTCCAGCGACCTATGGGTACGTCACTGCTGTCTCAGCCAATAAGGAAGGAGAGTTCCCAGAGAGCCAAGGCTGTCGTGTACATCGCTGGATTGCGATGGGGCTCAGGCAAGTATTGGAGGGGGAGCTCAGGCAAGTATTAGGGGGGCTCAGACATGTATTGGGGGGCTCAGGCAAGTATTGGAGGGGGGCTCAGGCAAGTATTAGGGGGGCTCAGACATGTATTGGGGGGCTCAGGCAAGTATTGGAGGGGGGCTCAGGCAAGTATTGGGGGGGCTTAGACAAGTATTGGAGGGGGGGTTTAGGCAAGTATTGGGGGGGGCTCAGACAAGTATTGGGGGGCTCAGGCAAGTATTGGGGGGACTCAGGCAAGTATGGGGGCTCAGGCAAGTATTGGGGGGCTCAGACAAGTATTGGGGGGCTCAGGCAAGTATCGGGGGGGCTCAGGCAAGTAATGGGGGTCTCAGACAAGTATTGGGGGGCTCAGGCAAGTATTGGGGGCTCAAACAAGTATTGGGGGGCTCAGACAAGTATTGGGGGCTCAGACAAGTATTGGGGGCTCAGGCAAGTTTTGGGGGTGCTCAGAAAAGTATTGTGGGGGCTCAGGCAAGTATCGGGGGTGCTCAGACAAGTATTGGGGGGCTCAGACAAGTATCGGGGGTGCTCAGATAAGTATTGGGGATGCTCAGACAAGTATTGGGGGGCTCAGACAAGTATCGGGGGTGCTCAGATAAGTATTGGGAGGGCTCAGACAAGTATCGGGGGTGCTCAGATAAGTATTGGGGGGCTCAGACAAGTATTGGGGGGGCTCAGACAAGTATTGGGGGGCTCAGGCAAGTATTGGGGGGGCTCAGACAAGTATTGGGGGGCTCAGGCAAGTATTGTGGGGCTCAAACAAGTATTGGGGGGCTCAGACAAGTATTGAAGGGGGGCTCAGGCAAGTATAGGGGGACTCAGGCAAGTATTGAGGGGCTCAGGCAAGTATTGGGGGGGGCTTAGGCAAGTATTGGGGGGCTCAGGCAAGTATTGGTGGGCTCAGACAAGTATTGGGGGGGGGGGCATTATTATTATCCAAATATCTTTTAATAGTATCACTATTATTACAACATCTTCTAATACTGTCAATATTATTATCAATTTTTTTTTTTTTATATTTTCAGCAGCGAAATGCGATCTTACGATGACTTTACAAGGGCGGATCAATGGATGAACTAAAATCGGGGAATAAATAGCTGAAAAGTAAAGAAAAGTCCGATTTCTGGGCTACCTGCGCACGTTACAGTCTGACAGCCCAATTCGCCGCATTCTGTTCACATGGCACAAAAACTGAAACGGGGGGACGGCAATGATAAAAATAGGAAGATATATATATATATATATATATATATATATATATATATATATATATATATATATATATGATGGATCCATGTATTGCCAGCAGTAGCTGCAGAGCAGTACAGTTCATGCGCAGTTTTGCTGACTGTCGATGAAAATTATTTTGCGTGTGGTCCAGACTGTATCCGGGCCGCACAGCGGGTGAAATGGATCCGAGGGTATTCTCATATGATTTCACTAAAAAGGATTTTTTTTTTTTCTTAAGCGGTCAGGCAGAAAGCATGGAAACGGTTAAGCGGCGTCTGGCATCTCCTTTGGGTACGCGGATATGATCTACTGAGCGAAGGAAAGATACGCAACCAGCACGGCGTAACAGCATCCTACTGCGACACGTCAAAGAAACTCAGGAATCCCCCACAGGGTACGGTGTCTTACATGATATATCACAAGTCATAAGATTACAGATGTATACACTACGGTATAGAAATCACACAGCAGAGAGCGCCACCTACCTGCCGCACTGGGCTCTGCACGCTCCACATTAGAGACGCTCTCCGAGCTGGAAGGGGGCTGCTTGACTGGTTTGGGGCTTTTCTCCGGCTCCGCGGGCTGAGGGGCGGCGGCTCCGCCGGGTCCGGTGACACGAGGAGCAGAGCAGGCCTGTAAGAAACAGAATAGGAACTTGTCAGCATTCATTCATTGGCGTCACATGTTCATTAATAATAGTTAAAGTCAATGCTGGCTGGGACAAGGTCATCTAGAGCCCAGAACATAAATTCCCCCCCTCCCAGTACAAATCCACCCCCCTGCTGAAATGCCCCCCCCCCCACAGAACAAATCTGTGTCTCCCCCATCCCCCAAATCTCCCCAGCACAAAGTACACCCCCTCCTCCAGCACAAATAACCCCCTAATACCCCCCCCCCCCCACAGCACAAATCCTCTACCTCTCAAATTTCCCCTCTGAGTACACATCCCCCCAGCACAAATACCCCCCCCCCAATACCCCCCACCCAGCACAAATCCTCTACCTCTTAAATTCCCCCTCTAAGTACACAGCACAAATACCCCCCAATACCCCCCAGCACAAATCCTCTGCCTCTCAAATTTACCCTATGAGTACACATCCCCCCCTCCAGCACAAATAACCCCCAATACCCCCCCCCCCCCAAGCACAAATCCTCTGCTTCTCAAATTTACCCTATGAGTACACCCCCCCCCCCCCACCCAGAACAAATACCGCCCAATACGACCCCCCAGCACAAATCCTCTGCCTCTCAAATGTCCCCTCTGAGTACACATCCCCCCTCCAGCACAAGTAACCCCCAATACCCCCCCCCCCCCCCCCCCCCCAAGCACAAATCCTCTGCCTCTCAAATTTACCCTATGAGTACACCCCCCCCCCCCCCCCACCCAGAACAAATACCGCCCAATACGACCCCCCAGCACAAATCCTCTGCCTCTCAAATTTTTCCTCTGAGTACACATCCCCCCAGCACAAATACCCCCTAATACCCCCCCAGCACAAATCCTCTACCTCTCAAATTTCCCCTCTGAGTACATATCCCTACAGCACAAATACCCCCCAATACCCCCCAGCACAAATCTTCTACCTCTCACATTTCCCCTCCGAGTACACATCCACCCTCCCCCAGCACAAATACCCCCCCCCCCCCAAGCACAAATCCTCTACCTCTCAAATTTCCCCTATGAGTACACATCCTTCTCCCTCCCAGCACAAATCCCCCCCTCAATACCCCCTCCTAGCACAAATCCCCACAAAAATGTCCCCTCCTATTGCATCCCTACTAGCACAACCTACCCCCCCCCCTCCACCAACCACCGTATCACCTCCTCTAGAACAACCTCTCCAACCAACCCCCCCCCCCCCCCCCCCCCCCCCCCCCCACCACCCCCCCCCTCCCCCCCCCCCGCCCCCCCCCCCGCCCCCCACCCCCCCCCCCCCCTTCTAGCACAAATCCTCTTCCCCCTAATTTCCCCTCCATAACATATTTTAACCCCTGCCCCCTCCCAACACAAATCCCCTCCCACCAATCTTCTTACCCCCCCCCCCCCCCCACCTCAAATGATATCACAGTACCCATGGAAGCTGTCCCTCCTGCCCACCCCCCTAGTTAAAGTGTATCTAAGGCCGATGTTTTTTATTTTACTTTTGGATGGAATAGGGAAGAATTACAACCCCTGTCAGGTTTTTTATCGCTGTGACCCCATTTGGAAGAGTCACCCTTCTATTTGTCCTGGTGTCACCAGTGAGGGGAAATCCAAAGTTTTGAGTTGTCACAAGAACAGGAATGGAGTGGGAATCTTCCAATGGGGGTCATTTCATCTCATCTTTGTAGAGTTTGCCTCCCACTTCCTGTTTTGTCTCTAAGAAAGGAAATGGAGGGGAAACTCCCCAATGGGACACAGACATTTTTTTTTAATGAGTTTTAACCCTCCTCTGCTTTATTCAACACTGGGGGGGGGGGGGGGGGGAATGTTTGTGTATATATACATTGGTCTACGTGAGTCCCTAGGAGCTAAGAATAGCTGGACCATGAGACGTTTTCCCCCTCAGTGATATCACAAGCTCCTGGTAAAGCAAGACTGTGTTCCTTAATAGATGAATAATTATCACAGTGTTTACTTTTAGTAACTATAATAAATAAAAGGATGTGTAGATCAGCCAGTAGAGGGAGCTCTTTGTGGCTTAGTTCAATTACTCTGTCTCCCTTAACAGAGATAAGATACCAGCCACACAGGGAGGGCATTGATTTTTAGCTGGTCAGCTGACTCATAGACATGCATTGTGGAAAGGTAAAAGCACAACCACTGTGCTGACGCCACATCCAGAATTCCAACAATGTTGCGCAGTAAAGGATCTTTAAAACAATAATACAACTGACAAGTTTATTTTCATCAAGCAGATCTCTTTTTGTTTACAAAAAAATAAAATTCACATATAGTATATTTCATTTTAAAGGATCGTGACCTCTCCTCCTGAAAATGCTGGTTGCCTGGCTCTCATGCTGTTTTAATGATTTTAATGCTGTAAAGTGTGCAGATCACTGGATACATATTTGTTACAGTGACTCCCGAAATTATTGGAGCCAGAGGTTGGACCTGAGACAGCGGAGAAGAAGGTAAGCCATAGCAGCCCCGTCTCTTGAGATGCTCTTTAAAAAACAGGTCCAGAAGACAAGATGGCCGGCGAAACACCTCTCGGCGCACCAGGAACCACAATGTGCATCTGTGGCGCCATTTATTGTTGGTGTACTGGCAGGCTGACCTTGGCTCACAGGCGGGCTTATTGCGGCCTCGGCACACAGACTGACTCAATACAGCCTTGGCTCATGGAGTGGCTCAATACAACCTCAGCTCACAGACGAGCTAAATATGGCGTTGGCTCACAGACGGGCTGAATACGGCCTCAGCTCACAGGTGGGCTAAATACGGCCTCGGCTCACAGACGGGATGAATACGGCCTCGGCTCACAGACGGGATGAATACGGCCTCGGCTCACAGACGGGATGAATACGGCCTTGGCTCACAAGAAAAGGCTAAATACGACCTCGGCTCACAGATGGGCTGAATACGACCTCGGCTCACAGATGGGCTGAATACGACCTCGGCTCACAGATGGGCTGAATACGGCCTCGGCTCACAGACGGGCTGAATACGACCTCTGCTCACAGATGGAGTGAATACGGCCTCAGCTTACAGATTGACTGAATACGGCCTCGGCTCACAGGCAGGCTGAATACGACCTCGGCTCACAGACGGGCTGAATACGACCTCGGCTCACAGACGGGCTGAATACGACCTCGGCTCACAGACGGGCTGAATACGACCTCTGCTCACAGATGGAGTGAATACGGCCTCGGCTCACAGACGGGCTGAATACGACCTCTGCTCACAGATGGAGTGAATACGGCCTCGGCTTACAGACGGGCTGAATACGACCTCGGCTCACAGATGGAGTGAATACGGCCTCAGCTTACAGATTGGCTGAATACGACCTCGGCTCACAGGCAGGCTGAATACGACCTCGGCTCACAGACGGGCTGAATACGACCTCGGCTCACAGACGGGCTGAATACGACCTCGGCTCACAGACGGGCTGAATACGACCTCGGCTCACAGACGGGATGAATACGGCCTCGGCTCACCGATGGGCTGAATACGACCTCGGCTCACAGACGGGCTGAATACGACCTCGGCTCACAGACGGGATGAATACGACCTCGGCTCACAGACGGGATGAATACGACCTCGGCTCACAGACGGGCTGAATACGACCTCGGCTCACAGACGGGATGAATACGGCCTCGGCTCACAGACGGGCTGAATACGACCTCGGCTCACAGACGGGCTGAATACGACCTTGGCTCACAGGCGGGCTGAATACGGCCTCGGCTCACAGACGGGATGAATGCAACCTCAGCTCACAGACGGGCGGAATACGACCTCAGCTCACAGACGGGCGGAATACGGCCTCGGCTCACAGACTAGCTATGATTTTTAACATAACTTTAACTCACCTTTGCTGATATCAGAATGTACACAAAAGAGCCGACATTAAAAAATTTTTTTTTAAAAAGGGCCCCCCTTCCTCCCCTACGAGGACACTGGCGGATCTAGGCCAGTGATGGCGAACCTGGGCACCCCGTGGCACCCCAGATGTTTGGAACTACATTTAGTTGATGTATGATGATGCTCAACTACACTGCAGAGTGCATTAGCATCATGGGAAATGTAGTTCCAAAACATCTGGGGTGCCAAGGGGTGCCAAGGTTCGCCATCACTGGCCTAGGCTAAGCTGCAGCTTAAGGACAACTTGAAAATAGATGGAAATTTTCTGATGAAGGGTACTGTTGCTGTATATTGGGACATATTCTGCTTAGTATCAGATGGAAAAGGATGTCAGAATAGTAATGGTGTGTGTAAACGAATAAGGTGCTGCCATGTTTGGTGGTTTGTGTCTGCAATATATTTGTGAGGCAATTTTATGGCTGTTTATATGACTTTTTTATGACTTGGAGAGAGAGGCGTCACAGGCCTCATAGCTCTGCGTGGTGCGTAGTTGTCTGTGCCGGATAATTATACTCAGATCAGCCCGCGCACGCCGCCAGTAATTCTCTGAACAGCAAAGGATACAGCTGCTCTGTCTCCTCTGCCGTTAACTCTTGCACGGTCGCTGGGACAGCGGGCGATTCTGTTTTGATGGAGTGCATCTCGAGAGAGAAAAAGAGAGAGTCAGGAATCAGGCCTACGTTCCCAAAGAGTTCAGGAGGTCAGAAGATCACATAGGAGTACTCAAGAAGAGTCCAGAAGAGGCAGTCATAGCAAGTCATCAAGACCAGAGCAGAGAGCATCAGGCAGAGAGCAGTCCAGTTTCAGAATCAGGAACGACAGGAAGTCATGATTAAGGATGAAGGCAAGCAGTCAGGAGCATACAGTATAGGCAAGACAGATTCTCTGAGATCTATTCATCCAAGAGGAGCAGAGAGCAAGTTCACATCAGAGGATAGGTTCCAATCAGGCACAGAGGGAGAGCAGGAGCAGCAGTAGACAAGTCAGACAGAGAAGAGACACACAGAGTCATCTAGAGCCAGAGAGAGTCAAGAGCGATTCATCAATAGAGAGGGCACAGAGAGTCAGCAGCAATGTCAGTCAAGGAGCAGCAGATCAGATCATCAGCGTAGCAGGGGGAAGAGGACAGCGGGCGATTCTGTTTTGATGGAGTGCATCTCATGATTTGTTTTGTGACAGCGGGTTGACGTAATGTGCAGTTTGGGTCGGATTATGCTAGGACCTTTGTCACATATGATGCAGGAACGCTGCCTATGCGTCACGCCGGAGATGAGCCACGCTCAGTGGTGGATATTCTAGGATGGATATTCAGCCAGTCTGTGAGCCGAGGCCGTATTCAGCCTGTCTGTGAGCCGAGGTCGTATTCAGCCTGTCTGTGAGCCGAGGCTGTATTCAATCAGTCTTTGAGCCGAGGCCGTATTCAGCCGTCTGTGAGCCGAGGCCGTATTCAGTCAGAGCAGTCAGACAGACAGACATAGTCAGGTTGCGCCATCAGAAATTTCAGATCAGCAATCAGAGCAGGCAGTCTGTCAGAGTCAAGGACAGGGTAAGCAGAGCCAGCAGGAATCATCATCATCAGCAGTGTAGCAGAGGCCGTAGTTCAGGAAATTCAATCGGAGATCAAGAGATTCAGCAAGCAAGTCCGCAACACAGAGCAGGAGCAAGTAGAATCCACAGGTATAAGAGGTCAGAGGCCCCAAGTCAGCATTCAAGAAGATAGGAGACAGTCACAGTTCAGACAGGCAGAGCAGTCAGAATCAGTCAGAGAGGCAAGTCATAGCGTGTCCATTGTCAGTCAGAGATAGATAAGAGAAGGAGGTAGTACAGTCAGAGAGCAGAAGAGAATAAGCACAGTCAGAGTCAAGTCATGAGAGAGTGCAGCCAAAGAGGAGAGGAGAGATTAGACAGGTCAGACAGAGAGGCGACAGAGAAATAAAGATTCTGTCAGATCAGAGTCAGTGGCAGAGAGTAAGAAGGGAGCAGAGAGATAGGAGCAGTCCGCCTCAGTCCGGAGAAGAGTCAGAGACAAGGAGCAAGAGAGAGTAGCAGAGAGCAGAGAGAGAGATCAGCAGAGTCACAGAGGTTCAGTCAGTCACATTCAGATAGAAAAGAGGGAGGAGAAGAGATATTCAGAGAGACAGAGCAAGACGCAGACAAGTAAGAAAGAGCATACAGATCGCACGCCAGAGATCATGTATCAGCAGCACAAATATCAGAGCAGTCACAGTTCAAGGGTATAGAAGAGAAACTCCAGAGAGACAAGAGTCAGGCATAGGAATAGAGAGGAGAGGATATTCAAGGAGTCAGCATCACAGAGTCAGAGACAATCAGCATAACAGAATGGAGAGAAAAGAGAGAGAATCAGCAGCAGTCAAACAAACAGAGAGGGAGGAGCAGCAGAGACAGAATTCAGAGTGTCAGTCTTTGAGCCGAGGCCGTATTCAGCCTGTCTGTGAGCCGAGGCCGTATTCAGCCTGTCTGTGAGCCGAGGCCGTATTCAGCCCGTCTGTGAGCCGAGGCCGTATTCAGCCCGTCTGTGAGCCGAGGCCGTATTCAGCCCGTCTGTGAGCCGAGGCCGTATTCAGTCAGTCTTTGAGCCGAGGCCGTATTCAGCCTGTCTGTGAGCCGAGGCCGTATTCAGCCCGTCTGTGAGCCGAGGCCGTATTCAGTCAGTCTTTGAGCCGAGGCCGTATTCAACCTGTCTGTGAGCCGAGGCCGTATTCAGCCCATCTGTGAGCCGAGGCCGTATTCAGTCAGTCTTTGAGCCGAGGCCGTATTCAGCCTGTCTGTGAGCCGAGGCCGTATTCAGCCCATCTGTGAGCCGAGGCCGTATTCAGCCCGTCTGTGAGCTGAAGCCGTATTTATCCCATCTATGAGCCGAGGTCGTATTCAGCCTGTCTGTGACCAGAGGCCATATTCAGCCCGTCTATGAGCCGAGGCCGTATTCAGCCCATCTGTGAGCCGAGGCCATATTCAGCCCGTCTATGAGCCAAGGCCGTATTCAGCCCCTTTGTGAGCCGAGGCTGTATTCAGCCTGTCTGTGAGCAGAGGCCATATTCAGCCCATCTGTGAGCTTAAGCCGTATTCAGCCCATTTGTGAGTAGAGGTCGTATTCAACCCATCTGTGAGCTGAAGCCGTATTTAGCCCGTTTGTGAGCCGAGGCCGTATTCAGCCCCTTTGTGAGCCGAGGCCGTATTCAGCCAGTCTATGAGCCGAGGTCGTATTCAGCCAGTCTATGAGCCGAGGTCATATTCAGCCAGTCTATGAGCCGAGGTCGTATTCAGCCAGTCTATGAGCCGAAGCCGTATTCAGCCCGTTTGTGAGCCGAGGCCGTATTCAGCCAGTCTATGAGCCGAGGTCGTATTCAGCCAGTCTATGAGCCGAGGCCGTATTCAGCCAGTCTATGAGCCGAGGTCGTATTCAGCCAGTTTATGAGCCGAGGCCGTATTCAGCCAGTCTATGAGCCGAAGCCGTATTCAGCCCCTTTGTGAGCCGAGGTCGTATTCAGCCAGTCTATGAGCCGAAGCCGTATTCAGCCCGTTTGTGAGCCGAGGCCGTATTCAGCCAGTCTATGAGCCGAGGTCGTATTCAGCCAGTCTATGAGCCGAGGTCATATTCAGCCAGTCTATGAGCCAAGGTCGTATTCAGCCAGTCTATGAGCCGAAGCCGTATTCAGCCCGTTTGTGAGCCGAGGCCGTATTCAGCCAGTCTATGAGCCGAGGTCGTATTCAGCCAGTCTATGAGCCGAGGCCGTATTCAGCCAGTCTATGAGCCGAGGTCGTATTCAGCCAGTTTATGAGCCGAGGCCGTATTCAGCCAGTCTATGAGCCGAAGCCGTATTCAGCCCCTTTGTGAGCCGAGGTCGTATTCAGCCAGTCTATGAGCCGAAGCCGTATTCAGCCCGTTTGTGAGCCGAGGCCGTATTCAGCCAGTCTATGAGCCGAGGTCGTATTCAGCCAGTCTATGAGCCGAGGTCGTATTCAGCCAGTCTATGAGCCGAGGTCGTATTCAGCCAGTCTATGAGCCGAGCTCATATTCAGCCAGTCTATGAGCCGAGCTCATATTCAGCCAGTCTATGAGCCGAGGTTGTATTCAGCCAGTCTATGAGCCAAGGCCGTATTCATTCAGCCCCTGTGTGAACCCAGGCCATATTCTGATAGTCTGTGTGCTGAGCTTGTATTTAGCCGTTTGTGAGCCGAATCAATAGAGCACAATATCAGTGTTAAAGTGTTACTAACCCCCCAACATGAATATAAGTCTGTATATGAAGTAAAGCGTGCTTGTTATACTCACTGTGGAACCTAAGGGGTTAATCCCCAATCCATCTGATGATAGTACAGAGCCTCGGAGGCACTCTGCACATGCTTAGTTTGGTGTGTATTGCTAAAGAGATTTTTTTTTTTTTTGGGGGGGGGGGGGGTGCTTGTGATCAGCACAGGGCCAATCAGCACTGCCCAGACAGAGGGTCAGGGGTCCTGCAGCCTCATAGGACAGTCAGAGGAGAATGAAAACTCCTCCTACAAGCTTCAACCAGACACTAATAGAAATTGCAAAATATACTGCTGATGAGAAAAGGTATTTAGCACTTTATATTTACTAAAATAATTGCATTTCCATGTTCTGTGGGAGACCCGATATATAGTGATTGCCGGGTCCCGGGTTTAGACTTTATTAGAACAAGCTAACATTAGAAGCTGATTGGCTGCCATGCAGAGCTGCAACAGATTTTGCCCTCTCCAGTTTTGGTAAATCAACCCCAATGTATCTTTCTCTCCTTGCAGGGAAAACGAGGTAAATAAACAAAAGTGTGTACAAAAAAATTATTAAAAATAATTTAAGATTAATATTTAAATTTTTAAAAAATAGTGAAAAAAATATCTAGATCAAGGTTTGAGCTCTGATGGGAATAAGGGGGGATCTGATAGGTGCTCTGGTGTTAGGGTGGCTTTGACAGGCACACTGATGTAAGGGGGGGGGGGGGGGGGGGGGGGGGGGTTGTGATGTAACTCTGATGTAAGACAGGATGTAAGGGGGTCAGATGGAGACCCTTATGTAAAGGGGGCTTTGATGAGGACTCTGATGTAAGAGAGCTCTGATGGGAACTCTGAAATAGGGGGTGATTTGATTGGTGCTCTGATGTAAGGGTGGCTTTGTGCTCTGATGTAAGGGTGGCTTTGTTGGGCACCCTGATGTAAGAGGGGGGGGGGGGTATGGGGGTTCTGATGTAAGGCAGGATGTAAGGAGGCTCTGATAGATACCCTAATGTATTGGTGACTGTGATGAGGACCCCGATGTAAGAGAGCTCTGATGGGAACTCTGATATAGGGGGGATCTGATGGGGACCCTGATATAAGGGGGGATCTGATGGGGACCCTGATGTAAGGGGGGCTCTCATTCAGTATCTAATGTAAGAGGGGGTCGGATGAAGTCCACGATGTAAGGGAGCACTGATGGGAACTCTGATATAGGGGGGGGGATGTGATGGGAACTCTGATATAGGGGGGGGGGGGTGTGATGGGAACTCTGATATAGGGGGGATCTGATGGGAACTCTGATATAGGGGGGGATGTGATGGGAACTTTGATACAGGGGGGATCTGATGGGAACTCTGATATAGGGGGGATCTGATGGGGACCCTGATGTAAGGGGGGCTCTCATTCAGTATCTAATGTAAGAGGGGGTCGGATGAAGTCCACGATGTAAGGGAGCACTGATGGGAACTCTGATATAGGGGGGATGTGATGGGAACTCTGATATAGGGGGGATGTGATGGGAACTCTGATATAGGGGGGGGATGTGATGGGAACTCTGATATAGGGGGGGGGGGGGTGTGATGGGAACTCTGATATAGGGGGGATCTGATGGGAACTCTGATATAGGGGGATGTGATGGGAACTCTGATATAGGGGGGATGTGATGGGAACTCTGATATAGGGGGGGGGGGGTGTGATGGGAACTCTGATATAGGGGGGATCTGATGGGAACTCTGATATAGGGGGGGGATGTGATGGGAACTCTGATATAGGGGGGGATGTGATGGGAACTCTGATATAGGGGGGATGTGATGGGAACTCTGATATAGGGGGGGGGGGGGGGGGGGGGGGGGGGTGTGATGGGAACTCTGATATAGGGGGGATCTGATGGGAACTCTGATATAGGGGGGATCTGATTGGAACTCTGATATAGGGGGGATCTGATGGGAATTCTGATATAAGGGGGATCTGATGGGAATTCTGATATAGGGGGGATCTGATGGGAACTCTGATATAGGGGGGGTCTGATGGGAATTCTGATATAGGGGGGATCTGATGGGAACTCTGATATAGGGGGGGTCTGATGGGAATTCTGATATAGGGGGGATCTGATGGGAACTCTGATATAGGGGGGGTCTGATGGGAATTCTGATATAGGGGGGGTCTGATGGGAACTCTGATATAGGGGGGGTCTGATGGGAATTCTGATATAGGGGGGATCTGATGGGAACTCTGATATAGGGGGGATCTGATGGGAACTCTGATATAGGGGGGGTCTGATGGGAATTCTGATATAGGGGGGGATCTGATGGGAACTCTGATATAGGGGGGATCTGATGGGGTCTATGATATTAGGTGGCTCTAATGGGGGCTCTGATGTAAGGGGGGAACTTTGCCTTATTTTACTGAAGTTCTTTTTCCTTTCTTATGAATCATAAATGATTTCAAAATAGATCCAAGTACAACGTTATTATTCATTTATTATTCATAGATTTCTACAAACTGGGATTTTCTTCGGCCCACAAATATTTGTAAAACATACAATGAGGCCGTCATACTGACAGGTTTGGAGACCCCCAGATACGAAGCCGTGTGAATCACACGATCGCCATTGCGGTCGGTGAGTTTTGCTTACAATCAGACCGGTCCTGTCTGGTAGACTTGCAGGGAGATAAGGGGATGAGGAAGCAGAGACCGCACATGTAATAAGCGGAAATCACAGCAGACACTACAAGTAATATACAAGTAGAACAAAGACGGAAGGTTTTTAAATGTGAAGAATTAGAAAAGAAATGATTTGCATTAAGCCGTTCCCTTTCCACCGATCTGAAATCTCAGAATTTGCCCGCGGTTGGCGATCCCCCGATGCGCAGTTAGTGGCTTGCTTAGCTCAGGTGATGAGTTATTATTATCCGGGAGGATGAGCTGCGCCCCCCCCCCCCCCCCTCGCTGTCAGGAAGTCAGTGCCGGTGCTGCGCCCCCCCCCCTCGCTGTCAGGAAGTCAGTGCCGGTGCTGCGCCCCCCCCCCCCCTCGCTGTCAGGAAGTCAGTGCCGGTTACACAAATGAGGAATAATTGATTTAAAGCCGCCATCTGTTTATATAGAGGGAGCAATGAGCTCAATTAAGGCGGCCGCTCGATACGGGGCTCTCCTTTCCCTCGGCCCCTCTGCCAGGGACGTTTCATGCCCGGAAAACCTCCTCAACTAATCACGACCAATTACAGCCGGCCTGAGTGATCGCCGCGTTAACTCGTTAACCCGAACGCCCGCGAGGCTCTTCAGACTGACGAGGTGAGGTCAAAGGTCGTCACAAAATCGGCTTCAAACCAAATTCTTTTTTGCTAGTTTTGGATAGAATTGGGGAATTTCCTTTCAATGGATAGGCAGCCCAGTGGGCAACTGGGAGGGCTGACAACACTACAGCCCCGGGGGGCCGGGACAAGGGGTGGGCAGAAGGGAGCGGCTGCCCTGGGCGCGGTGTGTATTGTAGAGATTGGGCGCGTCGCAAGTTCCTTCTACTATAAGGCTGACAAGAGTAGTGACAGCGGCATCACTACTTCTGTCAGCTCAGCACTGGAGAAGAAGAGAGAGCCAGGAGGAGGTGCAGGCTGTGCTCTCTCTCCCCCTCCTCTGTATAAGCTCGCCCACATAATGGGGGGGGGGGGGGGGGGGGGGCACATTTTGGCATTTCTGGATGATTTTGTCCTGGCACTGGCTACAGCCAATTGCCAGGCAGGGAATAATGTATAGGGGAAGCTCAGAGAGAGCGTGCAGGAAATTTCCCACCAATAAGAGGAAGTGGTTTGTTTCTTCCTGGCAGGACAAACGTACATTTGTGAGCCATATGTGGCCTTCGTGTTTCTTTCTTCTCCTGCCGATGGAGACACAGCGGAGACCTTCTCCTCCTGCCAGTCAGGGAAAGTGGTGCGGAGCGGCTGCAAGGCTGCAGATAACAATAACAAGCAAATTCCACGTGTAACCAATCCTGTAGCACCATGTAAAGGATTTTTCTTTATTGTTATAATTATAAGGCAGTGGTCTCCAAACTGGGGCCCTTTGCTTGCTTTTATTTGGCCCTTGGGGCACCATTTCATCCACCGATACCAACAATGGAGCAAAATTCCCCCCAATGACACCAGTGACTGGAAACATCTCTCCCAATGACACCAATGATGGGGCATAACTCCCCTCACTGACACCAGCGATGGGGCACTATTCCTCCCACAGACACCAATGATGGGGCACTATTACTCCCACTGATACCAATGATGGGGCACTATTCCTCCCACTGATACCAATGATGGGGCACTATTACTCCCACTGATACCAATGATGGGGCACTATTCCTCCCACTGACCCAATGATGGGGCACTATTCCTCCCACTGACACCAATGATGGGGGCATTATTCCTCCCACTGACACCAATGATGGGGCATAATTCCCCTGACACCAATCTGGGGGCCATTTCCCCCCCGACACCAATGATGGGGCACAATCCCCCCCCACTGGCACCAATCATGGGGCACAATTCCCCCCCCACTGACACCAACGATGGGGCATAATTCCTCCCACTGACACCCATGATGGGGCAGTATTCCCCCCCACTGACACCTATGGTGGGGCACAATTCCTTCCACTGACACCAACGATGGGGCATAATTCCCCTCACTGGCACCAACAATGGGGCACGACCCCCCCCCCCCCTTAGCATCAATGGTGGGGCCCAATTCCTCCCTCCACTGACACCAACGACGGCACATAATTGCCCTCACTGACACCAACAATGGGGCAGAATTCCTCCCACTGACACCTATGGTGGGGCACTATTACTTTCACTGGCACCAACAATGGGGCACAATCCCCCCCCCAGCACCAATGGTGGGGCACAATTCCCCCCTCCACTGACACCAACGATGGGGTATAATTCCTCCCACTGACACCAACGATGGGGCATTGTTTTTTTCTGCTGATATCGGGACCCTTTCTACTCCCATTGGTCACAGTCTGGCCCACCTGAAGTCAGTAAACTGAGCCCTTGTTTGGAAGGTTTGGAGACCCTGTGCTCAGGGAAAGGAGTCACATAGAAATCACAATAATATCATAGGCCCCATCCCCCTCCTCTGGGGCATCTTGCAAAACTCTCCCCTTCTCATCCATCTTGGTGCCGTGTGACCCCAGATGTTGTGCTGTTTATGAGGAGCGGGTGATAATAATGGCTCATTGCAGTAGAGAGTAGCTGCAAGCCCACCTCATTTCCTGGCAGGAGGACATCCAGCCTCATCTAGTCCTTTCCTCCTCAGCCCCCTTTCATTTATTGGATATCAGTTATTTCATAGAGGATCAGCATCACATGCAAAGGCAGCCTGCCTGGGAACGCCCACTCCTCCAGACTGACACCCACCCGTCAAGGCATTCTGATATTTGCATAACTCCTCCCACTGCTTGTATCAGCACTGGGGGGGGGGGGGGGATTTTGAGAGGGAGGGGGCTGTGATGTTTTCAGGAACCTGTACGGCCCCTCCCACCAGCCACAATCTGCCTGCATTGCTTAGAGAAGCACAGAGACCCGGTGATGACATCATCGGGTATAAAATGAGAGACGTAATGAAAATTCAAAGATTTTATATAAATTTTCTTTAGGATGTTGACGGGGGAGGGGGAGGAGGGAAGAAGCAAGAAGGCAAATGAAATGCTTTAAAATCGAGTGGAATTTCCTATCCGGCGTCGGCGGTTGGCCGGAGTTGCACTTTATGATTTTTTTTATAAACGCCATTTAAGCAGCACTCCGCTGGCGAGGATGTGGGGAGTGTGGGTGGGGGGGGGGAGGAGGGAGGGAGGAGGGGGGAGGGGGGGGGTCTGTGGTTTGGAAGAACTGGTAATTTATTTATTTAACAGAGGAAACCAAGAGCTTAAGAGCCAATGGGGAGGGCGCTGCAGCCGCGGCGGTGTTAAAGAGGCATTGTGTGGACTTGGCACGGCTCCCCACAACGCAGGGCTGCATGTCACTTGGCAGGGGAACAGGGCACGGCGTCCAAAGAAGCAGCCAAAGCGCCCGCCCCGGGTGCCAGGAAGCCCAGACGTGTTCGCGGAGATTAACCCCTCGGCGTCTGGGAGCGAGCGCGACGTTTACACGTGATGGACGGAGCCGAGTTTGTTTAAAGCTGCCGGGAATCCAAGCAGCCAATCAGATTATATATTTACATTTTTCTAGCAAGTATTTTTTTATTTTTTTTTCCAGAGAAAGCAAGCAGCCGATAGGTCGTCTCCGAGTACCGCCTCCGTTCTCCAGAACCTGGAAGGGGAAATCCTCTCCTTCTTTTTATATTATTATTAAGGTGTCACTCCTGTCCTTTATGGACCTTGCTTTGTGCACTGAGACTGAGCATTTTCTCAGTCTCCCCTTCCCCAGTGATCAGTCTGCTGCAGGCAGGGGGGAAGCATTTCCTCAGTCTCCTCTCCCCCAGTGATCAGTTATCAGAGATGTACTTACCGAGACCGAAATGCTGAGAGCGGTTCACCCTTGCGACCCGGCGCAATCTGCCCCCTGGAGGTGAAACAGGGAACAAACGGCACCAGGAGGCACAGGTCACCTCCGGCAGGTGGGACCAGTGGAATGCCTGGGAGAGATGTGGACCTGGCCTGGGCAGACCGGCAGATGGCAGAGAGGAGAGGCAGGAGCCCAAACACCTGGCTGATGAACTGACACAGGTCACTGAGCAGTCCGTAGTGATGTAAGTCCGGACAGCAGGCCGGGGGTCACACACAAGTATGATGCCAGTCCGTGGAAGCAAGCAGGGAGTGAGACACAGGATCAGGCGGCAAAGTCCGTTGAGCAAGCAGGGGGTCAAACACAGGATCAGGCAGCAAAGTCCGTTGAGCAAGCAGGGGGTCAAACACAGGATCAGGCAGCAAAGTCCGTTGAGCAAGCAGGGGGTCAAACACAGGATCAGGCAGCAAAGTCCGTTGAGCAAGCAGGGGGTCAAACACAGGATCAGGCAGCAAAGTCCGTTGAGCAAGCAGGGGGTCAAACACAGGATCAGGCAGCAAAGTCCGTTAAACAAGCCAAGGGGTCAGGATACAGGATCAGATCTGGTAAACACAGGAGACACACAGGCACTGAGCTGGAAAGACAGACCAGCAAAGTGCCTGTGCGTCAGGCAGCTTTTATAGGCGCCCAGTGGACGCTAATTGTGCGCCATGGCGCACAAACGGGCGCTAGTGCGCATGCGCGAGCGCCGGACCGCCGAGCCGCGAGTGCGCATGCGCCGGAGAGCGGGGCCGCCGCGCATGCGCACCGGAGAGCGGGCCGCTCGTCCTGCGCTGGGTCCCTGACAGTGCCCCCCCCGAGGGGTGGCCTCTGGACACCCAAACTGGCCATCAATTCAGGATGTGCCTGATGAAATGCCTGGATCAAACGTGGGGCGTGCAAGTTCCTTGAGGGTTCCCATGAGTTGTCCTCGGGAGGATAACCCTTCCACTTGATCAGATATTGGAGCTGCCTGCCCTTTTTCCTGCAACTCAGGATCTCCTCTACCTCAAACTCCTTCTCGCCTTCGACTAAAACAGGAGGAGGAGGTGGTTCTTCTCTACCAGGAAAAGGGCTGGGAGTGGTGGGTTTCAAAAGGGAGGCATGAAAAACAGGATGGATCCTGTAACTTGGAGGTAAATCAAGTTCAAAAGCCACAGGGTTCACTATCCTTTTGACCCTGAATGGGCCAATAAACCTTGGCCCCAATTTCCGGGAGGGGACAGGTAGCTTCAGGTTGGAGGAGGACAGCCAGACCTCTTCGTTAACCCCAAAAGCCGGGTTCTCCTTCCTCCCCTTGTTGAAGTGCTTACTGTACCCTTCTTGAGCCTCCTGCATGCATTTTTGCAATTTTTTAAAATTGATCTGTAAAGACTCTACACGGTCTTGAGCTGCAGGAACCGAGTTTTCCGGGGGAGATTCTGGGAGAAAAGAAGGATGGAAACCAGAGTTGGCCCAAAAGGGTGTTTGCTTGGTGGCGGAATGAATGGAGTTATTATACGCGAATTCAGCGTAGGGTAAGAGGGAGGACCAGTCATTTTGGGAATCAGAGCAGAAGCAACGGAGGTACTGTTCAAGTGTCTGGTTGGTCCTTTCCGTTTGACCGTTGCTCTGGGGGTGGTAGGCAGAAGACAAGCAGATCTTTATTTCAAGGGATTTGCATAATTCCTTCCAAAACTTAGAAGTAAACTGGGTACCCCTGTCGGACGTGATGCTCCTGGGCACCCCATGAAGTCTTACGATCTCTTTGAAGAATACGTCAGCCGTGGTGGAGGCAGACGGGGTACCTACCAGAGGGATAAAATGAGCCATTTTAGAGAGCCGGTCCACAATGACCAGAATGGTGGTGTATCCCCTGGAAGGGGGTAACTCCACGATAAAGTCCATGGAGACTTCTGCCCATGGGCGATCCGGAATGGGAAGTGGTCTCAGTAGCCCCCAGGATTTGGTCTTGGGTCCCTTGCTGCGCTGGCAAGGGACGCAAGAAGCGACATAATCTTTACAGTCCTGCCTCCAGCCTGGCCACCAAAAGGAACGAGCAATAAGCTCTGAGGTCTTCCTGGAACCAAAGTGGCCTGCCAATTTGTGGTCATGGAAGGTTTCAAGCACAAGGCGTCTTACCCCAGGGGGCACGAAGATCTTCTCCCCAGACCACAGGAGGTCATCGTGTTTGGCCAGTGAGAGGTTGGTAGGGACCTGGTCGTGTTTGGTCGCAGCTTTGATTGTGGACATAAGGTCTATTTGAGTCAGTAGGCCGAAGTTTTGTGGAGTCAGGATGGTACTGGGTTTGGTTTCTTGGGGAGATTCTAGGAACATGCGGGAGAGCGCATCGGCCTTTCCGTTCTTGGAACCTGGTCTGTAGGCAATGAGGAAATTAAATCTTGAAAAGAAGAGGGCCCACCTAGCCTGCCTGGGTCTCAGCCGTTTGGCTGTCCTGAGATATTCAAGATTCTTATGGTCGGTCCAAACCATAACAGGGTGAGATGCCCCCTCCAAGAGGTACCGCCACTCCTCGAGGGCAAATTTAATGGCCAGCAGTTCCCTATCCCCCACATCATAATTTCTCTCTGGCGGGCTCAGCTTTCGGGAGGCAAAGGCCACTGGGTGAAGGAGGGCCTTGGCACCCTGGCGCTGGGAGAGAATGGCTCCGAGGGCAGTTTCAGAGGCATCCACCTCCAACACAAAGGGCAATGCGGGATCTGGGTGCCGTAAGATCGGGGCGGATGAAAATAAGGACTTCAACTGGACAAAAGCCGCCTGGGCCTCAGGAGACCAACTGAACCGACTGTGTTGGTGGGTGAGTAGGGTGATCGGTGCCACAATGGAGGAGAAGCCCACGATAAACCTCCTATAGAAGTTGGCAAACCCAATAAATCTCTGAACTCCCTTTTTATCTTTGGGAGCCGGCCAATCTTGAATGGCCTGTACCTTCTGTGGATCCATGGCAACCCCACTGGTAGAGATAACAAACCCCAGGAACTGTACCGTGGACTTCTCGAACTCACATTTTTCTGCTTTCAGGTAAAGTTTATGCTGCCTGAGGATGGTGAGGACTATTTTAACGTGCGTACGGTGGAGATCGAGAGAGGCCGAGAAGATGAGTATATCATCCAGGTAGACTACTAGGAAGTCATCCAAGTATCTCCGGAAAATGTCATTCACTAAGTGTTGGAATGTTGCCGGGGCATTACAGAGCCCGAATGGCATTACGAGATACTCGTAGTGCCCGAACCTTGATCTAAAAGCGGTCTTCCACTCATCGCCCGCCCTGATCCGTATGAGGTTATAGGCCCCTCGGAGGTCAAGTTTAGAGAAGACCTGAGCGGACCGAAACCGTTGGAACAGTTCGGGGATGAGGGGAAGAGGGTACCTGTTCTTAATGGTAATTTTGTTAATCTCTCTATAATCGATACAGGGCCTCAGGGAACCGTCCTTTTTCTCGACAAAGAAAATGCCGGCCCCAGCAGGTGACGAGGAAGGGCGGATGAACCCTTTGGCCAGGTTGTCATCAATGTAGGCCTTGAGGGTGGCTAACTCAGTCTCGGACAGAGGGAAAATACGGCCAAAAGGAACCGCGGCACCGGGTAAGAGGTCTATGGGACAGTCGTAGGGTCGGTGAGGTGGTAGGCGGTCGGCCTGTTGTTTATCGAAAACGTCCCTAAATTCTAGGTAGGTAGGCGGGACATGCTTCAGGTTGTCGGGTGCTGGTGCTAGAGCTGAACAGGACGCCAGGGTTGCGGGGGAGCAGTTTTGGGAACAGTATTGGGAAGGGAAGGAGACCTCCTTCGTCCGCCAGTTAATCAGGGGTTCATGTGCCTGCAACCAAGGGAGCCCCAGAATAATGGGAAACATGGGAGATGGAATAATATCCAAGCGGAGGAGCTCCTTGTGGCCGGAATCGGTAGTAACAGGAATAGGGTTGGTTTCCAAAGTGATCAAGCCGGAGCGCGGAAGGGATCCATCGGCTAGATGAACCTGGAGGCACTGCTTCTTGGGGACCAGGGGAAGCTGGAGCCGAGTAGCGAGAGAGGAATCCAAGAAGCAGCTGCAAGCCCCGGAATCAATTATGGCCGGGAGGCGGACCTCCTTTCCCGTTAACTGCAAAGAGATAAAGAGGGTAATGTAAGTGTGAGATAGACCGGAGACCTGGTAGTTTAAATTAAACCTGGGAAGGGACTTACTGGGCCTAATGGGGCAGGTGCGAAGATAGTGCCCGGAACCCCCGCAATAGAGGCACAGGTTGGCCTGACGTCTGTGTAAACGCTCCTCTGGGGTCAGAGGGGCGCGAACCAGGCCCAGCTGCATGGGCTCAATTCCAGAAGAGGGCACAGGTGGCGGATGATAAGAAGACTGGGCAGGACTCGGCTTGGGTATCATCCAACTGGGACGAGGCGTCTGGAAACGTTCAGCGCGGCGTTCACGCAGGCGTCTGTCAATCTTGGTGACTGCTTGTATGAGGTCCTCCAGAGATTCCGGGACATCAATCCGGGCAAGCTCATCTTTAAGGGTGTCAGAAAGTCCTTGGCGGAACTGATACTTGAGGGCCGGCCCATTCCAGCCGGTGTCGGCTGACCATTTTCTGAATTCAGCAGTGTAGTCTTCAACCGGTCTCCGGCCTTGGGAGAGATGGTGCAGGGTGGTTTCAGCGGTGGCCCCCTTCTGGGGATCGTCGTAGAGCTGACCCATACTCTCAAAAAAAGTGTCAACTGAGTTCAATACGGGGTCTCTCTGTTCCATCAGGCTATGGGCCCAAGCCTGGGGTTCCTCGGCCAGGAGGGAGATGATGAACCCCACTTTCACCACTTCAGAGGAGAAGGTCCTGGGCTGTAGGGCTAGGTACAGGGTGCAGGCATTTTTGAACGCCCTAAATCTCTTTCGATCACCCGTGAAGCGTTCGGGTGTAGGCACCCTAGGTTCAGGGGAAGCCACAACCACTGTGGGGTTGCTGGAGGCTGCTGATGGAGGAACCCCGCTGATGGTGGCTGAGTGGCCGGATGCAGGGGCAGATGGCCCAGTTAATTGCTGTAGGCGACTGTCAACTTGAGCGTAGCCCATCTGCAGTTTTTGGACAGCCTCAGTAAGTGCTGCCATCTGCTGACACAGGATCTCAAGGGGTGAACACGCTCTGTCGGTCTCAGACATGGCTGGTCTGTACTATCAGAGATGTACTTACCGAGACCGAAATGCTGAGAGCGGTTCACCCTTGCGACCCGGCGCAATCTGCCCCCTGGAGGTGAAACAGGGAACAAACGGCACCAGGAGGCACAGGTCACCTCCGGCAGGTGGGACCAGTGGAATGCCTGGGAGAGATGTGGACCTGGCCTGGGCAGACCGGCAGATGGCAGAGAGGAGAGGCAGGAGCCCAAACACCTGGCTGATGAACTGACACAGGTCGCTGAGCAGTCCGTAGTGATGTAAGTCCGGACAGCAGGCCGGGGGTCACACACAAGTATGATGCCAGTCCGTGGAAGCAAGCAGGGAGTGAGACACAGGATCAGGCGGCAAAGACCGTTGAGCAAGCAGGGGGTCAAACACAGGATCAGGCAGCAAAGTCCGTTGAGCAAGCAGGGGGTCAAACACAGGATCAGGCAGCAAAGTCCGTTGAGCAAGCAGGGGGTCAAACACAGGATCAGGCAGCAAAGTCCGTTGAGCAAGCAGGGGGTCAAACACAGGATCAGGCAGCAAAGTCCGTTGAGCAAGCAGGGGGTCAAACACAGGATCAGGCAGCAAAGTCCGTTAAACAAGCCAAGGGGTCAGGATACAGGATCAGATCTGGTAAACACAGGAGACACACAGGCACTGAGCTGGAAAGACAGACCAGCAAAGTGCCTGTGCGTCAGGCAGCTTTTATAGGCGCCCAGTGGACGCTAATTGTGCGCCATGGCGCACAAACGGGCGCTAGTGCGCATGCGCGAGCGCCGGACCGCCGAGCCGCGAGTGCGCATGCGCCGGAGAGCGGGGCCGCCGCGCATGCGCACCGGAGAGCGGGCCGCTCGTCCTGCGCTGGGTCCCTGACATCAGTCTGCTGCAATCAGGGGGGGGAGCATTTCCTCAGTCTCCCCTCCTCCAGTGATCAGTCTGCTGCAGTCAGGGGGGAAGCATTTCCTCAGTCTCCCCTCCCCCAGTGATCAGTCTGCTGCAGTCAGGGGGGAAGCATTTTCTCAGTCTCCCCTCCCCCAGTGATCAGTCTGCTGCAGTCAGGGGGGAAGCATTTCATCAGTCTCCCCTCCCCCAGTGATCAGTCTGCTGCAGTCAGGGGGGAAGCATTTCCTCAGTCTCCCCTCCCCCAGTGATCAGTCTGCTGCAGGCAAGGGGGAAGCATTTCCTCAGTCTCCCCTCCCCCAGTGATCAGTCTGCTGCAGGCAGGGGGGAAGCATTTCCTCAGTCTCCCCTCCCCCAATGATCAGTCTGCTGCAGGCAAGGGGGAAGCATTTCCTCAGTCTCCCTCCCCCAGTGATCAGTCTGCTGCAGTCAGGGGGAAGCATTTCCTCAGTCTCCCCTCCCCCAGTGATCAGTCTGCTGCAGTCAGGGGGGAAGCATTTCCTCAGTCTCCCCTCCCCCAGTGTTTAGACTGCAACATTGTAACTTTGTAGCAAGTCATGGTCGCCCTGCGTCTGCTCGCAGTTATTTGCTACACAAAGGGAACAATTTAGCACAGAATGTAGAAGGGGATTAATTGCTATTGATCGCACTGTACTTCAAATCTATGCAATCGATCACTACTACATTTTAATGGATGTGTAGCATTCGCTGGGGAATAATCGCAGGCGGTCGCCTCCTAGAAGCTATTTTTTCCTGCTCCTAGAAGCCAATACTGTTATCCTATGTGCCCATGCGCACTATTTTATGCTAGAAGCGTTTTTCAAGCTTCAACGTTTAGCATCAGAAAAAAAAAATTTGGAGAGTTTTTGGGAGCGTTTTCCTAGAAGAAAAAAAACGCTAAACACTTTTTTCTTCATCTACTGTAAAAACGCTTATAATACGGTAACGCTCCTAAAACGCTACTACAAGTTGGCATTAAAAAAACGCTATTATCAGCATTCTTCATCCAGCGTTTTTTTCTAGCGTTTTTTGAGCTTAAAAAAACCTCTAGTGCAGTGATGGAGAACATTGGCATGTTTTGGAACTACATTTCCCATGATGCTCAACTACACTGCAGAGTGCCTGAGCATCATGGGAAATGTAGTTCCAAAACATCTGGGGTGCCAAGGTTCACCATCACTGCGCCAGTGCATGGAGCCTAAACACTCTAGCAAAAAATGCCCGTGTGCACAGCAGTCCCCATTTCCACTACCTTGCTTTTTGGGGCAATACAAGGCACCATGTTTTGCATGTCACCATTTTTCTCTTGGTGTCAAGAAAACTTGTCCAAAAAAAAAAAAAAAGCATGACTTCTCCTGCATTGGAGCCTAATCAAAATGATCAGACTGTAGTAACTACAGTCTGTTTATTTTGATTAGGCTCCAATGCAGGAGAAGTCATGCTTTTTTAAGTTTTCTTGACACCAAGAGAAAAATGGTGACAGAGGGAGTATTTCTCCTGTGACTGACATCCTCAGCTCTGTTCCTGTGTGTTGTGTGAATGGCAGTGTCCCTTTCCTCCAATCAGCTCTCAGGGCTCTCCTCTGCAGAGTGTAATTTCAGCTCCCCGCCCCCTTTTTTTTTATGACAGCTCAGACAAGCTTTATAACTTCTGGACTTTTAACGGATGAATACAGCAGATAAACAGGTGCAACTTATGTAGGAGGATTTGTTTCATCTCTGTGTATTACCTGATGCTAGTCACTTCGCTGGGTGTATGTAAGGGTTTACATCCACTTTAACTGCAGAACACTTATCTTGCATTGTGGGGCACTCTGTAGATGCACCGGTGTACCATTCAAGAAATCTCACCGCCAACGCATGCGCTGTGCTCGGTGTGCTTATCTAACTTCAACATGATGGTGTAAAAAGGCCCTCAGGTGAGGTGAGGTCAGGCCGCAGCTGCCAGACTCTTGGTGACCTTTGACCCCGACTTTCAAGCTGGGGGGGAGGGGGGGCAGACTCAGAATACATAAAACGAAATAACGAGACACTTACAAATCTTTTATTCATTTTAAAACTGAATATTCCAACTCCTGCCAAGACCTGCAGTAGAGCTGCACGATTCTGGCAAAAATGAGAATCACGATTTTTTTGCTTAGAATAAAGATCACGATTCTCGTGCTGTAATATCATCGTTCACATTATACAAAACAATTGGGCTAACTTTACTGTTTAGTATTTTTTTTTTTTATTAATTAAGGTGTCGTTTTTTTCCAAAAGGAATGTTGTGATCCTGTTTTAAATTTTTTTTTTGACAGCTGTCACCTTGAGCAGAGAATTCTCTGCATAGAATCGGGAAAATGCGTTGTTAAGATCGGGAGGGTGAAAAATAAATCGCAATCTCGATTCTTAACATTTAATCGTGCAGCTCATTAAGGTGTCGTTTTTTCCAAAAGGAATGTTGTGATCCTGTTTTTTTTTTTTTTTTTTGACAGCTGTCAGCTTGAGCAGGGAATTCTCTGCATAGAAAGAATCGGGAAAATGCTTTGTTAAGATCGGGAGGGTGAAAAATAAATCGCAATCTCGATTCTTAACAATTAATCGTGCAGCTCATTAAGGTGTCGTTTTTTCCAAAAAAATTGTATTTAAAAGAACGCTGCGCAAATACAGTGTGACACAAAATATTGCAACAGCCACCATTATATTCTCTATTGTCTCTACTAAAAAAAATATATATAATGTTTGGGGGTTCTAAGTAATTTTTTAACAAAAAATAATGATTTTAACTTGAAACCAACATGTGTCAGAAAAAGGTTTAGCGTTTAAATGGTTAAACTTCCCTCGTTTACAGACAGAAGTTCATTCCTTTGATCTAAAGAACAAAACGTTACAATATTTATAGTTAGCTCAGGCTGAGGAATGTTGTGATACTTGGCAGACTGCCTGTTTTTTTTTGACAGCTGTCTGCATAGGAAGAATCGAGAAAATGCTTTGTTAAGATCGTGAGGTGGAAAAAAATCGCAATCTCGATTCTTAACAATTAAACATGCAGCTCATTAAGGTGTCGTTTTTTCCAAAAAAAATTGTATTTGAAAGAACGCTGCGCAAATACAGTGTGACATTAAATATTGCAACAACCACCATTATATTCTCTATTGTCTCTGCTAAAAAAATATATATATAATGCTTGGGGGTTCTAAGTGATTTTTTAACAAAAAATAATGATTTTAACATGAAACCAACATGTGTCAGAGGTTTAGCATTTAAATGGTTAAACTTCCCTCATTTACAGAAAGAAGTTCATTCCTTTGATCTAAAGAACAAAACATTACAATGTTTATAGTTCGCTCAGGCTGAGGAATGTTGTGATACTTGGCAGACTGCCTGTTTTTTTTTTGTTTTTTATTTGACAGCTGTCGGCTTGAGCAGAGAATTCTCTGCATAGAATGAATCAGGAAAATGCTTTGTTAAGATCGGGAGGGTGAAAAAAAATCGCAATCTCGATTCTTAACAATTAATCATGCAGCTCATTAAGGTGTCGTTTTTTCCAAAAAAATTGTATTTGAAAGAACGCTGCGCAAATACAGTGTGACATAAAATATTGCAACAACCACCATTATATTCTCTATTGTCTCTGCTAAAAAATATATATATATAATGTTTGGGGGTTCTAAGTAATTTTTTAACAAAAAATAATGATTTTAACATGAAACCAACATGTGTCAGAGGTTTAGCGTTTAAATGGTTAAACTTCCCTCATTTACAGACAGAAGTTCATTCCTTTGATCTAAAGAACAAAACATTACAATGTTTATAGTTAGCTCAGGCTGAGGAATGTTGTGATACTTGGCAGACTGCCTGTTTTTTTTGACAGCTGTCTGCATAGAAAGAATCGAGAAAATGCTTTGTTAAGATCGTGAGGGTGAAAAAAAAATCGCAATCTCGATTCTTAACAATTAATCATGCAGCTCATTAAGGTGTAGTTTTTTCCAAAAAAATTGTATTTGAAAGAACGGTGCGCAAATACAGTGTGGCATTAAATATTGCAACAACCACCATTATATTTTCTATGGTCTCTGCTAAAAAAAAAGATATAATGTTTGGGGGTTCTAAGTACTTTTCTAGCAAAAAATAATGATTTTAACTTGAAACCAACATGTGTCAGAAAAAGGTTTAGCCTTTAAGTGGTTAAACTTCCCTCATTTACAGACAGAAGTTCATTCCTTTGATCTAAAGAACAAAATGTTACAATGTTTATTGTTAGCTCAGGCTGAGGAATGTTGTGATACTTGGCAGACTGCCTGTTTTTTTTTTTTGACAGCTGTGGGCTTGAGCAGAGAATTCTGCATAGAATGAATCGAGAAAATGCTTTGTTAAGATCATGAGGGGGAAAAAAATCGCAATCTCGATTCTTAACAATTTATCGTGCAGCTCTAACCTGCAGAGACTGGTTCTCTTTAAGCATATACAATGTATATAATCAAGCGAACACCAAAATAAGAAAGACCTGGAGGTCGGGGGGAGAGGTAAAATATTGGCCAACACCATCTCTGATTAAAAAAAATAATTTATGACAGCACGGAGCATTCAGTGGGCCTTAATGACGCACTTCAGAAATAAACAAGCGGCGTTCTGTAAATTCATCAGTAAACTGGGTTAATGTAAAATCTGCCCGCAGGGACCGCTTCCGTCGGTGAGCGTCGCAGAGGGACAAGAAGGGTTAATAACAGCAAGCGGCTTGTGTTTGCTTTAATGTCGTCCCCCTTCCAGCGGGTCGTAAAGTACACATTGAGAAACATAATGACACACTGTGATGGAGATGTAACAAGGCACGGCTAAGTGTTTTTGCCGCAAATGGAAAAGCGGCGTCGCCCCCCCTTCCTCCCTCCCAACTCGCCGTATTGTTCCACGCGCCTCATATTGCCCCTCCTGGCGCTGGGGGGAGGCAGAGCTGGGTTTTATGCCTTTCACTCCTTGGCAATTAAACACGGCGCACACAGGTTCAGGAGCTGCTCGTTAGGACGAAAAGCTCGGAATAAGCGCTTACCTCCGGGGTGCGCTATACAATGGGGAAAAGAGGAGACATGCTGCGATAACAGCTCTCCCCATCCCCCCCCCCCAGCCCCCTCATGCTAACGCACGCTCCCCCTCCCCGCCTGAGCACTAACGTCAAAGAGATTAAATCCACTCGCATATGAGTTCAAGTCGAAACCAAAAGGAGCCTTGAGAGATTTTCTGAAGGAGAGGCTTAACACTTGCGGGGAAAGCTGCGCCGGCTTGGCGTAGGTCTACTCCGCCACTTGAGCGTAGGCTGTCGGGCGCGGTTGCTTTTGGCAAGTCTACGGCGTGGCACATGGAATTTTCACATCCATAAATTGAGCATAAGTACGTCTTCTCTGAAAGCACTTATTTTGCACAGTAGACTTCAGAGCAGCCATGAACCACAAAAACTGAAATGGACCATTTTACCCCAATGGATCCCCAAATTCCTAATCCAAATTCTCAAACAAACTCCTAAAAGCTAGCGCACACACATTTTTCCAATTCACCTGTTAGGGATGCAAGGGGGTCTACCTGGCCAGGGAGTACTTACTGTATATGGGCTCTTACATGAAACAACAATCAGACTGTGATATGTATGGAGAGTTAACCCTAATCCTCAACCTAACTCTTCCTCTAATCTATAACCTTCAGCCTAACCCCATCCCTTCCTGTAATCCACAACCTTCAACCTAATCCTCAATCTAACCACAAACTTTTGTTTATTCCATAACCTTCAACCTAAACCTTTTCTCTAACCCATAACCTTCACCCTAATCTTCAACCCAACCCTTACCCTTCCTCTAATCCACAGCCTTCACCCTAATCCTCAACCTAACCGCTACCCATCCTCTAATCCATAACCTTCCCCCTAATTCTCAACCTAACCCCCACCCTTCTTCTAAGTCATAACCTTCACCCTAATCATTAACCTAGATATAAAGCTTTTGTCTATTCCATAACCTTCAACCAAACTCCTACCCTTCCTCTAACCCATAATCTTCACCCTAATCCTCAACCTAACCCCTACCTTTCCTCTAATCCATAACCTTCCACCAATCCTCAACCTAACCCTTCCTAGAATTCATATACTTCCCCCTAATCCTCAACCTAACCCCTACCCTTCCTCTAATTTATAACCTTCATCCTAATCCTCAACCTAACCACAAACCTTTTGTCTATTCCATAACCTTCAACCTAATCCCTACCCTTCCTCTAACCCATAACCTTCACCCTAATCCTCAACCTAACCGCTACCCTTCCTCTTATCCATAACCTTCACCCTAATCCCCAACCTAACCCCTACCCTTTCTCTAATCCATAACCTTTGCCCTAATCCTCAACCTAAACCCTACACTTCCTCTAACCCATAACTTTCACTCTAATCCTCAACCTTACCCCAACCCTCCTCTAATCCACATTCTTCACCCTAATCCTCAACCTAACCCCTATTCTTCCTCTAATCCATAACCTTCACTTTAATCCTCCACCTTACCCCTAGCCTTCCTATAACCTTCACTCCAATCCTCAACCTAACCCCTATCCCTTCCTCTAACCTATAACCTTCATCCTAATCCCCAACCTAACCCCTACCCTTCCTCTAATCCATAACCTTTGCCCTAATCCCCAACCTAACCCCTACCCTTCTTCTAATCATGAACCTACATTCTTATCCTCAACCTAACCCCTACCCGCCTTCTAATCCATAACCTTCACCCTAATCCTCAACCTAACCACAAACCTTTTGTCTATTCCATAACCTTCAACCTAATCCCTACCCTTCCTCTAACCCATAACCTTCACCCTAATCCTCAACCTAACCCCTACCCTTTCTCTAATCCATAACCTTTGCCCTAATCCTCAACCTAACCCCTACCCTTTCTCTAATCCATAACCTTTGCCCTAATCCTCAACCTAAACCCTACACTTCCTCTAACCCATAACTTTCACTCTAATCCTCAACCTTACCCCAACCCTCCTCTAATCCACATTCTTCACCCTAATCCTCAACCTAACCCCTATCCTTCCTCTAATCCATAACCTTCACTTTAATCCTCCACCTTACCCCTACCCTTCCTATAACCTTCACTCCAATCCTCAACCTAACCCCTACCCTTCCTCTAATCCATAACCTTTGCCCTAATCCCCAACCTAACCCCTATCCTTCTTCTAATCATGAACCTTCATTCTTATCCTCAACCTAACCCCTACCCGCCTTCTAATCCATAACCTTCACCCTAATACTCAACCTAACCCCTACCCTTCCTCTCAGTGGAAGAGGTCAAGGTTATGGATTAGAGGAAGGGTAGGGATTAGGTTGAGGATTAGGGCAAAGGTTATTGATTAGAGGAAGGGTAGGGGTTAATTTGTGATTAGGGTGAAGGTTGATCTTGATCTTCACCCTAATCACAAATTAAACCCTACCCTTCCTCTAATCAATAACCTTTGCCCTAATCCTCAACCTAATCCCTACCCTTCCTCTAATCCATAACCTTGACCTCAACATAACTCGTAATGTTTCTCAATTTCATAACCTTCATAGTAACACTCAGCCTAACCCCTAACAAACCGTCATCCCCAACCCTCAGCCTAAACCCTAATGATTCTGTATTTTATAACCTTCATCCAAACCCTCAACCTAACCCCTCTATTCTATACCCCTCAGCTCAACTCTAACCTCAGCCTAATCAATGAATGAATGAATGAATGAATGACTTGTATAGCGCTGCAAATGCGAACTGAATCGCCTCAAGGCGCTTGTCTGCCCCTGTTTCCTGCTGTATTAGAAGAGGTGGGTCTTGAGCTTTTTCCTGAAGGCCTGATGGTTTTCTTCCAAGCGGATGTTGTTTGGTAGTGCATTCCATAGCCGAGGTCCCTGTACTGCGAATCTTCGTTCTCCCTTCGATTTGTAGCGGGCTTTGGGGATGAGAAGGAGATTTTGGTCTGTCGATCGAAGTCTGCGATTCGGTATGTATTTTCCTATTTTCTCACAGAGGTATTGAGGAGCATTTCCTTGTGTACATTTGTGGGTGAGGCAGAGGGTCTTGAATGTGATCCTATCTTTTACCTCTGTATTCCATAGACTTCACCCCAATCCTCAGCCTAACCTCTAACCTTTTCCATATCCATCACTCCTACCCTTAGCCTCAGCCTAATCCCTAAAAACAATGTATTCCACAACCTCCATCTAAATCCTCACCTGCTCTAATGCCTAACCTTCACCGTTATCCTAAATCAAATCCTTCCTTTAATTTATATCTTTACTCTAACCCTTCTTCTAATCCTAAACCTTAACCCTAACACTTAATCACTTTGAATGACGAATGTCATGCAGCATTGTTCCCATATGACATTTTTATTATTTTTTTTTCCCTCAAATAGTGCTTTCTTTTTTCTTTTTCTTTTTTAACAAATGAAAAAGTATAAAAAATTTGAAAAACAAACCTTTTTCTTAGTTTCTGTCATAACATTTTGCAAACAGGTCATTTTTCTCCTTAACAGATGTGAGCTAACGAGGCTGCACTAATGAGCACTGATAAGCTGCACTGATGGGTACTGATGAGGTGGCACGGATAAGCACTGATAAGCAGCACTGATGGGAACTAATAGGCTGTACTGATGGGCACTGATGAATGAATGACTTGTATAGCGCTGCAAATGCAAACTGAATTGCCTCAAGGCGCTTGATCCGACCTGCGTTGATTCCTTCTTAAAAGAGCTGGGCCCCACTGGTGGGCATTGATGAGGAGGCACTGATGGGGCTGTACTGATAGGTGACACTGGTGGGCACTAAAAGGCAGCCCTGAAGAGCACTGATAGGCGGCACTAATGAGGAGGCACTGATTGGCGGCACTGATGAGGAGGCACTGATTGGCAGCACTGAAGAGCACTGATAGGCGGCACTGATAGGCAGCACTGATGGGCACTGTTGGGGCTGCACTGATAATCAGGACACTGATGATGAAGTGCCCTGATTATCAGTGCAGATGTCCCCTTTCACACTAGCCATTTACCAGCTCTCTTGATATGACGATAACCAGCAAGTGGGCTTACATCGTGATCCGCTGTGATTGGACACAGCTGCTCACAAGGGAAAGAGCCACTGTGATTACATAGTTACATAGTTAGAAATGTTGAATAAAGACACCAGTCCATCCAGTTCAACCTGAGTGAGTGTGGGTGTGTGTCTACAATTGTCCCTATCTCTGTACATTGTGTCTTATTAAGATGCTCATCTTCTATATTATTATCTATTTAAGGTACCCATATAGCACCATCAATTTACGCAGTGCTCCACACATACATTGCACACTCACATCGGTCCCTACCCTCAAGGAGCCCACAATCCAAGGTCCACAACTCACATACTAGGGCCAATTTTTTACAGAAGCCAATTAACCTACCAGCATGTCTTTGGACGTCATATGACGTCCTCTCATAACCGTGCCCCAACCGCGATTGGCTCTTTACCCTGATCTGTGATGAGCTGTATCGGAAGGGTGCGCGCCACAGCGGGTGTGCGTGGGGGCACGGTTATGAGAGGACGTCATATGACGTCCAAAGACATGCTGGTAGGTTAATTGGCTTCTGTCCAAAATTGGCCCTAGAATATGAATGGGTACCTTGGATTGGGGGCTCCTTGAGGGTAGGGACTGATGTGAGTGTGCGATGTACGATGTACAGGGATAGGGACAATTATAGACACGCACCAACACTCACTCAGGTTAAACTGGATGGACTGGTGTCTTTATTCAACCTTACTATGTAACTATGATGCCCTCCCAGAACTGGATGGCCGTGCTATAGCCATCATTTGGCTATAGCATGGCGGCAAGTGGTTAAGCTAACCGGTAGGCCCTTCTTTAAAGCGGAACTAAAGTCTCCATACTTACCTGCCCAAGGGTCCTACACCAGCATCTTCTTCTGAGTGCTGGTCTTTGGGCCTCTTCATTGGCTGGCAGAGGATGAAGTCATTGGCCGGCATACGCAGGAGGCCGCCATCCCGACACTTGGAGATGGTGAACAGGCAGGTAGGAGCATTTTTTTTGCAGAAGAGACATCAGTCTGCCTGTTGCTACCTCTTACGTTGTAAGCTGGAACAAAGTTACAATGCACAGTCCGAGTGATTACTGGGGGGTAGAGGAGACTGAGGAAATACTTCCTCCTACCCGCAGTAGATTGATGACATCATTTTCCCACATACATTGAATCAGATCTTAACAGATTGTGTCTAGACACTTGGCTGGAGCCCAATAAACATTGTTTTTCGAAGATAATGAAAGATTATACTGCTATAAACTGCGACATGTTATGAATTCATTTATACAAACTTAGGTGTATATATAGGTTGGCTTTCAGAATCATTGTACACCAGCCACAATCCGAACCCGAATGCAACTCTCCTGCCAAAAGCGTCTTTGCACCAAAACAAACTCATGTCATAATATGTCAACCACAAAAATGTGGCTGCCGAAAGCCGCCAAGAAAACAGCGCCAAATACCCGGAACTGAGACGTCCGCGCTGTGTATAGGAGATCCGCGCTGTACGGGGAACGTGGAAGGTATGATTATCTATAGCAGGAAAAATGGAAAACGTTTCCTCCTAGACACCATGGTGCCAATGCCACAAACATACCCGCTGCCAGCAACATGAACGAATCAACCGCACCGCACAACGCAGGTCATACTTAAGAAGTCTTCCAACCATTTACTGCTTTGGCGCCGTAAAACCAAATTTGAAGCATTTGTGAAGCACATTTGCTGGCCGGGGTCGCTGACGCGTTTGCCCAATCAAGAAATAACAAATTGTTTTTAGTTTTTAGTTTTTATTCTTTTTCTTGAAATTTTTATAATAAAGTTATAGACATAAAAACAAGAGTCAACAATCAGCAAGAAATAACTCCTTTAACCACTTCAGCCCCGGACCAATTGGCAGCCAAAGGACCAGGCCCCTTTTTGCAATTCGGCACTGCGTCGCTTTAACTAACAATTGCGCGGTCATGCGACGTGGCTCCAAAACAAAATTGGCGTCCTTTTTTTCCCACAAATAGAGCTTTCTTTTGGTGGTATTTGATCGCCCCTGCGGTTTTTATTTTTTGCGCTATAAACAAAAATAGAGCGACAATTTTGAAAAAAATGCAATATTTTTTACTTTTTGCTATAAATAAATATCCCCAAAAAATATATAAAAAAACATTTTTTTTCCTCAGTTTAGGCCGATACGTATTCTTCTACATATTTTTGGTAAAAAAAATTGCAATTAGCGATTATTGATTAGTTTGCGCAAAAGTTATAGCGTTTACAAAATAGGGGATAGTTTTATAGCATTTTTATTAATATTTTTTTTTTTATTAGTAATGGCGGCGATCAGCGATTTTTTAATGTGACACCGACATTTTGGCGGACACATCGGACATTTTTGACACATTTTTGGGACATTTGTCATTTATACAGCAATCACTGCTATTTAAATAGCACTGATTCCTATGTAAATGACAGTTGTAGTTAGGGGGTTAACCACTAGGGGGGGGGGGGAGGAGTCAGTGTGACGTGTTGTGTTTTTTTTTACAGTAGGGGGGCGTGGCTGTACGTCTGACGTCATTGATCGGCGTTCCCGATGACAGGGAACCGCCGATCACTGACAGTCAGTGTAGGAAGCGCGGGGAGAGGTTTGTTTACATAGACCTCTCCCCGTTCTTCAGCTCCGTAACCCGATCGCCTGATACCAGCGGCGATCGGGTCCGCTGGTCCCGCGGCCGGGGTCACGGAGGTCCCGACCGGGTCGCGCGCGTGCCCCCCGGGCAGGCAAATTAAAGGGGACGTACAGGTACGTGCTTTTGCCTGCCCGTGCCATTTTGTTGACGTATATCTACATGAGGCGGTCGGGAAGCGGTTAAAGTGTTACTTAGGTCCCTTTCAAACTTGTGCGACATTAAAGTCGCTCGATTTTACTGCGATTTTGCCGCGATTTTAAGGAATGCCTGTGTAAGTGGCATCAAAATCGGACCAAAGTAGTGCAGGGACTACTTTGAGGTCATACTAGTATACATAGTTAGTCTGGTTGAAAAAAGACACAAGTCCGTCCAGTTTAACCAATAGAAGGGAAAAACTACCGTATATATACTCGAGTATAAGCCAAGTTTTTCAGCACATTTTTTTGTGCTGAAAATGCCCCCATCGGCTTATACTCGAGTCAAGCACATTTCTGCAGCAGAGAATGACATTTTCCGACCCGACTTTGCGGCCCCCGTATATGGGGGCCACTTGGTGCTAGGAACCACACCCAGTGGAACCATCACTACAACATATCCAAATTTGGGGTTCCTAGCACCAAGTGGCCCCGAGATACAGGGCCCCAAAGTCGGTCAACTGTGTCCATCTGCAGCAATGTCATTTCGGGACCCTTTGGGTCCAGAGACCCCAAATATACTCGAGTATAAGCCGAGTTTTTCAGCACTTTTTTTTGTGCTCAAAATGCCCCCCACGGCTTATACTCGAGTCGAGCACTTTTCTGCAGCAGAGAATGACATTTTCCGACCCGAATTTGGGGCCCCTTATCTTGGGGCCACTTGGTGCTAGGAACCCCAAATTTGGTGTGCAAACTCATTGGAACTGGCACTACAACATATCCAAATTGGGGTTCCAAGGTTCCGAGATACGGGGCCCCAAAGTTGGTCAACTGTGTCCATCTGCAGCAATGTCATTTCGGGGACCCTTTGGGTACAAAGACCCCAAATTTGGCTGCAGCTAGGGGGCCCCTAGGAACCCTTAACTACCAAGTTTGAAGTTCAGGGGGACCTATGGCTGCAAATGGGCACAGTGAGGCTGCAAATGGGCACAGTGAGGCTGCAAATGGGCACAGTGAGGCTGCAAATGGGCATTGTTGACCCTCTTTTCCACTTACAGTAGCTGCGCATTTCTCACCCTAGGCTTATACTCAAGTCAATACGTTTTCCCAGTTTTTTGTGGTAAAATTAGGTGCCTCGGCTTATATTCAGGTCGGCTTATACTCGAGTATATAAGGTATATACAATCCTGTGACATACACAGATCATTCCTGCATTTTTTCTTTCAGTTCGTAGCTCTTGCAGTGTCATATTTCATGCATATTTCAGTTCTTCTTCCTTTCTGGACTGGAGTGTCCCTTTAAGGATTCCTTAATCATCTCCAGCTCTTCTTTTGCAGACACAAACTTTCCAGAACTTTCTAGAGGCCGGGTTGACCTATTTCCAGCACAGCAGCTCAGGATTTCCTGACGGAGTAAAGGAGGTCTAAAGTGACCGATAAGTGATCTGGATTCAGCTACGACTGACCGCAGTCCGTGCCAGTCTGGCCGTGGCGATCTACCAACCCCCCCCCCCCCCCCCCACATCTCCTCCATCAGTCATTCTAGCTGGCTCCATGGGGCCCGGCCAGCGTAGGAAGCAGCCTGACCGAGCCAAGAGAAAGCCGTCATTAGCTGCCAGGCTCAGCCACACCATCGCTGACACCGAGCCCAGACACAGACGCCAACACCATCCCCGGCTGAGCGCCCAAGACGGAACAATGACCCAATGTTGGCGGAGTGCTCCACTTAAAGTGGACCTATCCTGATATACAGTAATTATGTAGTAGTGTGTGTCGGTGTAACCCTTCCAGAGATCCCCCTGACAATGACTTCACTTGCTTTTCTCTCCAGAAGGACAGCACCATCTTTGTTCAGGCATCATCCAAGGTCACCATCTAACTTCCTGGCTGGTGTGGGCCCCGCTCACATCTGGGCGATTTGAAGCATGACTGAAGCTTTATATAGACGGCCTCAACGCTCGACCCTAGGGTTTCCAATTATACTCCATGGCGCCCGCTCACACCTGGGCGCAGTGTCACTTGGAGTAAATGAGCTTCTTTTGGGTCATGTTTTGGCCCCAGTGGAATCCAGTTAGGAAGAATGTGCTAAAAACTTTTGTTTCAGTGTTTTCTTGCCTAGTAACTAGCTTTTGATTGGCTAATAATTAGAGATGCACCAAAATTTCGGCGGCCGAACATGGTCTTTTCAGCCTTTTTTACCAATAGAGAAAAAGGTGCTGATAATGGCGCCGAAAACACACACGATGCCGCGATTTTACTTTGCTTATGGTGTGTTTTTCATAGGTCATGTGACTCAAAAACCCCATTTAAAAAAACGTAACACGGGTGCATTATTGATGCGTTCTTGCTGCGTTTTCAATGCATTTTAACAGGGAGGTGCGTTTTTTAGAACTGACCAAAAATGCAGCAAGCAAGATTTTTAACACCACAACGGAAGCGCAATGGACCAATGTGAAGATATATGCCGCGTACAACACGATCGGAAATTCCGCCAGCAAAAGTCCGATGTGAGCCAGCAAAAAATTTAGAGCAGGTTCTCTATTTTTTCGGTCGGAAAATCCGAAATTCCAATCGTCTGTACAAATTCCGACGCGTAAAATTCCTACGCATGCTCGGAAACAATTTGACGCATGCTCAGAAGCATTGAACTTCATTTTCTCGGCTCGTCGTAGTGTTGTACGCCGCCGCGTTCTTGACGGCCGAAAGTTCAGCGAGCTTTTGTGTGACGATGTGTATGCAAGCCAAACTTGAGCGGAATTCCGTCGGAAAAATCTTGGATGGTTTTTCCGACGGAATTCCGCTCGTGTGTACAGGACATTAGAATATAAAGAAGAATGCATCCCTTTATATTCTAATGTCCTGTACACACGAGCGGAATTCCGTCGGAAAAACCATCCAAGATTTTTCCGACGGAATTCCGCTCGTGTGTACAGGACATTAGAATATAAAGGGATGCATTTTTCTTGAGCTTTTCTTGCGCTAAAGGTGCTGATAATAGCCGACAATAAATTCATATTCATTTAAATTCATGACATTATTTAAAAGTCGAATATAATACAATTATATTTTTATATATATATATATATATATATATATATATATCGATATATATATATATATATATATACACACATACACACTGTACATATATATACATATATATAGATATATTTTTTAACTGTCATTTTTCGGTTTCGGTTAAGTGCATCCTGAATTTTTGTCGAATATAATACAAATATATATATATATATATATATACTGTAAATATCTATATATATATATATATATATAAAAAAATAAATATATTTGTATTATATTCGACAAAAATTCAGGATGCACTTAACCGAAACCGAAAAATTACAGTTAAAAAAATTAAAATAAATATATATATATACAGTATATATATTTACCGTATATATATATATATATATATATATATATATATATACAGTATATATATGTACAGTGTGTGTATGTATATACACTGGACCCCATGGACTAGTTAAGTACCGGATTTATCGGCGTATAACACGCACCCCAAGTTTAGGAGGGCATTTTAAGGAAAAAAAAGTTTTAGGAGGGAAGTTTAGGGAAAAAAAAAAACTTACATTTAAGCGTCATTGCAGCCTTGCCCAGCGTCATTGCAGCCTTGCCCAGCATCATTTGCAGCCTTGCCCAGTGTCATTTGCAGCCTTGCCCAGTGTCATTGCAGCTTGCCCAGTGTCATTGCAGCTTGCCCAGCGTCATTGCAGCCTTGCCCAGCATCATTTGCAGCCTTGCCCAGTGTCATTTGCAGCCTTGCCCAGTGTCATTGCAGCTTGCCCAGTTTCCTTGCAACTTGCCAGCGTCATTCGAAGTCCGGTCCGGGTTTAAATTTCCCACCGCCGAGACTCTCTGTCGCGTGCACCGCCGAAAAAGCCCGAAGCGCGGCCGAAAAAGACCGAAGCACTACCGGAAAAGGCCGAGCCGACTGTTCAGCTCCGCTCGCGGTCCCGCCTCCCTGCTGTTTCAGGAGCGAGCGCAGGGAGGCAGGACTACGAGCAGAGCCGAACAGTCTGCTCGGTCTATTCCGGCGCCGCTTCGGGTTTTTTTCGGCAGCGCTCGCTATTTTTCTGCGGCGCTTGCCATTTTTGTCATTTTTTTGGGGGGTATCGGCGTATAACACGCACCCACGACTTTCCCCCGACCTTAAGGGGGAAAAAGTGTGTGTTATACGCCGATAAATACGGTACCTTCTTTTATTTACATGCAAAAACAATTATTATGGAGGAAAAAAAATGTAGGTACGCAGTAGACATGTGCACAATAGAAAAATTTGTTTATTTTCGTTTCATTTCCGTTGATTCGTAACGATTCGTAATTTCGTAAGTCGTCAGTGTTCGTATTCGTAACGATTCGTATTTTCGTTTATTCGAAATTCGGACGCATTCGTATTTTCGTAGATTTAGTTACATTCGTACTTTCGTAAGATTGATTTATTCGTACTTTCGTAACATTGTTTTCGTAGATTCGTAATCGGAGCATAATTCATAATTTTTATGTAATGTGTATGCTATTATTACATTTTAAGAGACACGGAAAATTACGAATCGAAAAAAAAAGTTATGAATAGGGTTGTCCCGATACCACTTTTTTAAGACCGAGTACAAGTACCGATACTTTTTTTCAAGTACTCGCCGATACCGATTACCGATACTTTTTTTTAATGTCATGTGACTGTTTGACTGATGGGCACTGACTGGTGACTGATAGATGGCACTGATAGGCAGCACTTATGGGCACTGAGAGATGGCATGGATAGGCAGCACTTATGGGCACTGATGGATAGCACCGATGGCTGGTACTGACTGAAGGGCACTGACTGATGAGCACTGATAGGCAGCACTTTTGGGCACTGGTAGATGGCACTGATAGGCATTTATGGGCACTGATAGGTGGCTGGCACTGATAGCTGGCACTTATGGGCACTGATAGGCAGCACTTATGGGCACTGAGAGATGGCATGCATAGGCAGCACTTTTGGGCACTGACTGATGAGCACTGATAGGCATTTATGGGCACTGATAGGCATTTATGGGCACTGATAGATGGCACTGATAGGCATTTATGGGCACTGATAGGTGGCTGGCACTTATGGGCACTGATAGGCAGCACTTATGGGCACTGAGAGATGGCATGGATAGGCAGCACTTTTGGGCACTGACTGATGAGCACTGATAGGCATTTATGGGCACTGATAGGCATTTATGGGCACTGATAGGCATTTATGGGCACTGATAGGTGGCTGGCACTTATGGGCACTGATAGGCAGCGCTTATGGGCAGGCACTGATGAGCACTAAAATGCAGCATTGATTTGCAACTGCATAATAAATGACATGAATGATGAGGCAAGGAAGGATTTTGCAATGCTATATGGCATATAGCATTGCAAAATCCTCCCTTGCCTCTCATCATTCATGTCATTTAACATTTAGTATGCTGCAACGCCCATCTTGCTACACCTTTTACTCAGCTGCAGTAAGCCAGCAGCAGACATCTTGTTACACCCAGCCCGAACTAAATGGGCTGGGTGTAACAAGATGTCCGCTGCTGGCTTACTGCAGCCGAGTACAAAGGTGTACCAAGATGGGCGCCGTGATGTTTGTCCTCCGACGAAGACACTGAGCCGTCACTTCCTGTTCCGAATGGGAACGGCGGCACCCTTCATCCCTGCCCTGGCCAGCTTACCCCCTGTTCCACTGCTACCAGCTAGATCTCCGCTCCGCCCGCTCTGCCCGTTCCGCTCATTCCGCCGGCTCTGCCTGTTCCGCTCATTCCGCCCGCTCTGCCCGGAACAGCCCGCCGACTTCCGGTTACAAGTATCGGATTAGGCATCGGGAGCATTTGTGCGAGTACAAGTACTCGCACAAATGCTCGGTATCGGTCCCGATAGAGAGACCGATACTAGTATCGGTATCGGGATAACCCTAGTTATGAATGTACAAATTTTTTTCGTTCTATCCATTCGAAGCACGATAAGCAGCGCCATTGTAAGAGACACGGAAAATTACGAATCGCAAAAAAAAAAAAAAAAGTTACAAATGTACGAATTTTTTCGTTCAATCCATTCGAAGCACGTTAAGCAGCGCCATTGTAAGGGACACGGAAAATTACCAAGTCAACAAAAAAAAAAAGTTACGAATGTACGAATTTTTTCGTTCATGTTGATTTTCGTTGTTCCTGTTTTCGTTTTTCGGATTTTCTTCTTTCGTAGTTTCGTTGCTTCTAATTTGGTTATTTCGGATTTTCGTTGTTTTTCATATTCGTTCAAATCGAATATTCGTTAAAATTTTTAGCGAATCATTCGTTCATTCGTAGGATAACGAATGAACAAATATAACGAATTTTAACGGAAAACGAAAAAAAACGAAGCGAATTGCACATGTCTAGTACGCAGGTTGAAGCCCCTCTTTAGAGCTCATTCAATCGAGCCCCGCCCAAGTACATAGTCGCATTTTGCTGCATCTGCCACAGAGGAAACAGACGCATGCCAATATTGGATACATGGGCAGAATTTGGGGTGGACGGATCTGAATGAAGACACAGTGTGGGAATTAAAACTGGAGCACATAGAATCTGGTGCAGCTGTGCATATTAACTAGGGATGCACCGATAGTGCAAGTACGAGTACCGATACATGTCAAGTACGATACCGAGTACCGATACTTTGCAGTGCGATTCGCATCAATACAAAAAAAAAATTGGCGCAAATCTCACTGCAAAGAATTGCATGCGGTTTGAGCAGGAATGCGGTCCGAATCGCATGTGATTTCCCCCACTGCTCCTGTGTGCGTGTATAGAAAGGGATTAAAGCGCCATCTAGTGGACAGTTACATTTTTTTTTAGAACTCACAGTACATATCTGGCCACATGCAAATTAGGTGTCCCGGTTCACCGATGATAGCAAATCATGGCCGCTGGAGGTGCTCACAGGGCTGGAGAAGAAGTTCCAGGACCCCGCGGGTATAAGGCGGAAGTGATGCCAGCTTGGAGGTGGACCGCCTCTACATCTCCTCCAGCCCTGTGAGCAGCTCCAGCGGCCCTGATTTGCTATCATCGGCGGATCTGGACACCTATAGTATGTAGATTGCATGTGGCCAGATATGTACTGTGAGTTCTTTGCAGTGCGATTCGCATCTATTCATTTAGTATTGACGCAAATCGCACCACAAAGTATCGGTTTCGGCAGCATTTGGGCGAGTCACCGATGCCAGTGCATCCCTAATATTAACCAATCAGCTTCCAGGTTTCATTGTCAAAGCTTAGCGCCGGTGCCCTTTAAGAGGTTTCAGATGCCGGGAGGCGGGCTTGTCGGTCATCCGACCACCGTGACTGGCTGTCACAGCAGTCACATGATCAGAAAGCTACTTGCGATCGGGAACTTTCCGTTACCCGCTGGGTGCGCGCTCTCAGCACAGCATTGTTTACATTTTGGTACGAATATATATGCAGCCTCTCGACGTTAAGGCCCACCCACTGAGAGTCTGCATATATGCGTATGGATGGCGTGAAAAGGTTAATTGAACAAGCTGAAGGTAGAAGCTGATTGGTCACTATGCACAGCTGCACCAGATTCCGTGTGCACCAGTTTTAGTAAATCTCCCCCGTGCGTTCGGATCTGCGCTCCCGCTCCTGCCCACATGTCAAATTCCGACATGCGATTATGTCCGGAGCAGTCGCTGCATCTCCATCCACTTCTGTGGGCTGGCGGACGCAACAAAATGCGGCTATGCATGGAGGACGGATCTTATCGCCCATCTAAATGCGCCTATCCTGACACTCCTCTCCTACATGTAAAAATCATAATTTTTTTGCTAGAAAATTACCCAGAACCCCCAAACATTATATTTACGTTTTTTAGCAGAGACCTTAGAGAATAAAATGGTGGTTGTTGCAACTTTTTATGTCATACGGTATTTGCGCAACAATTTTTCAAATGCATTTTTTTTTGGGGGGGGGGGGGACTGTTTCATGAATTAAAAAATAACAAAACAGTAAAGTTAGCCCAATTTTTTTGTATAATGTGAAAGATGATGTTACGTCGAATAAATAGACACCTAACATGTCACGCTTTAAAATTGCGCACACTTGTGGAACGGCGCCAAACTTTGGTACTTAAAAATCTCCAGTCTACGCTTTAACATTTTTTACAGGTTACCAGTTGAGAGTTACAGAGGAGGACTTGGGCTAGAATTGTTGCCCTCGCTCTAACGCTCGTGGCGATACCTCACGTGTGATTTGAACGCCGTTTACATATGTGGGCGCAACTTTACGTATGCGTCTGCTTCTGTGCATGAGCACGCAGGGACAGCGGCGTTTAACTTTTTTTTTTTTTTTTTTACCGTATATACTCGAGTATAAGCCAAGTTTTTCAGCACTTTTTTTTGTGCTCAAAATGCCCCCCTCGGCTTATACTCGAGTCAAGCACTTTTCTGCAGCAGAGAATGACATTTTCCGACCCAAATTTGGGGCCCCTTATCTTGGGGCCACTTAGTGCTAGGAACCCCAAATTTGGTGTGCAAACTCAGTGGAACTAGCACTACAACATATCCAAATTGGGGTTCCAGGGTTCCGAGATACGGGGCCCCAAAATCGGTCAACTGTGTCCATCTGCAGCAATGTCATTTCGGGACCTTTTGGGTTCAGAGACCCAACATTTTGGCTGCAGCTAGGGGGCATCTAGGAACCCTTAACTACCAAGTTTGAAGTTCGGGGGACCTATGGCTGCAAATGGGCACAGTGAGTCTGCAAATGGGCATTGTTGAACCTCTTCTCCACTTACAGTAGCTGCGCATTTCTCACCCTAGGCTTATACTCGATACGTTTTCCCAGTTTTTTGTGGTAAAATTAGGTGCCTCGGCTTATATTCGGGTCGGCTTATACTCGAGTATATACGGTACATTCATTTTTTTTTTTTTTTTTACACTTTCTCTTAATATTTTTTTTTTTTTGCTCACTTTTATTCCTATTACAAAGAATGTAAATATCCCTCGTAATTGGAATAGTGCATGACAGGTCCTCTTTATGGAGAGATCTGGGGTCTATAAGACCCCAGATCTCTTCTCATGGCTGGAAAGGCAGAGATCAAAAAAAAAAAAAAAATGAACAATCTCTTTCTTTCCAGCCAAATCCCCGGCAATGTTTACTTCCGCCGGGCCGGACGTGACGTCATAACGTCACGCCCGGGCCTCTGAAGGTCATAGAGATGATTGGGGGCCGGTGTGCGGTGGGAGGGGAGCCTGTAAGAATGATCAAGCGGCTGAACTGTCGATATGGTTGTTCTTACGGTGCACAGAACCGCCGGCTGAAAAAAATGATATCCGATTGATGGGTGCAGCTGCACCCATCAATCAGATATCCCCGCTCAAAGTCCAGGACGTCATGTGAT